>PDLN01000017.1:600000-1166208 GCA_003369635.1 Coleophoma crateriformis | reverse complement strand
CTTCACGCAGCTCGACAAGATCTTCGGGGATAGCAACGAAAAGGCTAAGGCATTAGAACAGCTTAGCAGGTCAAAACACTCCTTGGGTCAACCATGGCACGAACACCAGCTGGAATTTGACGAACTCCTCCTGATTGCAGGCGGAGAGAGTTGGGATGACGGCGTGAAGATCGGATACCTTCGGAATACCTTCTCGAACCCCGCGTTGTTATACACGGCAACCATGCCTAGGATAACGGACTACTACCAGTTCTCCGAGGAAGTGGAACGGATTATGACAAACCTCGAAGAGACGGATCAGTTTAAGTCCGCCCATAAGAAATGGAGCGAGAGGAACAGGGACTCCGGGGCAAACACGTCGGTAACCGCCCGTTCCTACGGTGCAACCACAGCGACCGGAGTAGACGCCGATGGCGATACAGTAATGGCCCCGACTCAACTGAAGGGACCACGTAAATATAGTAGCGGAGATCACAAGAACCGCGGCGAGAAGCGGAAGGCCAAATGGGTCGACGCCGTAGAAATAGAGAGACGCCGAAACGAAAAGCTCTGTTTCCGTTGTGGAGYATCCGGACACCGCCTCCGCGACTGTATATACGCTCCAGCGACTCGCCCAACCTCCCTTAACATGGTCTCAGCAGGGCCCGTACTGGAAGACGACGCAGAACTAACGGACTCCGTTGTATCGGAGTCGGGAAAAGACTAACTCTCCCTCGAAATCAGGAGACGAGAGTAGACGAAGCACTGGCAAAAGGGTGGGGGAAATTCAGGAGAGCAATGAACGGAAACCTCGTTTACACAGACGTAATCCTTCAAAAAACTCTCGGGACATTTGCCCTTATTGACGAAGGCTGCCAGTGCTATGCTGTGATTAACGAAGAGCTGGCGATAGGCCTCGGCCTTCGCTACATAAGCCACGAGAAGCGCGAAGTAAAGGGCGCTTCGAAAGCCATGGGGAACGGGACGATCAAGGGAGTCGTCGCGTTCCGCATGGAAATCGCGGGGTACGACCAGGACGTTTACGCCTATGTAGTTGACAACCTATCGTTCCCTATAATCCTAGGAAACCCGTGGAAAGCGGATAATAAGATAAGGACAGCGCCGGAGAACCATCGGTATTACCATGGTCGCGCAAAACGATGGGTGACCGAAGGACGAAACCACATTGAACACGAGGGAAGCGACAGTTTTACGTCGGTGGGCGTTACAACTACGAAGGACATCGAGATAGCCCTCAAGGAAAAGTCGGAGCTAACCATTAGCCAGCTGGAAGACAAGCTACCTCCAGAGGTGAAAGATATGGCTCCGCTGTTTTCTAAGCGGGAGGCAGAGAAGCTAGCACCGCACCGTCCTGGCATCGACCATCGCGTCGATATCCGCCAAGAACCCGACGGATCCCGGGCAGCCTTACCATGGGGTCCGCTATATAGCATGTCAAAGGACGAACTCCTAGTGCTACGGAAGTCACTCAACGACCTTCTTAAGAAGGGGTATATCCGGGAAAGCACATCAGAAGCAGCGGCTCCCGTGTTATTTGTACGGAAACCAGGAGGAGGGCTTCGGTTCTGCTGCGACTACCGAGCACTAAACGCTATCACTAAGCAGGATCGTTACCCATTACCGTTGGTACCGGAGACCATGAGAAATCTGTCGGGATCACGGTGGCTTACGAAGGTAGACGTAGTTTCGGCCTTCCATCAAATACGGATGGCTAAGGGCCACGAACATAAGACGGCCTTTCGTACAAGATTCGGGCTATTCGAATGGTTAGTATGTCCGTTCGGACTATCAGGGGCCCCGGCAACTTTTCAACGGTATATCAATAGTTTACTGCGGGAAGAGTTAGACGACTTTGCGTCAGCATATATGGACGACGTCGTGATCTATTCTAATGGCTCACGAGAGGATCATTTCGCAAAGGTTCGCACCGTCCTCCGTAAGCTTTGGGGCGGAGGGCTCTTCTTAGATATCGGGAAAAGCGAATTCGCACAGAAGTCGATTAAATACCTTGGGTTTATCGTGTACGCCGACGGAAARGGCGTGGGTCCCGATCCAGCGAAGTTGGAAGCAGTAAGAAAGTGGGAGTCACCCGAAACACAGAAGGAAGTACGACGCTTTCTAGGCTTCGCGAATTTCTATCGAGGGTTCATCCCAAACTACTCCAAGCTAGCAGCCCCATTAACGGCGCTCACCGGGAAGGGTGTCCCGTTCTCCTGGGAAAAAGAGGAGGAGTCAGCGTTTAGAGGGTTAATAGAAAGGTTCTGTGAAGCTCCTGTGTTAGCCCATTGGGACCCCACTTTGGAAACATTCCTCGAGACGGATTGTAGCGGATTCGCATTAGGAGGCGCTCTCCTTCAAGAAAAGGACGGAGTCCGTCGACCAGTGGGCTTCTTCTCGAAGAAACTCAACCAGGCGGAAATAAATTATGACATACACGACAAGGAAATGTTGGCAGTGGTGTCCTGTATAAAGTTCTGGTCCCCCGAACTAAAAACTTGTGGCCCCTTCACAATCTGGACGGATCACAAGAATTTAGAGTATTTCATGACCAAAAGGCAGTTATCAGAGCGACAGATTCGTTGGTACGAAACAATGTCCCCCTTCCAGTTCTCCTTAGTTTATCGACCGGGATCCGAGGCAATTATACCGGACGCCTTGTCACGGAGGGAACAAGACACGCTAGGGAAGGACGACAGGAAGTCCAGGTTCCGGCGATTCCTGGACCCGGACACCGTTCAAAACTGGTCGGCATTAGAACGGAAACGGGAGGGGAAGCGGGAGGTGGTAGTGGCCACTACGTCCACTACGCCAGAGGAGCTAGTTGACGATCACCAAGCTACGGTCCCCGCCTCGCAACCTCCGGGATCACAAGGGCCGTTTCAGGAACAAGAGCTCAACGAGTTATGGGCCGTTTCAGTACAAAAGGACAATCTTTACCAGGCCGTCCTCCGCGCAGTCAAGGCCGGAGCCCGGTCGATGCCCAGCGAAGTAAAGCTAAAAGTCCAGGTAGGCGACTGTAGCGTGGACCTGAACGGACGCCTACGCTACCGAGATAGGCTTTGGGTGCCAGGAGCTCCTGTGTCGTCGGAAACCGACTACAAATCAATGGACTCCGACGTTAAGCAATGCGATGTGCTAAGAACCAAGCTTATTCAGTCCGTACACGATTCGTCGGTCTACGGCCACCCAGGCCGGGACTCCACCGCTTTTATTCTGGGACGCAACTTCTACTGGCCACTGCAATCGAGACATGTTAGGCAGTTTCTGCGAAACTGCGATCCCTGTGGGAGGAACAAAATATGGAGAGAACACAAACACGGACTCCTGAGACCCCTACCGATCCCCGACCAGTTCTTTCAGGAGATCTCGATGGATTTCATGACCGACCTACCGAACTCGCAGGGAAATCGGTACTTATGGGTAATCAAAGACCGGTTAAGCAAGTGCGTAGTATTAGAAGCGATGCCCAACATGAAAGCAGAGGAGTGCGCCGAAAAGTTCATGGAGTGCTGGGTTCGTCACCATGGTATGCCACGAGCAATTACAAGCGATAGGGGTACTAACTGGACGAGCACGTTCTGGAGGACGTTCTGTCGCCTAATGGGCGTACAACAGAGACTCAGCTCCGGATACCACCCACAAACCGACGGAGGCCCTGAACGACTAAACCAAGACGTCCAGGCATACCTAAGGAACTTCATTAACCAAGAGCAATCCGACTGGAAACGGTGGCTTCCCACCGCACAACTTGCGTTAAACGGGCGTTATCACGCGGGTCTAGGAATGAGCCCCTTCTTCGCGGTTCACGGATACGAAGCCCCGTCACCCGTCCCTTTGGAAGCGGAAACCGATGACGAACCCCTGCTCCCCGCGAGCGAGAGGGCGAAGGAGTTCGTGCGAAGAATGAGGACAATTACGGAACTATGTCAAGCAAATATGGCGGAGACCGCCCAAAAGCAAGAGGAGAACGCGAACAAATCTCGAACACCAGCTCCTATCTACCGAAAAGGTGATAAGGTATGGTTAGACCTACGTAACTACCAAACGAACCGCCCTAAAAGAAGTCTGGACTCGAGACACGCAAAGTACACGGTGGACGAAGTATTATCACCGGTCTCCGTTCGACTTTCTGGGATTCCCGGTAATATTCACCCGGTGTTCCATACGGACCTACTTCGACCAGCGGGTAAGGATCCTCTACCAGGGCAGGAGTCCGACGATACGCAGCCGGAACCCATACTRTTCGAATCGCACGAAGAATGGCAAGTCGAGAAGATACTATGCGCCAGGACCAAGAGGAAAGGTAGGGGGAGAACTAGGGAAGTACTAGTGAAATGGTCGGGGTACCACGAGCCAACATGGGAACCCGCGGAGAACCTAGCGGACACCGCGGCGATGGACCAGTTCGAAGCCACTTATGGGGATGTAAGGACTAACGACGGTCCAAGAACGTCTTGGGAGAAGTCGAAGACGAAGAGGAATAAGGCATAATTACGCGAATTCGCGGGCGTTAAAGGGCGGAGTCAGTCATTTCAGGAAAGGAAAGCGAAAGAGAAGAGAGTTCCATTAAAGGAATCTAAAAAGAAAAAAAAAAGAAACCCGAACGAAAACCAGCGGACGCCGCCGCAAACCCCCCCCCCCCCCAACGAAACGAAACCGAAACTAATTGTGGCGCCGAGCACCCAAAACCAAGGCAGGCGCGATCCCACCGGCACTGAAAACAACGGTTACCGGGTGAAAACAGGCGGGAAGAGCTTGAAAACTTACGTTTGACCCTGTTGGGCAACCACGTTCACAACGGTATTTGTGACCTCAGCGGCCACAGGACTGAGCGGTCAGCGCTAGAAAACGATCGGGGAGCGACAAGACTTACGCGGAGAGCAGACCAGCGGCCTGAAGCGGCTTCAAGGCTTTCCAGGCCTTGAGGGCCTTCACCAAGTCAGCGTGGGCGACCGCGCTAAAGAACAACCGTTAGCCGCCCGAAAACAGTCGGGATCAGTTAAGAAACTTACACGTTGGCGTTGGTGGAACGAGTCCACACGGCGTAAGCAATGTGTGCCATTGCAGGACTAGGGAGCGGTCAGCGACGTTTTTCAACCGGAGACCTAATGGAACTTACAGGTTTTCGCAGTTTTTGCGCTTGCGGGCGCAGTCCGCACAGGAGCGGGAACGGGAGGACTACACAAGTCAGCGAAACCCGATCAAAAGGGAGCGGACGCCGACTTACAGCTTGGTCCTGGCAATCTGTGCCAGACAGAGCACAACCGACGCAGTGAATGATTGGGGTGGCCATCTAAACCCGGTTAATATCTTGCGGAGGCCGACGATGTTAGTAGGGGATACAGGGTTTCGAAAAACGTACGGTGCGGATTTTTGATGTTGTCTAAAGAAAAAGAAGAAAGGAACTAGATTGGAGCGTAAAGCGCTCTTATATACACGGGCATAACAAAGAAACCACAGCATCAAAGAAGTCGACAATACTAACGTCGACGAGAATGGAAACATGGACAATAGTAACGCTCCTAGTGGGAGAGCGACCGTTATGTACCGGAACCAGACGTATTGACCAGGGAATACGTATGGCCTATTCAGTAACCTATTCGAAGGAAGTCGACAATAGGTCGGCACAAAGGCCAACAATACTAAAAAACTTATTCGTACCACGTACGTGCCGAGCCGGATCCCGACATATTGACGACGGAGAACAGCCCGAGCAGGAGACAAGCAATCGATTCGCCGGATTCGGAAGACAACAATATGAAAGAACCTACAATGGAAACGCCTTCTACGCACGACGAACATGACAAGTCGGAACCCGACAATTATATTTCGGAACGAGTACTATACGCAAGACAGGATGCACCAGCGAAGGACTGCAGGTCGGACGAGGGATTCAGGGGATTCAGAGCCGCACTGCGCTTAAATTGCAGCGGCTCCCTCCACAGAACGAGCGGGAGGAGGGGAGTAATGTAAGGGTCGGGCCCTGGGTATTAAGCGCAGGATGCACCTGCGCTTGGGTAACCGCACGCTTATGTAATCGCACGTGATTACAAGCCACGTTGTCCTCAAGTCATTAGTGGGGTGGACGTCCGCCCCTTATATAGCGGAGTCCGAGCAGATAGTTACTCCCTCCTCATCGAACGTATTGAATACCACCACCCAGTCACTGTGTATACGTGCTCCCCCGTGACAAAAAGATAGATTTACTTATCCAGACCAAGTCCGGATCGAAACCGGACTCGCTTAGACCCTGTAATGTACACTGTGGGTTTCGCCAAGGTACACTGTACTCTTAGGACCCGGACAGGCCAGCATACCGCCGCCATAATGCCTAGGATATCCACATCCCTCTCAGCATCGAGGAGTTGCAAATTGCGGTTCACGGCTGGACCCTTAGGCAGGACTCCGTCTTTGCGACACCTTATTGGCTTGAATCCTTGCCGGCTGGCAGTGGTGATGAGTTTAAGACGGAAGCAGCTTTTTTGTCAGACTCGCCATTGCTCGCAGATGCTGAGCAGGTTCAAGGGCGAAGAGTCGGTGAACACGCTCCAGGAAGCAGTCTGCATTGCATGGTGGTAGCTGCAGTATTTTGGAACCTCGTTGCTGGGAAAAGAGTATGCAAGGTACATACGGCATGTTGGATATGACTAAAGGCTTAATCGCCTAAAGGACCCTCAACTCGGACGACGGCCGCGTCCGACGATAACGAAGAATGGTTGCCCCTCACTCGTTTCTCTTCTCTTTCTACTGCACATGTCTGCTTGTAAACTCCAGCATTTCAGACTCTTCCTTTCCTCTACTGCCCAGAGCCCGATACCCAACGAGATCTATGCGATACAGATAAGACTCTATCGCGAAACACTGGGCGTGCGCTGAAGGACTGATCAGAGCTCGGCGAGCTTCTGTAGTGTTGTTGCTTATCGCATTGTCTTACTGCGACTACCATCATGGCACCTATTGCTGTTACCCCAGAACCTGCTGTCTCGCAGACTGCCAGGCAGGCCTTGTCGTCAGTCACTACTGAATACGACGATACGCTCCGATTCTACCTCAATGGAACAAAAGTCCAGATCGATAATATTGATCCCGAGATCACGCTGCTCGAATACCTGCGTGGAATTGGACTTACGGGAACCAAGCTGGGTTGTGCTGAGGGTGGCTGCGGAGCTTGCACCGTGGTTGTGTCGCAATACAACCCAACTACCAAAAAGATATATCATGCCAGTGTTAATGCTTGTTTGGCACCATTAGTGAGTGTGGATGGAAAGCATGTTATCACAGTAGAGGGAATTGGCAACGTCAAAAGACCTCATCCTGCACAAGAACGGATAGCAAAGTTCAACGGGTCACAGTAAGTCGAACACTTTCTTCGATTGGCTGTATCATCCCGGCATTAAATCGGAGATATTTGGGCATTCGTTCCAATCATAGTTGCAGTCCCAAACTTGGTAGTTGGGTTACTGGTCTTTGATGAGTTTGTCTGAACAATTTGCTGGTTGGCATTGTCTGCAAAGACCCAATCGCAGCCTAACGCATTATTCTCGTACTATGCCAATACCTTTACAAGCAACCCACTAACAATTTACTTAGATGTGGATTTTGTACTCCCGGCATAGTCATGTCATTATATGCACTCCTACGGAATGATTTGAGCCCGTCCGAACATGACATTGAAGAAGCATTTGATGGAAACCTCTGCCGGTGCACAGGATACCGCCCAATCCTTGACGCTGCCCAAACATTCAGTGCAGAAAGTGCTTGCGGAAAAGCCAAATCGAACGGTGGGGGAGGCTGTTGCATGGAGAAGGGAGATGGGAATGCTAGCGGCGGTGGGTGTTGCAAAGACAACGGATTCAAAGATGATCAGCCAATAAAGCGATTTACTCCTCCCGGCTTCATCGAATATCACCCAGACACCGAGCTGATCTTCCCACCACTACTGCGAAAACATGAGTTTAAGGCTTTGGCCTTTGGAAACAAGAAAAAGCGATGGTATCGACCAGTCACCATGCAGCAGCTACTTGAAATCAAGAGCGTTTATCCATCAGCAAAGATTATTGGAGGCAGCACCGAAACTCAGATTGAGATCAAATTTAAAGCGATGCAATATACGGCATCCGTCTTTGTGGGTGATATTGCCGAGCTACGGCAGTATTCCTTCAAGGACGACCATCTCGAGATTGGTGGCAATGTCATCCTCACCGATCTGGAAGCAATCGCCAAAGAAGCAATCAAGCACTATGGACCAGTCCGAGGTCAAGTCTTTGCTGCCATTCTCAAGCAGCTGAGATATTTTGCAGGGCGTCAGATTAGGAATGTTGGCACACCTGCAGGGAATTTAGCCACAGCATCGCCCATTTCTGATCTAAATCCCGTCTTCGTTGCATCAAATGCAATCCTAGTGGCCAAGTCATTGGATAAAGAGACAGAGATACCAATGTCTCAATTTTTCAAGGGCTATAGAACGACAGCCTTACCGGCCGACGCTATCATCGCAAGTATTCGGATTCCTGTAACGAAAGAACAGGGCGAGCATTTCCAGGCATATAAACAATCAAAAAGGAAAGACGACGACATTGCTATTGTCAATGCAGCACTCCGAGTATCTCTAAGCGAGTCAAATGTGGTTGACAGTGTTGACCTTGTCTATGGAGGCATGGCACCAACAACGGTCTCTGCTAAGAAAGCAGGGGCTTATCTCATTGGAAAGAATTTCGCAGATCCTGCTACTTTGGAGGGAACCATGAACGCACTGGAGCAGGACTTTGATCTTCGATTTGGAGTACCAGGTGGAATGGCCACATATAGAAAGTCACTCGCTCTTGGATTCTTCTATCGTTTCTACCATGAGGTCCTTGCTAAGCTTTCGGATGTCAAAACGTCGGATATTGATACTGAAGTGGTCCCTGAAATCGAGCGTATGATCTCGCATGGAAAGGAGGATCATGAAGCATCCGTCGCTTATGAACAAAAGATTCTCGGCAAAGCCAATCCTCACGTTGCAGCCCTTAAACAGTCAACTGGCGAAGCGCAGTATACTGATGATATTCCTGTACAGAAAAACGAGCTGTATGGCCATCTCGTGCTCTCAACAAAAGCTCACGCCAAGCTTATAGAGGTTGACTACTCTCCAGCAATGGACTTGCCTGGTGTAGTCAACTGGGTTGATCACACTGACATGCCGTCTCCACAAGCTAATTGGTGGGGAGCTCCAGTCTGTGACGAAGTCTTTTTGGCTGTCGATGAAGTCTTCACTGCCGGTCAACCAATTGGAATGATATTGGCGGACAGTGCAGCTCATGCAGAAGCTGGAGCCAGAGCGGTTAGAATCGTTTATGAGGAGCTTCCTGCAATATTCACCATTGAAGAAGCAATTGAGCAGGAGAGCTTCCTCGAACATTACAGATATATCAAGAAAGGCGATGTCGACGAAGCCTTCAAAAACTGCGACCATATCTTCACGGGTATCACTCGGATGGGTGGCCAGGAGCATTTCTACTTGGAGACCAATGCTTGTGTGGCTGTACCAAAACCAGAAGACGGGGAAATGGAGATCTTTGCTGGGACCCAGAACCCGACAGAGACGTAAGTCACAATTCCGTAGTCGATATCCCTGGATTATTTGATTTCAATGAGTCTTGTGGCCATAAGTCCTGCCAGTGACACCATAACTCGGTTGGAAAGCTGACAGATAATTAGGCAAACTTATGTCGCTCAAGTATGCAATGTCGCTGCAAACAAGGTCGTATCTAGGGTCAAGCGTCTGGGCGGAGGCTTCGGAGGCAAAGAAACTCGATCCATCCAATTGACCGGTATCTGTGCTCTGGCTGCGAAGAAAACTGGCCGGCCAGTCCGCTGCATGCTAAACCGAGATGAGGATATGTTAACATCCGGTCAGCGACATCCGTTCTTAACTCGATGGAAGGTTGGTGTCAACAAAGACGGCAAACTCCAAGCGCTAGATGCAGAAGTCTTCAACAATGCAGGCTGGACACAAGATCTTAGTGCCGCCGTGCTTGACCGAGCGCTGTCCCACATCGATGGATGCTATCTCATTCCCAACGTGCATGTGCGCGGAAGGTGCTGCAGAACCAATACCGTCTCGAATACTGCTTTCCGCGGTTTTGGAGGGCCTCAGGGTATTTTCGTCGCGGAACAGTACATGGAAGAGATTGCCGATCGATTAAATATACCGGCGGAGAAACTTCGCGAGATTAACTTTTACAAGGCAAACGAGCAAACGCACTTCAACCAGGCGTTGCAGGACTGGCATGTGCCACTCATGTACCAGCAAGTCCAGGATGAGATGAATTATGCCGAGCGACGAGCGGAAGTGGCTAGATTCAATGCTACCCATAGGTGGAAGAAGCGAGGTCTTGCCTTAATCCCGACCAAGTTTGGTATCTCCTTCACAGCGTTGTTCCTAAACCAAGCCGGAGCCCTGGTGCACATCTACCATGATGGATCGGTTCTCGTTGCTCATGGTGGCACCGAGATGGGTCAAGGACTCCATACCAAAATGACCATGATCGCTGCAGAGGCCCTCAAGGTGCCGCTTGACAGCGTCTTCATTTCCGAAACAGCGACAAATACTGTTGCAAACACGTCTTCTACTGCAGCTTCTGCTTCATCTGACTTGAATGGATACGCTATTTTCAACGCCTGTGCCCAAATCAACGAACGATTGGCGCCTTATAGAGAGAAGTTTGGCGAAGATGCTCCGATGAGCAAATTGGCCAGTGCTGCCTACTTTGACCGAGTGAATCTGTCAGCAAACGGCTTTTATAAGACCCCGGAGATTGGGTATACCTGGGGACCCAACACTGGCAAGATGTTCTTCTATTTCACCCAAGGAGTTGCCGCTGCAGAAGTCGAGATAGACACCTTGACGGGAGACTGGACTTGCCTCCGAGCCGATGTGAAAATGGACGTCGGCCGATCGATCAATCCCTCCATTGACTATGGACAGGTCGAAGGCGCATTTGTTCAAGGAATGGGCCTTTTCACTACTGAAGAGAGTCTGTGGTTTCGTGGTGGTCCCATGAAGGGCCAGCTTGCCACGCGAGGTCCTGGTGCATACAAGATTCCTGGCTTCCGAGACATTCCGCAGGAATTCAACGTCTCGTTGTTAAAGGGCGTCACCTGGGAGAACCTGCGTACAATTCAGCGCAGTAGAGGAGTTGGTGAGCCGCCACTCTTTATGGGAAGTGTGGTGTTCTTTGCAATTCGTGATGCATTAAAAGCAGCAAGGAAACAATACGGAGTAGAAGCGTCACTGGGAACAGACTCCAAAGACGACGGGCTGCTGAGACTGGAAAGCCCCGCAACTCCAGAGAGGATCCGGATATCTTGTGCAGACCCCATTATCAAGCGAGCTCTGGTGAAGCCGCAGGAGGGCGAGCAGAGCTTCTTCATCTCCCTCTAAGGACTGAGTCAGTTTTTAGCGAAACCGTAAATCGTAAAATCTATTTTCTTTATCCAGTAACGAAGCTTCGATGCGTCTATTTTTGTAGAAGCTATATCCCTAAGCTTGCCCAAGCTCGGAAACTGATCCTCCGTTCCCATTGAATTGCGACATAGCAGAGCCACAATTTGGATGTGCTGTCTGCTGAAAGTCGCATCGCATCGCAACATGTCGCCGAAATACGAATACAGCGACTTATTGATTGGGTGCATGAATGTTCTTCCTCGTTTAGATACGATGCGACGTCGATGTAATAGGTGTCACTGGGTGTCATGATACCTGAAACTTCGTTTCATGGATGACGGGACGGGTTACCCCAGGAGACGGGTCCTCGACTCGTCCCCGCCCCGAAGCCGCACGGGTAAGCACGAGCATAAGCGACGGCCTGAGCTGTCAAGAAGAGCCTCAACTTGGCTATCTATGATGCTGCGGTGGGTCAAGAGCTAGCATCGGTTGCTTGCGAGCTATGTGACTCTGGAATCTTCAATGGAACCAGAAGAAGTATAAAGAATGGCCAACGTTCTGCCCTTCTTGCTCTCCTCATCAATCTACTTCATCTTCATCTTCTCAATACAGCATTCTTAGGCACAAGGCTCCTCCATTACACTTATTTTTAATACAATCTACTTCGATATTAATCAACCTTCAAAATGCCTGTCACTGAACGAGTCATCCTCTCCCTTCAAGCCGGTCTTGGTGTCGATGGATGGAAGGACGCCCTCAAGACTCTCCTCCAGGTCTTGAAGACCCAAGAGGGCTGTAGGTCTTCCCAGCTGGCTTCGAAGTTGACTTGTAAATTTCTCACATCTTCTAGACATCCGCACCCGATGGGGCCCCTGGAGCGAGGATGAGAACAAGCTCGAGTTGTTCATCGGTAAGACGATCCACCAGCTTCAGATTCACGAGCTTCATAATAACGGAGAACAGGATGGGAGAACGTTGACGCACAGAAGAAGTTCGAGGCCTCGGCCGACTTCCAGGCTTCCATGGTTACCTTGAAGCCTCTGTTGGCCGCCAAGCCACTCGTCTACTTCATCGAGTTCAGCCCATACGCCCCCAAGGAAGTCATTGACTCCCAATTCGTTGAGTTGATCACTCTCGAGAAGGGATTAACCGGCAGCGAGGCCGATGCCAAGAAGGCCATTGAGGCCATTGCCAGCCACGCCGGTTGCAACGGTGTCACCTCTGGTATCTCCACCGAGGAGGTTAACGGCCACAAGGTTTTCGTCGGCATTGCTGGCTGGGATTCCGTCGAGGCCAGCAAGGCTGCTACCAAGTCTTTGAGCATTGGTGAGACCGAGATCCACCACGTCAACTTCCGGTAAGGCTCTTCCCCATTGATCAATTTTTGGCTCGCTCTTTCTATCTCAGATACTAAGCCCGCGTTTCTAGTTTCCCTGTCAAGGGCTTCCGCGGCTTGTAAGCGGGTCGTCTACCCCGTTTGCAAAGCACATGATATAATGCTTTTTCCGTTGCTTGGGGGTGTTATTCATGGCGACATGGCCAGCTTGTGACTCTCTTCCTAGTTTTAAGAACGAGGGAGGGGCAGACAGAGAATAGGGATTGGGAGTGGGACATGATTTTGATTCTTCTGGGAGGAGATGTGCATTCCTTTCGAAATGAATATATTCCAGGACTGTTATCTCTTTTTATAACTCTATCAAGTTAGCAGGGCTGGTCAATCAATCGAGCCCTCTATACCATTAACCTGGTCCGTGTTCAATTGTGCTTGCTGTGTCAATTCCTCTCCGCTACCCCACCTCGCTTGATGTAATTATTTTCCTTTGCTAAGCGACAAAACTGGTTCACTTAGTACCGCGTTGTGGGGTTTGAATATCCAGAAGTAAGCCGAATAATTGAATTCAGAATGACAGTTCTTTGTAGCCTGAGTCATAGAAGAATACTTTAAGAAAAGGGAAGGGTGAGAATAGAGATAACGTCATTCAGACGAGGTCTGAGAGGCAAAAGAAGGACAAATCTATGGTCGAGGCACAGATATCATGTATTAGGTAGGGTGCCCGTTTGGCACTATCATAGCATTTAGAATGCTGTCATAACACACAATATCCAGATACCAGATGTAAATATACTGCTTCTCAAAACTCCATCCAAGGGCCTTGAGTCCAATCGACAGTATTCAGCCAATCAAAACAATCCACCTCATCCATACTCAACAAGAGATCCAAGTTGACATCCATAGCATCATCCACCCTAGCGATCCCATTGACTCTCCCAGAACCATCTCCCACCTCCGCAACAGACGGAGTCGGCGGATCCAGTACATAGTCTAAGATCCTTCTTACCACCGTCCTCAATCGGCCTGCAAGCTTGTAATTCCCATCAGTTTGCCGAATCCATTCCAGGAACCCAAGAAACATGGTCAATTTCTGGATACTTCCCGAGCGAGAGAACTGCACCCCTGAGGAAATGCCTTTTTCCCCGATTTTGGTTTGCTTAAGAAGTTCTATGCAGATAACCCCTGCTGCTGGAATGCCATAGCAGGTTATAAACCAGTCAAAGTTCGAGCTGAACATCATGAGTTGATCTCGCTTAGTCCAAAACATGATGGTGGTATCCAGCATTTCAATCGCTCTATTCCGAAATCAGCCACCGTGTCATAGTCTAGAACTTAATCAACTTACGTGTCCAGAAGTGCCTGTGCGTTCGTCAACCCTCGTGCGTACGATATCCGCTCAATGAGAAATCTATTCTGTAAATATTCAAGGAGGAGGAATGCTCGACCAAAAAGAATAAGCCCCGAGCTCTGTTTTGGTATAGTATCATGAGAGTAATAATGAAGCTGCTCAGGAAGTCCTGCATATATCTGGTAGCAGTTCCGTTGAAGATCCCTGGAAAGCGTTAGTGGGACTGGTAAATGCAAGGACTCTTGTTAAATCTACTCTATTCTCGAGGCTGTCACATCGATGTCGACCCCCAGAGTAAATGCGAGAACCTCTTCACGTATCGTGCTCAGGAGAAGCAAGGCTCTATGCCACGAGATGGGCATAAAGCTTGGCGGAGTTTTCCATCCATCCATGTCCAACTTATTGATGCACTCTATTAGTTGTGCATGGGGAAGGAACATCTCTTCGTCGCTTAGTTCTAGGGGAAGTTGAAAGTTGCAATACAGTCGGCATAATAGAGGTGGCGTGCCGTTTAAAGAGCTGTGGAACTTATCCATGCGGTACACCGCTACGAAGAGACGTCTACTATATTCGCCAGCTGCTGTTGGGCCTTCGATATTATTGTCTGGAAGCCTGTGAAGCCCGATGGTAGTTGCCGCCGTTACCATATCTGTATCTTGTCAGTGATGTCTTATGGCAATGCATGATATTCGTACCTCCATGACGCCGTCGCAATTTCCAGCACTCGTCACCCGCACAGTTACTTTCCAGGATCAAGAGGTTAAGAAGAAGCGCAACAACAATTTCATTGACAGTGTCGGTGCAATCACACATCTTCAGGCACAGATCAGCACACTCGACCATTCTCCAAGCAGTCTGTTTACGATCTCGGCCGTTGTTGGATGGATCTCGGAACACAGGATCATCATCTTGCAGGGAATGGTAAGCCATGCCAAAGAAAGCAAAAAGTAAGCCTAGTGACTCAAACCGTAACTTAGCACCCAGAAAAGTGTTTAGCCACTCCATACCATCCGTGGGAGGATCCAGTATTGGTGTCTCCTCGTTTTCGAGGAATACTTCAACGATAGTAGCAAGCTTTTCTGGAGCTCGTGGTTCCTTAAGCTCATCACCAAACGTTGACCATAAAGTGGAGATCGCATGTCGAATCATCACTTCATTCTACATCGGGATCAGTATCATTCAAGACATCAGCGCGATAGCTACCTACCATGGTGCAATTATAGAAGGAGTCAAAAGTGACCAAGAGCCGTTCACAAATGACCTTTGATGGAATGTTATACATAGCTTTGACAGTCTCATTGATACGGACACCAGGGGCACCAGGTCTTCTTCGTCCCCAGAGCGGTTGTGTATCGAAAGGCCACCGAGCAGGGTGTACACGCTCATCCTCGGCAATATTCAGCAGCCTTCCAGGAAATTCATCCTGGCCTTCAGAAAAGACGGCCGTGAAGCTCGTGGGCCCATAATACCGACGAGACCTTCTGAATCTGGATTCCTTCCAGATCCGATGCCTCCTTGCGCATGGATCATCCGTTGGGCCTGGTGGAGGACCGTCTCCTCGCAATGGAGCTCTATCGATATCACCATTTGGAAGGGTGATCAGATTGGGACACCGGTTGTTCGGTGTAGGTCTGAAAAGACCTCCCAATTCATGCCTGGGACGTTCTGTAGGTGCAGGCGGCTGCTGTTGGCAATGAACACCAGTAGAACCAGAAGCCAGACTGAGCGTCGGCTGGGGGGTGGGAGCTGGTGCTGGAGCTGGTAGGCTCTTCGGTTTGGTCATAGGCGCCGGATGATATATGCATTTTGTCGTCTGCTTTCGACGGACACAGCGCCCACAGAAGGGGGTAGCATGATCACATCGTAGCTTGCCTTTGCGACATGGCTCACACGACTTCTTTTTGCCGTTTCGTCGTAGAGAAGGATCTCTCTCGGACAAGGTTTGTGGTTCGGCCATGTCCACGTAACGACGCCGGTGCGGAGTTCGCGAGCACAATACCGTCCTTGCTGCTGTGATACACTGCGTGCCACCGTACAGTGCAAGCCTCAGTCTGCTTGATCTGATAAGATTAGATCCGAGAATGAAGAGACGGTGACGGCTACAGAACTGTAGATCATGCGCACCGGGTTTGTAATGTGGGGATCAAGGTGTCGAGGTGCCGTAAAGCTGAGATGCGTAGTGACATTCCGTGTCCAGCTCAATCCGTAGCGGAATGAAATGATCCGTGCTCGCCAACTACTCCGGCGCCTCTGACGTCCGCTCGGCTCCTTCCACGTGATTTATTCTCAATTTCATCTTCTGTATTTACTCTCAGCAGCACTCTTGACTCCGGATCACAATGAGAGAATACAACAACATCGGCTCCTCAGATCCGCTGAGCTACGAATGCATATGTTCCGCCTCCGATCCAAATATAGCTGGTCTCGTCTTACTGTTCTACCGCTATTTCAGTAATGAGCCTGCACTCCCAGACGAATATCTTCCAGCAACCGAAGATCTTGAAACCCTCTCAAGATGGCATACCGAGCTTGCACAGAAGTTCAAGCTAGGTGGAAAGATCAGAATAGCTAAAGAGGGGTTCAATGTATTTGCTTCATGCCAGGCCTTACAAGATCTGGAAGGTGAGTAGACAGTACTGACGGGTTCTCAGATCACAGTTGGAGGTACAAGAGAAGATATAACAGGCTATATCCAGATGCTTCTCCCGCACTGGACATTCAGCAAGCTCGACCTCAATACTCTAGAGGCACAAGACAAGTTCTTCAAGCCCACACCAGGTTGCGCCTGTGTCTTCCCTGGTGGATGCAACATCAGGATCTGCAGCGAGATCACACCAATGGGCGTAACGAACTATACCCCAAAATCATGGGGAAGTGTGGTCTCTCTCACGCCGCCTGAATTCCACGCCCGGTGCTTGTCCGCGTCAGAAAATACACTCCTTCTGGATGTCCGGAATCACTACGAATCCCGGATCGGCCATTTCGTATCGCCTGTCACGGGCAAAGCAGCATTAATGCCGCCAATCAGGAGATTCTCGCAATTTCCGCAGTATGTGAAGAGTCATTTGGATGAACTTGACACTGGTGCTGAAGATGGAAAGACGGAGATCTTGAGCTATTGCACAGGTGGCATTCGGTGTGAGAAGGGTGTCAGATTCCTTTATGATCAATTGAAACCTAGGGCTGAGAGCCCGCAGGTTTATACGCTGCACGGTGGGATTGCAGCGTATCTGACGTGGGTAGACGAGGAGATTGTAGCGGGCAGGATGAGTGCTGGGGACTGCTTGTTCAAGGGAGAGAACTACGTATTTGATGCAAGAGGATCGATGGGGTTGGAAGCTAGTAATGAGAGGGAAATGGTGGCGGAATGTCATGCGTGTGGGAGGAAGGAGAATAGGATGGGGAAGTGTGCAAGTAAGGGCTGCCATCTCGTCCTGGTAATATGCGAGGCGTGCGAGGGTAAGGGTGTAAGGTGCTGTCCGGGTTGCGGCGCTCTTGATGCTAACGGAGAAGTGGTGAGGAAGATGTGTGAGTGCGAGAGGGAAAGGGAGGAATTGCTTTGGGCTGGGAGAAGAAAAACTCCAAAGCAGAATGGAAGGAATAAGGCACCAGGTATGGATATTCAAATCAAGACAATTGACTAACCTGCACCTGTTTTCTTCATATTCAGAAGTACAGCCAAAATGCTTCAAGCCTTGTCCTTACCCATGAAGATCAACATCAGATCATCAATATCACGATTCAAGAGCGAGAGGGATACAGAGGCTTTAATTTGGCTTGATTGCTTCTTTCTTCTTCCTCTCTGATTTAGCAACAGCGACCTAGCTAAGAGCATTCTGCTCTTCCCGTGAAAAGCTTTTTGGACAGCAGCTATTGAGCTTCCTTTCTCCGACGATAGGAGACTGTGCTGCTGCCTGTCATCTTCTCGAACTCCCGAAAGAAATTCTACTCATACAAAAGAATTGGTGTCGCCTCCATCCTTCCGACTTGCAGACCATTAATAGAAGGGGGAGAAACAGTAGCGAGGAGTTAAGAATCCATGCAGTTTGCAAAGACTGCAACCCTCGTGCTCACTCCAAGTCTTAGGACCATGAAATAGAAATGCGTTAAGGTGGCCAACCCAAACTCTGAAGCCATGCTTTTGTCTTCCAGTTGCGAGCACAGGTAAGCCCGAAGGCTTGACGAAAAGAGATTCGTGATCGAGAGCGTGAAAATATGCGTGGTAATTTACAGTACGTGGTTGATGCGGTGGGTTGTGGGACAGGTTGTTGTGGTACATCAGACAGTTCGAAATGTTCGAGTCAAAGGAAAGGATTATCAAGCGTGTTGGCGGGGTTACAGATCGTGTGATGAGATGAGTTTATTCCTCTTCAGAATCAGAACTCTCGTCACCGCTTGATTCATCTTGTTGTTCAACGGCTAAAAGACTGTTAATACTAGTTATGACATGCATGGCCTCGGACTTACTGGGCATGACAGGTTCTTGAGAACCAGAACCGTGTCGTTCAAGCTCTTGCACAGCGTTCTTGAGATGCTCGATCTTTCGCTCTTGCTCATTCTTGCTCATGGGCTTGTTCTTCTTCTTTTGCTTTGGTTGAGTTGGCCCCCGAGCCTTGATTCTCTCGGCATCTTTCTGATCCCGAATAGTCTTAACAGTTCCAGGGAGATGCTTCTCAATCATGCCGTAGATCTCCCATAAGGAAGCCTCGGTTAGACTCTCGATATCGAGCTCCAAAGATCCATCATCATCCGCCTTAGCGTCTGGAGCATCGCCTTGGATGATCTGGAGTACTCTGTCTTGAGTTGATTCAGGAAGCAGACCAATTCCAGCTGATACAATTTCCTTTTCAACAGTGCCCATGTACTTGGCGCGCGAACCAGACTTCTTGTTTGTCGTTGTACCAGCCTTTTCCTTTTTGATAACAGTGCTACTCTTCTTGGTTGGCTTGGCCATGGCAGGCTTAGCTTTTTTGCTAGATTTCTTGGCTGAGGAAGCTGCAGCTTCCTCGTTGACCTTTCTCTGCAACATCTCGCAAATTGTTTGTTGAACCTCAATGGATGCCTTGTCAGCATTCTTTTGAGTCATCATAGAAATGAGCTTTTGCTGCTCATCAATGAGTCGAGCAGAAAGTCCAGAGGTACTCGCAGCCGCAGCTGGCTCATTTTCAGCCTCCTCCTCACTTTCTTCCTCGTCGCTCTCCATGTCACTCGACGGGCTTTGGGCAGCTGGAGCGTGGTCAATGATCCACTGTTGTTTCTTGTCCCACAAGCCGTTGAAAAGGTCTTCGGTTTGCTTGCCCATGTCATGCACAGGATTACCGGTTGGGTTGAACTTGTAACAGTTCGCAAAAATCAATCTAACGTCACTCTCGAAGTCTTTCGACTTCTGATACTGGCCTTGATTCAGACGATCGGTGATTGTCTGCAAGTCCATGGGAGTCTTGATGATGCTAAAGTAGTTAGGAACTCCGAGAGCAACAGGGTCAACTGGTTGTAAGAATGGTCCGGTGAACGACCAATACTTTTGCTTCTTAAGCTCTGTAAGAACGTGCTCGCAGAACTTGAGTTCTGTTGCGTTCTTCTTGCTCTTTGGTCGCGTTGAATTGTATGGTAGATCCTTGTTCTTAGGTGGATGGATCTCGCGCTTTGGTCGCCCACCATCAAGCTTTGTAGATCCGCGCCGAATAAGAGGAACGCCAGACGGATCCAGAGCAAATGTCTCTCCCTGTGGCGCAACTGGAAGTGCGCTAGATTTCGAGCCACGTCGAGCAGTAGGTGTGTGTCTAGGTGCGGTCTCGGCTGTCGGAGTGGGATGCTTGGGCGCGACTTTCTTCGAAGGCTTTGGAGCTTGAACAATTTCCGCTGGTATATTCGCTGTCTTGCTCAAGAGGGACTGTCGGACTTCGTCTGCGGCAAGAGTGATGGAGTGATCCGGGCCGTTAAATGTGAGTGCATTGTTCGCAAGTAAGTTGACATCGGCCCTAAAAGCTGCCCAGCCTGAGTAGTAGCGAGTTCGAACCCGTTGCTCGATAGTTCCCAGATCTATCTCATTCGGGATTCGCATCTTGTATTCCTCGGCAAAATTTGGCCACAGTTGTGCGACGGGTAGTCGGAAGTTCTTACCATTGTTGCTTCGAACAACCAACTTTACAGCCTTAATGATCTCCTTCGTTTGATATGGTGTAATAGCAACATCATTGAAATCATCGTCACCGTTGACTGCGCTCTTCTGGTTGTTTTGTGCTGCAAGTGAACCTGTTGGTGCTCTCTCTTCCGTTTTCGTACGTTTGGCAAGCGGCTCAACTTCGTCGTCGTCGTCTTCGCGTTCGCGGGAGTTCTTTGATACCTGGGAGATCGTTGGCGCGTCTGCCATATCCGTATCTTTGAGCGAGGCGGAAGGTTGTTCGTTAGAAATGCTAGTCGTCGCCATTGTCGCGTCAATTTCTAGTTCGTCTTTAGAGCGGGAGGCCAACTCAGGTTCGGAGCTTGCGCTAGCTTTGGGTTTGGTATCGTCCATAGGATCAGCTTGCGGAGGAGCCTGATCTCTTAGATCTGATTCTTGTGGCTCAATAACTGGCAAGACAGATGATGCGCCGAGGTGATCTTCAACTGCCGCGTCGATGGCGGAATCTACAGGTGCTGAAGCAAGATCTGAAGCTAAAGGATGCGCGTCGCTTGAAGTGGAAGGTTCTGGTTGCGCAACAGTTGTCTCTGGCAGATCTGAAAAGCTAAGGTCTACAGCAGGCGCGAACTCTTCAGGTGGTGGGTCGATGGAAGACGCGACTATGTTGTTTGACTTGAATGCGTCGTCGTTCGACGATCCATTGACCTCAACTGTGCTAGCAGTCAATTCATTCGAAGACGATGTCGCAGACTTGTCATTCAGCGAAGCATCAGGCGCAGGTTCAAGGTTGGTCTCATCTCGATTGGAAGTTCTGCAAGAATAGATTGATAAATACACATGTACACAATAGCGAGGTATGGAAAGAAAACAAGGAGAATTCGAGGTAGACTCACCCGTTGATATCTAAATCCAAAGCCATCTTCTCAGATGATGGAACGGGCTGCGTCTTTTGCTCAAATGTGACCCCTTCAGATTGTTCCGAAGTCATCACGGCCATCAACAGGAAGGCCCCAGAACAGAGGCGGCGGCGACAAGGAGCAAGGAAAAGGATCGTCAGAGGTCAATTTCAATGCGCTGTTCGACAGGAAGGGTGTAGGAATCTACGCGACACTGGATGCGGACGTAGTTGATGGTCAACAAGGTCCTCGAGCTGTTCGGATGTGCAGGGTTCGACTCTATGAGACGACACGAGACGCGACCGAGAACCTTCCAGCGTGTGCGACAAACGCGCAAATTACCAGTACAGTCAGCAAGCGAGAGGGTCCGAGGCGTGTGCAATGGCAGAACACTCGCGCGATGGGACACGCTGAGGTTGTGATAAGTTGGTGGTGTTGCGACAAGACGCGCGCAAAAGTGTCAAGTCGCGTCGAGGCAGGAGGGCGGAAAGCGAGCTGGGTGAATTGGTTCTGCTAGCGAAAGCGACCAAGACTTGTGCTGGGAGGAGGGAGGCAGGGAAGACAGATCAAAGACCCTTCTTCTTTAAGTCTTGCTTTGATGGATCCCTTGGTGGAAAGTGATAGGTCATCAAAGGCAACGACAAAATAGATGGACGCGATGAAAGCAAAGAATAAAACACGAGAAAGGGTAGAGTAGACAGGTAACGTGACTGTCGGGAGGTGGTGATGGTCGATGCACGGCGTGTCGGCGAATAGAATTTTTTCAGTCGATAAGTCAAGAGAAGCGGTGATGATGTCTGGGGCCTCTTGCGCTTAAGATATTTATATGGTCGGACAGAAATGTGAACGGCTATGAGGGGCTAATGACCATTTCCACCACCCATCCCTGCCTTGTGTCAAGGCTAAGCTGCAGACGATGCGGCCAGCAAATCAGACATGCTTGGAGGCTGAGAAGCGCGCGTGCTGATTGGCTGGTCGCGGGTGTCCAAAGTCAAAGTCAAACACAGACAGAAGACAGCATAGCAGTTAGAGCCCTGGCGCCTAGATTGCCCCCTTGAGGCTGCGGCCCAGTACCCCCTTCTGCATCGCCGCTGCCCCGTCCACGGGAGCACTGAAAACTTCCGCGATAAGTGCCTAAGGCTGCCATCAGATCTAGCTTAGGGACTCCAAAATTTAATTTTTGCCTGCTTGCAACAACCGATCGAGGTGAATCTGCATCAGCGTTTGGAGCAGCAGCAACAACAACTGCATCCCGATTTGTGCTCCACTTCCACAGCACTCCTGCGCCGAGGGACCATCCTGATCTGCAACCTTCCGCCATATAAAATGTCGACGAAGCGGAAAATCTCCACGAAGCTGGGCCAGCCCATGGTCAAGCCCAGTGCGAAGGCCGTCGGGAAGGCATTTGTTGATGAGTCAAGGACAGTGGCAACAACTGGTCACGCGGTCAGCACCAACGGGTTTAAGGATGGCGAAGTGGTCGATATCTCCAGCGATTCGAGCAGCAACGACTCTGACCATTCCGACGATGATGTGGCCGCCAGCGAGCCAGACGATGCAGGAGAGGAGGATGTGGCTATGGGCGATACCCAAGAGGCCGGCGAAGGCGAAGACACGGAGGGAGCAGCTGAGCCATCCTTTGGTGATCTTGTCCGCGCCAACGCTGCAGAGCCAATTGATGTAGCCGGCGCATTTGACGACCCCTCTACTGGCGCCTTATCGTATCCCCAGGGCGCACGATTACAAGCTCCAACCGGCGCATCTTTGGGCACGGTGCTCAGTCAAGCATTGAAGACAAATGACATCTCCCTCCTCGAATCGTGCCTCCAGGTCAGCGACACAAAAACTATCCGTTCAACCATCCAGCGCCTTGACTCTCCCCTCGCCGGCACTCTCCTACAGAAACTTGCGGAAAGGATACACAGACGGCCTGGCCGATCAGGAAGTCTTATGGTGTGGGTGCAATGGACTTTGGTCACACACGGTGGATATCTCGCAACGCAGCCAAACCTCGTCAAGAAGCTTTCCCAGCTAAACAGGGTCTTGGACGACCGATCAAGAAGTATCAACAACCTCCTTTCGCTGAAGGGTAAGCTTGATATGCTCGAGGCTCAAATTGAACTCAGGCGAAGCATGCAGAAGGGGCAACAAGGCTTTGACGAGGAGGAAGATGAAGAGGATGTTATATATGTTGAAGGTCAGGAAGATGAGGACGAAGAGAGCGCGATGAATAGCGCCCTGGAAAGGATGGCCCGAAATGGCGAACTTGACGATTTCTCAGGAAGCGAAGATTCAGAGGATATGCCCATGGTGAATGGTGCCGTTGCAGATTCCGAAGATGATGAGGAGAGTGAGGATGGTGATATGATCGACGACGAGGCAGAAGAGACCGATGCCGATAGCGGTGACGAGGACGAAGTGGATCACGAAGATATGGATTCACAAGGAGAGTCGGACAGTGATGCCGCAGCTGCACCACCTACCAAGCTGCAACGGATAGGTGGAATGTTCTCAAGGGGAAAGAAGTGATGAAGAGATTGCTGCATTGGCGTTGCATGGCATGGCGTTAAATTCTTGCTCCTGTCCGAATTGGGTAAAATAAAAGTCTTGTGTCTACAGACATGGGTATATACAGTAGGTATGCAGAGACTCGGGTATCGATTATGTTAGAATGTAATGATACCAACACAATTGATTGGTATACTGCATTTCCGCTGTTGTTGTTGTTGCTGGGTTTTATCGCGATCGTGCAACGGCTCTTCAGAATAGAAGCTTGCTCACATGCAAGAATGGAGGCTTACACCTGAGGCTAGCATCCTCACAGAGAGATACCACCATTCCTGGTAACATACAAAGATGACAAGCGGCTGAATCCCTCCTTATATCAGATCAGGTAAGTACGTACCTGTGTCTATTTCTGAAAGTATAAACGACTGCCCGTTCCGAAAGCTTGGTTAGCATCGAATTAGACGCGGGCTGACTTCCGTGTCTATTTTGGGACCGTCAGGCTCAGCGGCCGTCAGGATGTCGACACGTCTTGTGGGACTCGTGGATGTGCCCCACACTTTTCTGCCTCTCTCGAAAGAAGGCCCAGGTTTAAGGCTGACTCGCCGAGTGCTGAGCCTCAAGAGACTTGTTGGGTGCTTCTTATTTTGTGATCATCGACGCCTATGATGTGCCTTTTGCCGAGAGATTTTCGTCAGCTTATTACGCCTTGCCGGGGTTCGCGAGATGAGCACGAGAGCGTCTTCCCTTTGGGTCGATGGTGGGTTGGCGATGGCTCGATGACGGTTGGGGGCATCCGGCAGTTTGCGAAGGGCTGATCGATGCGTGCTACACCAATGGGCCACCACCAAAGCAGGAGCGCGTGAATAACTGGACGAGCAGTCACGGACAAGCAGTGCCGGACAGCACATATATGTATGTCGGCTGGTCGGTCGGTCGAACAGCAACATACAATTGTCTAAGTGAGAATGGTGCACCCCTGCGCGCTAAGGCGGAAAAGGCACTTGGCTGACGACGACTGGGAGCACTGGCGCATCCTCCAGGGCAGGCAGCCGAATAAAACGAGTCGAGCGACCTCCTCTCCAGATTTGGTTCCCTCTCGAGTGCTCTTCTCGCGATCATTCGTGTCCTCGCTCCAACTTCTTCGACGATACAAGGCTAAGTGGTGTCGTGCAGCCTTGTGCCTTCAGCTCGTGCATACTTCCGGCTTGTCCTTTAAGTTGCGCCCGCCGCGCCTTGGCACTCATCACCGCCGGGCTCCATTGGCCGCCCGCCAACTTGGCAACGCCTCTTCGCAAGAATCCGGGACGAACGAACACACGAGGCTACCAGCGAGGTTTCATCAGTCGTAGCCTTGTTACTCCATCGCTTTTTGGTTGTCCAGCAAAGTCGGTATGCGTGCCACTACTCGGCTTGGGGCCGTCGTCTTGCTGTCGTTGTTGTCGCTGGTCTCCTTTTTCATCCTCCTTCTCCCCAACACCGTCAGCACGCGCCTGCAGAAAATCGCTATTGGCACGACCAAGCTCGACGGCTACGTGCCGGGCATTTGGAAATGGGCGTCCGGCGATGATTCTTCCGAAGTGGAGGGTGGCAGGAGATTGGTAGTGTATGTTGCCGGTTGGACGGGTCATGAACACCTTTAGATTGCTGACATTCGCCCATAGTTTTGGTGATGCTTGGGTGGACGACAAAATTGACCCAGCAGAACAAGCGAGAGGTCTCGTCTGGACCGAAGTGTTGTGCGAAGAGGTAATCTTTGGTCCCGCGAAGGTCTCGTGCTCCCGGTCTGACCGAATTTAGATTGATTGTACATCGCATCTCAACCTGGCCGTGTCCCAACCCATTGAAGCCTATCCTTCAGCGCCACCCACTGGGGCGCTCGCCTCAAACAACATATATCTCTCGGCACTCAATTCATCCATGGCCCGAACATCTTCGTACCTACCCAGTGCTGAGGAGCTTCTCCCGGATCTGGAATCACAAATCACCAAGTATCTCACGCTTCCAAAATCCAAGGCCCAGGAGACTATCTTTCTAATTTCCTTCGGATTGTGGGACATATACCATTATTCAGGTTTCGAGTATTCGGAGGGACAGAAACTAATCGAGGAGACAGTCCAAGAGATTTTCCGACAGGTCGACAGGCTTTACCTCGTGTATAGAGACAACGTGATCTCGGAATTGGCAACGTCGAATGGTACTGAGCCAGCACCGTTTCGCATCATTGTCCCAAAATTGTTTGATTCAACTCTTCTCCCTGGCTGGTCCTCCCAAAGACCGACTCCCATGGTACCGAGCAGTGTTTCGGAACAGCAAAAGATGGCTGTCTGGTTTACGACTCGGTGGAATGACATGTTGGAGAATAGAATGGGTGCATGGATCCAGAACGACACCCTTCCATTGCCAGTTGCGATGATAGCGAAAGACGAGATGATTGATGTCAAGGAGCCTAAGACAAGGGAAGAGGCTGAATCAGGAAACACCGAGTTGACAAACCTCGATGTCAAATCCTTGACAGTTCGAAAAGATGCATTCTACTACGACATAAACAAGTATGTGACAGATGTCATCATCGAGCACCAGCTCGAGAGCAAAGGACTATCGGATGCCTCGGGACTTGGCAAGGGCGAATCGCCATTCGAGACCGTCAAACTCCCCTGCGTCATCTCAGCCGAGGAAAAGCATCGAGAAGGAGACACCGAGGTCAACGGCCTCCTCTTCTGCGAACAGCCAGAGGAGTACCTCTTCTGGGACGATTTCAGACTCGGTCCTGTTGCTAATGAATACATTGGCAGCGAGGTTGCCAAGATGTTGCAGGACGGAAAGAGCATACGGAAGATTTGGTCGGATGGGAAAGGCCATTCATAGATCCTTCGTGTCTGTTATGATGATGATGAAGTTAGGGGCACGTTTGGGTATGCTTGATATGTTGGAGCTTGCTTGTCACATATAGAAATGAGAGGATGGAAATCTGCATAGAAGGCGTTCTTGGGGAGTGGGGGAGTTATCTTAAACTTTGTATATTTTGCATGGCGTGGATACCACAGCATATATTTGCATATATGAATGTATATGAACAGTTCTTCTGCACCAGGTATAATTGGCAAAAAGAACTGAAGTCTCTGTCGACAAGCAGCTGTAACAATATGTACGAGTAAAAAAGAAGTGACTTCGCTTAATGGTTGAGAAAATGCATGTGTACATATCACCTCCTACACTTAATGTACCACGGTGCGTCTTCATTTCTGAGCCCACAGGCCTTAACAGTATCACCTACCTCCTCTATTTGAACTTAGCACCCGCCAACAATCTCAAGCCCCTCGGCTCAATGCCTGTAGCATGCTGACTGAATAATAACAATGCATTGCAGATTTCAAGATGCATAATTTCTAACCACTTGCTATGATTCCTTCGCGGAGAGCTACAGATCCCTCAGGCTTGTAAGTAACCATTGTCCTATTTCAGTCAAGAGATTGCTTGAAATTCGTTCTTAGTTTGTGAGTTTCTATGCTGAGAGAAAATATGCCTTTCGTTGCCTTCTATCGCTTAAATTCCCTCGCGGGGGGGGGGGGGCTGGCTACAGTTAACGGTCCTTGTGATGATACTTTGCTCTGTCTTGTTTAGCGCATCTTTCAGGTAGCAAAAAAATCACTGTCACGGTGAGCTTTCTTTTGAATTTGGGGCCCTTGTTGACAAAATATATACTTCTTGTGTTCAATCACCAACTATAGCTAAGAAACTTTCTCGCTGCACGATTGTATTGCGTCTTCCTAGGTGACCATTAGGAAAGAAAATTCGAACGCCTTTACTGAAACACAGAATTACCTTGTCAGTGTTGTTTACAGAAGGAGAGCTGACAGTGGCTGTTCTTTGTCCATTTCACAAAATACTAAATAGCCATCTACTTATGTGTCCATCACATTATATAATACAAGGGACGCTGAAGCATAATCTCCATTTACGAGACGGCTATACATATTGGTGCTGATTTGGAAGAGAGCAGAGCTTTGTATCCATCAGTATAACAGATATCCCTCTCCATGTATTCAATTTGTATTGGACTCGTGTGCTAAACCGGTTGAGTATTCTTTGGCCTATCCACGGCATGTGATGCCTGTTCACTCACTGATAGCGATGCCATACTTCTCGTATGAGAAATCCTCCATTGTGATCAACTGCTCTCCCCATCCATCACCGGACACCCCCAGCTGATGCTCATCCTTCAGACTCCCCTCTCCCCTACCAGCCAAGACCACATCCTCCCGTCCCTTAAATTCCACAGCAAGTCCTGGGTTTGGGATCCAGACAACCCGCATGCCAGCTCTCCTCCCCGATACGATCCCTGGTACACTATCCTCAAATACCAGGCATTGCTCCGGCGTGATCTTCTCCTCACCTTCTTCCAGAGTGTCGTTGATCGCTCGTAAAGCTACCTGCCAAATATCAGGTGACGGCTTGCCCCTCCCAGCCGGAATACGAGAATCATCGCCCAAGATTCTGCGCTCCGGCGTGAAGGCTTCTAGCATCTCCGTCCAACGCTCTGTCTTGATATTGAAGGCCAAGGTATGACTCGACGTCGCGAGAGCCATGTGCACCTTCTTATCGCCCCGCGTCCCAGTGGCCTTCAGATTCTTGAGCAGGGCCTCTACACCAGGGAGGGGCTTGCAGAGCGGGAATTGCTCTGCCTGGATGATTTTGAGCTTTTGCATGTACTCTTCTATAGGCACATGACTGAGGCCAGCCCAGTTGAGGAGCAGCGCTACGGCTTCGCTCGCTGGTCGGCCTTGGAGTTGCGATTTGATTGACCATGCCATTGGTGGTCCGCCATACTCGGCGAGCAGGATATTGTGGCATACTGTGTAGATATCTTCTGTGTTGAGTAGGAGTCCGTCCATGTCGAAGAGACATGCTCTGACTGGAGGGAAGCTGAAATTGAAAGGGGTTAGCATTGGTTGGGGGCGGTATGATGCCTTCTGCTTACTCTTTTCGTGCTGTTGCCATGTCTGCAGGTCTCACGTTCGGTCCGAGGTTGTATGTCTGGGATGATTATTGTTTAGTTGTTGGTCTGCATTTGGAATTTATGGACAGTCGGCGAAGGTACTGAAGCGCGTGACATGCCCAGAGGCACGATATGCGCGCTCGCGTTCTGACTCATGCGGCGAGAAGTAAATACAAACAGTAATTGTAAGCTCGACGCAGATGAAGGGTATCTCAAATGGAAATTCTATCCTAGAGCTGCAAAAAAAGCCGCCTACGCTTTTTACTAGGACCGATGTTTAGTGAGTCAATTAAGTGCCAAATAAGGAAATCTTACGCTTCGACAAGCATTCCAAATAGCAATTCAGCGAGATGTTCATATCACGCTGCTATCGTCAAAACCCATTAGTTCATACTTGCTTTTCATCTGTAGAGAATTTGACATTCAAGGTGTAGTAGAGCTGGAGTGCATCCTGGAGTCGGGAACTACGGGATTACTAAGTTCCTTCCCCATCAGACGAAATGCCATATCTTAAGGTACATAACCCACAATCTGCTCGGCCCCTCCGCGTTATCATGATCCAAGCAAGGCTTCAACACCTCGAAACCTAAGAACACCCATCATGGCGATCGTGCACATACTCCTCGTCGAATTCAAGCCTACAATTCACAGTGAAGTAATTCAGGATGTAAGAAGAAACCGTCGGATTGCCCCTCCGTCCGTGAACTTGCCCCTCCTTCATCCGAGGCCCAAACTGGTATCAAGAACTAACGTGCTCTTCTTCGCCCTTTTCCTTGTAGACCTGCAAACGAATCCTAGAACTGCAGCAGAAATGCATCCATCCGACCACCAAGGAGCCGTATATCCTAGAACTTTCCGGAGGACGAGATAATTCTCCTTCGGGCCTTCAAGTGGTTCCTCCCCTCTCTCCGTTTCCCCTCACACATAGATCCTCACCCTGTGCACATGGCTGACGGGTTTCTATCGTGGTAGGGCGCATTTACGCATGGCTTTGTAAGTCATTTTGGGAGTGAAGAGGATAGGGAATATTACCTGAAGCAAGATCCGGCGCAGTTGGCGGTAAAGAGGAGCATGGAGGGCGTGGTCCAGAATCTGAGGGTGGTGGATTATACACAGAATGTGTTTTAGTAACGGTGCAAGGTCATAGATGCTATGTATGAAGATTTACTTGTAATTCTGCTTTCTACAAATGCAGCGATTCTAATCAGCACCCTGCGAATCCCATGCCTTTAACGCCAAAAGGTATCCAACGCCCGTTCCTATACAATGCTGTACTCATGCTTGTAAAACATTCTCAAAATTGAGAGATAATATTATATCATTAAACCATGAATGACTCGCCGCATCCGCATTGCTCCTCTGCACGAAGCCGTTAGCTGACCTTTCTACCCAGCAATCATGGAGAGACTTACTTATGTTAGGGTTCCTGAACACAAATCTTTGGTTGAGCTTGTCTTCCACCCAGTCCATCTCGCTGCCGATGATGCTGAACAGCGCCTTGCTGTCTATCAGAACCTTCACGCCGTCCTGCAACACTTCCTCGTCAAATGCGCCCGGCTTCTCCACATACTCCAAGTGGTATGCCAGTCCACTGCAACCACGGTTCCGAACTCCCACCTTGATCAATTTTGGATCAGGTTGGTTCAGCATCTGTCTCAGTTGATTGACAGCACCAGGGGTCAGGCTCATCGCCGCCTTTCGTGCTCGAAGTTTTCGTGCAGGCTTTGGTCGTGTCTGTGGGGCAGTTGATTTCTGCGCTTCCTGCTCTGTAACACTACTGCTCGACTTCTGCTCGGCTGGCCGCCCTACTCCAGTCTCATATTGTCCAGTCATATCCAACGGTCTGGTTTCATTCGCATGTGGCATGCCGCCCGCTATCGAGCTCTCTGGAACGCCAGAATTTCTTGGTAGTGGAGGTGGCTGATCGAAGGCATACGGCTGGTAGGCGGTGCTGGTCTGCATCTTGCGCTTCGCGGAGGCTCGTGAGAAGTGTGAGGATGAGAATTGACGTAGAATGTGTTGACACGGTCGGGGTGCAGATGTTGTTTGGGAGGCAAATCTGCAAATGATGCTCGACGATGATGTCAACGGTCCCATGATACGTGTCGTGGACATTGTGAAGGCGTTCGGTGATGCTGAGTACGGGACTATGAGATGTTTTCGAAGGATAAAGCACTCATCAGAGGTTTTAAGGAATAGTCGTTGGGTGTTGGCACCTTCTTAATGGTCTGACTGTTGGTTTCTCAGCAGGTGGAATCATTGTCGAGAGGCTCGGCAGTGTAGCTTCTCAGGGCCGAAAAGACCTGACCAATTAGAAAAAGGTGATTGTAAGCTTGTGAAGACGACAGGCTCTAGAGATTCCAGGCACAGAAAAGGAGTGAAATCTTATTCCTAGTTATTCGAAGGAGAGATGCAGACTACTTGCAATGGGGTTTACTCCCAATACTCCTCGAAATCAATGGTCTTGTGCCTATTTACTCCTATGAACTCTGTTCCATGTTTTGTGCTGGGCAGATGCTTTCGGATATTTCGGAAGAATATATATCCTAGCTCTCCGCTAACGGCGCACTGGCTCCGCGTCGATCTGGGGCTGGGGACAGCTAAGCTAAGATGGTAGAAATTCAAGATTCACTACTCGCGACATTTACATTTCTTGGTACGGAAAGTGTTGCTTCTTGTTCTGTCACAGGATATCAGTCATTTGCTCTGCTGTCATGTGTTAGTAATGGAGCCATCTCCCCTTACACAGCAGGCGCGACCGGAGAAGTTCCAACAGAAGATTGTGGAACTTTACGATGTTCTGTTCAAGGTATAATGCGCTGCGCTCCTTCATCCGAGGCATTTCACAGTTGCTGATTTTCTTTTGCAGGACGAAGAAGATGAACAAGAGCTGTCTGAAGGCTTCTGGCGGGAGTTCTTCCTACTGAAACCCGACAAAGCCACGTTACAGCAAATACTGAACGATTTAAGTCCGGACGATCTTTTGCATCTGCAGGTGTGCAAGAAAGCATACATACTTTACGCATATCTAACGAATCGCTAGCAGCAAACACGAGAGTTGTTCACAAGAGCAGTAGGATGTATCAAAGCAGGAAGTGCTCCGGCCGATGGGAATGCGCTCGATGTAAGAACCAGAGCTGTCCAAGTGCGTAGCAAGGCTGAATCGTATAGACCGTAACAGCATTTCTTGCTGCTGTGCTTCCAAAGAAATACACGAATCCAAGTTCTGATATAATAACTGTACTCGCTGGGTTGGACCAAGTAGATGCGATATTCACCGAATTTGTTACGGCACTAGATGTAACTATAAAGAGTGGCAGAAACTGTATGCGGATTCAGGCTTGGTGAAGAAGTAGTACTGACTTGAACAGTGGATATAAGGCAAAAAGCTATTCAAGCGACATTGTCTGTGACTTCTGGAGCATACCAGACCAGTCTTCTTTCCTACTTTACGCATAGAGATCTTTTTCCTTCTCTCATGAAAGTAAGTGGGTCCTGAATTTTGAGATATCTTGAGCTGACACATATTACTAGTATATTCAAGATTCAGATACCAGCTCTCGTGCATTTGAGCCATTTACCCTGCTTGGACTACTAGCAAACTACAATAAGTTCGAATCCCAAAATCCATACCGTTTGCGACTTGACGACTTTGTGAATGAAGGAATCATTCAGAAGATAATACGATCAGTCGGATCCACCACCGTCACTGCTCGTGAAAAATATGTGGAAATTCAGGATGATCTTCCAGAGGGTTGGTCCATTAGTAGCACTCTAAATATGTTCGGATTGGGTGGAATCGTGGCTGGAGGAGCGAGACCTACAACGCCAGCAATTGATCCAGAATTGGCAAAAGAGCTGTTTGCAAAATTGTGAGTCTAGTCCCTGCTTGGTTCTGACCATACTAATATTATACACAGACCCGGGAGCGAGGCTGCAGTTCTTCTGGCAACTTATGATTTTGCCCATGCCAACAAGCTTTTCTGCTTTAACTTCGTCTCCCTGGCCCCCGAAAAGGGCGTAGAGGCACCCATTAGCAGCTACCTCTCATTTACCTCATATCTCCTTCAACACGCATACTCGTCCCAACGAACAACTCTCTACGCGCACCTAAACCTCCTTACCATCCGACTCTTTATCGAAGATCAAATCTTGTGTAAAAGACTATGTAGCGAGGAAAGCAAGATGCCCGTGCGCTTGTGCCGACAGAGACAACCTTATCTACCTCTGGTTCGCGGAGATCGAGTTTTGGCCGTCTGCATACTGGATATCATGATTGATGGCATCAACCACAACTTAAAGCGACGCCTGGACGTGGATCTTTATATCCTTTGTGTGGGCATCATCCTGCGGGTCATCTCTCACCTCTCGCGATCCCGCACGAGACTTAATTATCACTGGTCAGAAGTCTTCCGATCGCTCCTTTCCCTAGTCCGGTTTCTCACGACATATACTGCGGACCTTAAGAATTTAACTCACATAGACATCTTGCTTGACAATACTGTGAATCTTATTGCCTTGTCGCTCTCGGCTGGCGAAGCTTTCCTGCCAAATCCAGCTGCATACGATGATCTGTTTTACAAGCTCGTTGAAATGGGCGAAATCCTGGTCAAATTCAGAGATAATTATGATCTGGGCAAACGACCGACAAACTCCATTGGCACACTCATCAATGTGAGCACGCACTACAATGAGATGCTTACGGATGGAGCCTCGGGAAGGAAGGGCAAGCTTCTGACAAGCGCTCAAGTGCAAGGAGTCATCAAGCAGGGCTACGAGACGTTGAGTATCCAGGCCAAAGACGGATTGGATAGTTGGGAAAAATATCGCGAAGCAGACGAGAAAGTCTTTCTCAAGAAGATGGCTAGAGCAGTAGTGGGAGATGTAAAGCAGCTCATCAGCTGAATGTAAATAATTGACCGAAATGATAGACATCGAATGCTCACAAGACTGACAATCCTTCTGTGCCCAGTGATGTCATCCCATGGAGCATCGTGCCTTTTGGGTTCTGCAGGGCTGGCGCTTAACCCAGCTGCCTTGATCGTGTTCGTCGCCAAGCAGGCCGGCGGCAAGGCGCTTCCGGCGGAGTTGCGACGAAACATTTCTTGCCAATCAGCAACACATCGCAGAATCCGATGTAACAATCTCTTGCCGCTGTCACCTTGACCGAGGAACCGTCGGAAAGCCAACAAGTAGGCCATTGTGTCGCCCACTCCGAAAGATGCCGTGAGTTGAGTGAGTGCTGCTGGTGGTGCGTGAGTCAGGCCAACTCATGCACCCATCAACAGCTCCGCCTCTTTGATCATCTTGTGCATTTCCACATCAAGGCGATAAAATGTGCCCAAAGTATTCGAGAACATCTTAACTCACGAGGGTGACATGGATGCTGCCAGGTTTGCCAACCTGATGGAGGCTTGCCGACGCACGCCCATTGGCTCAGGGTGGTCTTACCTTCGGCGCGGCGACGACCTTCTTTCAACCTCTGCGCTTCCTCCACCCGGACCCTTGAGACTAGTCCCCTTGTACCTGCCTGCCACGATCTGGTAGCACACAGCACAGGACAGGGGGTGCTGTCCAGTCGGCGAAGGAGCACTGGGAATGTTCGAGCTGCAGGCCAGCGCCTCTGGAGAGTGACGTCCAGTCATGAGGCATGGCCTGGTCCGCGGGCGACAGGGTAGGTCCAGTTCGTCGTCGGTAAGGATATAACTGGGGGTCCCCTCGCCACTTCTTCCAAAAGATGGGCACAAAGTATATCGCACCAGCTCCTGGTGGTGTCCCCTTGTCTTGCCTGAAAGAAAGTCTGCATCGGTGTATGGATCGCCTCTATCTCGTGCCCAGGGCATCCATTAAACCGGCCAATTCCCCAGCCTTTCTTCTGCAAGTCAAGTTATAACAAAGGAGCAACCGTCGCCAACTATTCTGAGCTGTATCATCACGCGATATTAGCAAAAGCAAAGCCAAAGCATCTATTCAGGATCCGCAGTCAACTCACCTAGCCGTTGCAATCCAATCACCTGCCGGCCTCAGTCGAGAGTCCCGGCGTCGGATTGACTGGCTGAGAGGCGTCCAACTCGACAAAGCGGCTATTTGTAGCGGATCGCGCCAGCCAAAGACGACAAAGGCAACTCCAGACGCTTCGGCATCGAATCGAAGTGCATTTTTGGAAACAAAGGGCCTAGTTGCTTGCTGTTTCCGATTGAGCCACGTTATTTCGGTCTCTTGGTGCTTCTCGAGCCGTCTTCAAAGCGGTACGTCGTCTCTCTTATCTGCTTCCCGAGGACAATGCTGTCTCGCCTCATCGTCTGTTCAAGTTCCCTTCTCCTTGTTACTCTACTGTCCTTTGACAGTCTTTCCTCCTCTCTTCACAGCACCGCAGCGAGAAACACGAAACAGTCTATTGCGTGTATTCACGAATCTCATTGTGTCAATTATTCTATTCATTCCCCCACTCAGTAATATTGTTCCTCGAGCTCTTCGCTCTCAACAAGCCTACACCTTACACCTTAATACTCTCTTATTTTCTTCGCTTCACTTTCACCAACGTCTCCGCGAACCATAAATCCTGTATTATCATATTTCTTCTACTTCTCTGGTCAACAGCACACACACGTCACATCTAGAGGCTCTTTACTAAAATGTCGCCACTGGCTACTCTCAGGCAGTTCCTAGCTTCGCATACCGAGATGTCGTCTGCAAGGAATTCTCCGCCAGGCTACCCTGCGGTGCCTCCATCCCTCAACGCTGGCGATCATGAACTGCAAGATTACTACCGCCCGTCATCCCACAGCGCTCCTCCAACTACAGTACCTTATTACACACCATACCTCGGACTTCGTGCCCGATTATCACAAGTTTGGATTAACCGCTGGACGATCTTACTAGTTCTCATCATCTGCCGACTTCTTCTTGCAATCAACGACATCAATCACAGCATTGCTCAGGCAAAGACGCAAGCCCTTTCAGCATGTACGAGCGTCGAAAATGTTGGAAGCGCTATGGCATCGATGCCACACTACCTCTCTGAAGGAGTCAATGCACTTGCTGCTGATGGTGTAACACATGCCGTCAATGGCCTGATGGATATGTTGCTGCTCACGGTTACTGGAGTGGAAGAGATTGTTCTCTTCATCATCAACATGATGACTTCCACCTATGTCTGTTTGATCACCTTGGCAATCTCTGGAAGTCTGCACGTGGCCATCCAGATGATCGAAGAGGTTGGCGCTTTCATGAACAAGTCCATCGCATCTCTTACCGGTAACTTGGACAGCGATATCAGTTCGTTTACCAGTTCTTTGAACAAGTTCCTTGCTGGTCTGAGTGATGTCACTGGTCTGTTTGGAGGATCAAGCAGCCCTCCAACAATCAATCTGAACTCGACAATTGATGCTTTGAACAGCATTCAGGTTGATCCAACTACTATGGACGCAGACTTGACGAAGCTCAACAATTCTATTCCAACCTTTGCACAGGTGCAGAACTTTACCAATAGTGTCATCCGATTTCCATTTGAGGAGGTCAAGAAGCTTATCAACGAGAGTGTTTCCGGATATACATTCGACAAATCCGTCTTCCCAGTCGCCGAGAAGCAGGCACTGACCTTCTGCTCAAACAACGACGCAATCAATAACTTCTTCACGGGCCTTCTCAAGGTCATCAAAGAGGCAAGGATTATCTTTGTTGTCGTCCTTACAGTCCTGGCTGTGTTGGTATGCATACCCATGGCCTATCGAGAAATTTGGCGTTGGCGCACAATGCAACAACGAGCTATCCTGCTTCAAAAGAACTCTTTCGATCCCATGGACGTCATCTACATCGCCTCTCGACCTTATACCACCACAGCAGGAATCAAAGCAGCATCAAAGTTTAAGAGCACAAAACGACAGATCTTAGTGCGATGGGCTTTCGCCTATGCGACCTCACTTCCAGCTCTGTTTGTTCTTGCTCTAGGTATTGCTGGACTTCTCAGCTGTCTTTGTCAATTCATAATATTGAAGGTCATTGTAAAGGAAGTCCCGATATTGGCAAATGAGGTTAACAACTTTGCTGATACGGTTGTAAATGCACTCGACAATGCCTCCTCAGCATGGGCAGTTGCGGCAAATGGTGTCATCAACAGCACGAACACGAAGGTTAATAGTGATGTCTTCGGATGGGTCAACACTACCACGTCTGCTGTGAACAGCACGCTAAACACATTTTCTGACGAGATGATCTCGGCGTTGAACACAACATTTGGCGGAACCATTCTGTATACTCCCATCTTGGGCGTGTTTAACTGCCTTGTCGAACTGAAAATCGTTGGTGTCCAGAAAGGTCTCACTTGGGTTAGTGATAACGCCCATGTAACCTTCCCTGAATTTCAACCGGACGTTTTCTCCCTTGGCGCTGCAGCAAGTATCACCAACTCGTCCTCCACCGAGTCCTTCCTCAGTTCGCCCGGCAGTGTCGCAAGTGACGACATCACCAGTGCTATTGTTGATGTTGCCAACTATCTCCAGAACGGTATACGTACAGAAGCGCTTATCTCCACGGCGTTGATTTGTATCTGGCTCGTCATTGTGCTCATTGGTCTCATGCGTGTGCTTATCGCCATGCTAGGCCGGGAAAAGACTCGAGCTGAAGGCGGACCAGTCGGCTATACTGGCGACAACAGAGCAGCTCTCTCACCAAGATCACCGAACCGATTCGATAGATCGAAGTTTCCACAATTCGGCGGTCCCATTTCTTCAGTACATCCAACAAAGAGTACCGAAGATATGTGGGCTTCAAGAGCGGCGAACGAGGACGAGAAGTTCGGCCATGTTGGCCACCGGAGTGTCGAGGCAAGTGTGAAACCTGGCCATGAACGGTCAAGTTCTTATGGGTATCTGGATGGCAAGGAGAAGTCATGATCAAATCATAATCAAGGAAACAGCAACAAAAATCCGAAGAAAAAAAAAGTACGGCAGTATAATCTGAGCTGGGCATGATGGCACGCAGCTGGTCTCGACAAAGCCTCAGTCCTCTCTAAATCTCCTATACCCTCCTAGTCTTTGCATATTTCGCGCATTGATAATTGGTCATTTGTTTACAGGCTTGGAGTTTGGATCTAGCGATGCGGTGGAGAGGAAGCCGGGGGCCAGCCACTGATCGGGTCGTGCTGCTGCTCTTTTCATTTCTTTTTGCTAGACTGTAAATAGATGTGAAGGTGTCCCAACCCAGAGAAGCAATTCGCTGGCACGGGATGGTGCAGCGAAGATATAGTTCTTTCTATTTCTTTTGACAGTGGAGATATTCCGTTTGAAGGTCGGAGGCAGAAGCAGAGAAGTGTTGTGTGGACGCAGGAGGTCTTTCATTCTTCGCCTATGTTTTCTTGCTTGAGCTCTCGAGTTCTCGCCATGGCTTTAGATTTTAGTGAAATGGATATCTATGATACTGTCGGTCGTGGTCTCCATTGGAAGTGTGAACGCCACAAAGATCAACTCTTGATGTCAAATCTCTCATACTGGAGACACGAGTGAGCAGGAAAGCACTTGGCACACCCCTCCCACGTACCAAGTACACAGCAGCTTACCTACTGACAACTACTACTTCAGAACGAATCTCTTTTCTATGATCGCCTCACCCATGAAAGCCTCAACGCGCCTTATAAAATTCGAGATTCCGCTGACAATGGCTGGTTGGATGCCTACTGCGCAGTCTGCCCCGTCCCCATAGCACTTTTTGATCCTTTCCATCGTGATGAGGACCAGGAACGGGCTGGGTATAACCCCACATTGGTTATTGAACAAGGTCTGTAATCTTATCATCTATGTGTGAAATGAGCTGGGAGCTGATCATGCAGTCTCTTCTAGAACTTGCCAGGGTTTCGAGAGTCCCGGTTGTAGAGTACAATCCTGATGGCTTTCAAGCCAGCAAGTATGGTCACCTAGTTGAGCTGGATATAGATGTAAATGACGCTGCTGAGATCGCCCTAGATGTTTCGTTACTGGATTCGGTCATGACCTTGATGATGTAGGTGTTGGAGGTATGCAGGTCTACCACGGCACTCCCCCCAAACTCGGAGCACGAGGATGAGAGAGACGAGACCCTCATACGGTTCAACCAAATCGCCTCACAAACAGATCACAACTAAGCGCACCCGCGTTGCATTTTGTGGCGAGACGCAAAAGAACTAACATGTTACTTACTCAGGCTCCATACCAAACTCAGCAGAAGAAGAGGGCGAGGGCACCGTCATCGCAGGTCTCTATGCTAGTTGAGAATATCGAGGAACTCTATGCTAGTTGAGAATATCGAGGAAACAGACGGCACGAACGCACGAACGAGGGGATGGAGATGAATCTGCAACAGCACTAGTTGGCACAGAGGATCGGACTACCTTCCACGAGTCCACGGAGGGTGAAAGGCGCTGCGCACTCAAGCAGATCGCGGTAGTTGGGAGGCAGATCACGTGGACTAGGCGGGAATGTCCTGAGTATACTAAGATACTAATTACCGTGTCTTGTACGAATGTATATACGCGTAATTCTGTAAATATTGGTTTCCATGGGATACCTATTTCCATTTTGCACATATACAACAAACTGCTTTCTTTCCCTTCCCATATGTCTTTTTTCCTCTCTAGAATAATCTTCAAAATCCCTGGGCGAAAACGGGACTGCTAATTGTGTCATGCCCCATTCATACACAAAACCACAAACATACATACACATATCCATACAGGAACAGGAAGGAATTTCTGAACTCCTTTCTTCCCTGATTGTCGGAAATGGAAACAGGACTTTCCTCTTGTTTCGTGAGAGAATGCAAATAAACTTCGCGAGGTAAATGGTGGTATCTAGAAGGCAACAGAAACAAGCCAAAAATAACATAGAAAATCAAATAAGATGGTACATCGCTCATGAAAGAACCTTTTTGCTACCAGATCGACAAAGGCCACCTGACAAAATGCGGAGCGAGGATGGAGACTAAGATATGCATTGGGAGGAGAGTAAAGAAACCCCCGAGCCTATACCTTCAGCAACAAATCAAAAAGTAGGGATTTTTGTTGGATATTGTTCCGATCAGGTGGCAACCTTGCGTCGACGACCAAACATTCTCGAGAACCCGCTAGACTCTTCCTTGTGGTGTGACGCCTGACTGATTTGAAGGGCTGTGGGTCCCGCCATGCCAGGAGGAGGGTCCGATCGAAGGAATTCGGCAAGATCATTTGTTCGAGTGCCCGTGTATGTAGCTGCTTCTCTTGCTGTATAAGTCTTCTGTAGAACCTTTCCAGATCCGCCAGAAGGATTGCGGACACTGTCTACTTTTGAGACATAATTGTCGTTCCCACGAGTAGAGCTGTATGTGGGTGAGCTGTTGTTAGAAGTTTTGGTCGCAGGTGTAGCGCCTGGCGCCTTTTGTGTGGCATTACTGCCCCGGGACGTAGAGCGAGACTCGTATCCTTTCGACGATTGTGGTTTGGGAGGTAAGGCAGGGGTCGGGCCACGACCAAATCGTGACATCAGGCTGGGAGCACTAGCCTTCTTTTTAAGTTCTTTTCGAGTCAAGGGTGCAAGAGCAGGCGGATCGTTCTCTGGAGGTGGAGGAACATTACGAAGAAAATCTGCTAAACTCTCCTCTTTGATGGGCTTGGGTTTCCTCGAGACTGCTACCTGTAACTCATCTTCCTCATCACTGAAGTCGATGGCATAGGGATCTTTGACTCTCCTAGTTTTCCTCTTGGGCATCATGTCCTCTGCGTCAAACTCGTTCCTCTTGTTCGCTGGCGAACTGGCAGCTTTGTTTGCGCTAACTAGCGGGCTCTGAGAGCTGACAGAAGAGGTATTCGACTGCATTGATGGGTCGTTGGACAAGTTCGTTGATACCTGGCTGTGCCTGGGACCAGGTAACGCAGCATCAATAGCCTTGCCGCCAACAGCACCAGACATCTGGTCAGAATCCATGGTATTGCGAAAAGGTGCAACTGTGCGAGGAATTCTGTGATCGCCACCGCCGGTTGAAGGTGGGCCCTGCCTAATAAAATCAATCAACTCAGAGCTCGTATCGCCATGCGGGACGACAGCTTCTCGGGCCTGCAGCCTGCTACGACCAGCAGAAGACTCCGCGCGTCGCGGAAGAGCTGCTGGAGGAGTAACTCGGGGCGCTGAACTACTGGCTTGTCGACCACGATGACCGTTCGTCGCTGGTGCAGTACGAGGTGGCTTCACATTATAAGCCTCGGGTGGCCCTGTCGACCGGATGAACTCGGCGAAGTCCCCGATAGAATCTCTATCCACTCGAGCATCTCTGGGAGTGTTTGGACGAAGTTTAGAAGGTCCGGCATTCTTGACGCCTTGCCCAGGCCTGACACTATCGTCTGGTGGGTTCGAATGTAAGCCCGTGAGCTTGGTAATAGAACCGGAATGAGTGCGGCCTGTACCTGGTCTAGGATCAGAACCACTAGGTCGAGTAGCAGTAGTATTGAGGGAATCAGCACTCTGGAGAAACGTATTAGTTCTGATAAATTTTGGATTGTGATTCTGAAATACCTCAATATTGCGCATGCTCTGAGGTGTCAGAGTATATTGGATAGTCTGATCGCTGCGGATCAGTTCATCAAAGCTCTGGCCCCCTTTGGCCTCCCCCCTGGCCCCATCTTCGGAGGTTCGAACTGGCTTCAGTTTGTGCGATATAGATGACGACGAGGAACCGGAATTGTGCGCTGGTCGATGTCGAGAGCGTGGCTCTGGAGGCACCTTTGCGTTCCGTGAAGGAGAGCTACGGTTTGTACCTCGAGCAGAGTCCTGCTCAGTGGACCGTGACGATTGATTCTTCACAGACCGATCTGACGTACTGTGGGTATCGTAGCTAGGTGCTATGGAAGAAGCTTCATCTGACGTATCAGGAGCATTTTTCATCGTCTCATGCAAGGAGGTCTGAGAAGGCACGCCACTATGTGTCGCAAGATTTCTTGATATAGACTCTGGAATGGTGCCTGGTTGCGTGGCTTTATTGATGGCAGCTTTTGCAAGTTCACGAGCTGCACTTCGAGGTGGAGGAGCAGAGCCAAGTACAAAAGATGTTGGTTTGGGAGTGCTTCCCCTACTCGTGATCTCGGGACCATGGCCTTGGGAGGAGACTGGGTGTTGGTCAAGTCCTAAAACGGCTGGTGCCCTGTCGGTTCGAGTTGCACCTGCATTAGACGCTTGTTCATCGTGCTCGTCTGCTTCTGAAATAGCATCCTCAGAGAGGGTGCCTTGTCGAGAGCTAAACGATGAACCTTGTCGAATGATAGGACTAGAGGATTGAGTTCGCAAGGGACTGACATTCCGTGGAGAGGAAGCCTCCACTATGATTGGGGAATGAAGGCTAGCTGGTCTGGATAAAGATACAGCTCGACCAGAAGCTACATAATCCATTCCCTCGCCAGAATTTTGCCTAGCAATGGGACTTCGTGGTGACGAAACGTCAATCACCCGCAAAGAATGAAGACTGGCAGACCGAAGGCTGGATCGCCTAGAAGCATCTTTGATATCATCCGGAGAAATTCTTCCCCCGATGGAGATGCGCGAGGAAGTCATAATCTGAGGAACTTCGTTTAACTCGACCTCGTCGCTTTCATCCTTTTCGGTAGAAGTTGCCGGCGTGGCTTTGCTGTTTGCGGCTGCCTTGACGACTGCAACGGCTCCAGCTCCTACGACGGTAGCACTAGCAATAACGCCATTTACACCATCTTTCGAGACATCTCCAGCCGAAAAAACAGGGCTTTGGTTCTCAACACTGTTGACTGCTGCCTTAGAGTGCTTCACTGGGGATGAGTATGGCGTAGCAGCTGGGGAGGGTAAAGAGTTTGAACGTTTCCTTGTCGACGACTTCAAGAAAGCAGGACTTTGGGGAGTCTGGGGTTGTGAGGAACTTGGAGTAGGTGGTTGTGGGGCTGCACTTGGGAAAACCATCATGCTCTTTGGGCGTCGTGATGGTTGAGTTGTGTGATCTTCCTCCAAATCCTCTCCTTCATCGTCGCTCTGCGCAGCAAGACCTGGAATCTCGATCTCTCTGACATCATCTTCAGTCATTGGTAAAGGAACCATAGAAGCCTGTTCCTGTTCAGATACGACAACCGTCGGTTCGACTTCCTCAATGTCGTGTTCGTTAGGTACAATACTGGCAGACCTGCTGGCATTTACAATTGAGTTCAGAGACTCTCGGGAGAAGGAGCGGCTCATGGAAAATGATGCTGTAGGAGATCGTAAACGCTTCTTCCACCCCCTCCATAGCCTGCCGAGGGTTCGGTCGAGCGCGACTCGTTCCATATCAGATTCGTCAACTACGACACGCTCAGCTATCTCGGCTGGGGTGCTCAAGCCATCTCTATCCTCCTTTTCTGCTTTTGATCTAAGTCTGTGGTACGCGGCTTGTCCAGCGATCACTAGAGCCTGTTCACCCATGAACTCAAGTATCGATGTAAGGAATATCGCAACGGCAGGAGAAACTACGCCTGGATTGTTGGAGAACCGGTCGTTTGATCCGAGATGGGTGTCTAGTTGATATTGTTCCGTGTAATAATCTTCATCTTCCTCTTCCATATCTCCTAACGACGAATACACCATGCAGCGCAGGCGTGTCCTCTTCCATACGAGTTCCAGATCCCAATCGCCGCTTGGTTCCGTACCGTTGTGAAAAGCGAGTAACTCTTCGTCCTCACCACCTCCTAAATATTCGTGCAGTTCCTGATCGGCGCCGCTGATTGCATCTTTCGCAAGTCTTGGTTTGAGAATCTCACTGACAGCAGGTCGGAGAGATGCGAGAGACGTCGATCGAGAGACTAGTAAGAAGTTGAATAGTAATTGATCCAAAAACTTATTGACCAATTTTAACGCAGCAGGTGCAACCAGAGCAGTCTCTCCCGAGGGCTCAATACCGTGCTGATCGAACCACGATTCTGTCCGACTGTCATGGTCATTTGTGACGATCTGCGATGCTGCAGATGCAGCGATGAAGGCGGGTTCGGGAGAAATAGTGGGAGGAGAAACCATGGAACCATAGCCGTTCATCGACGGCCTATCGCTGGAAATGCTCTGTGATCTGCCTAGTCTCGGGGAGGTGTGTCCCTCCATCGCTCGTCCATTCGAAGTGATTTCTGCCAGTGAGGGAGCCATCTCGGCTGAGGAATATCTGCCAATTCCAGTTGGTCCTCGATTCCCAGCTCAGTAGATGGTGATGTACTCTTCAGTCAATAACCTCGAGCAGAAAGACTCCTGGAGTAAATATTAAGTTCTTGTGAGCGAAAAGCGTCGCTTGCTGTGGCGCAGTGTACCTAAACGGCCAAGCTCGAGTCAGCGCGAGGTCGAAACACACAAGGATGAGTTTAACAGCATGCTTGTTGGATCGACGTGCTTCTTGACAATGCGTTCCATGTCCAGCAAGACGGCGTTCCGAGTGACTTTCTCGTAAACCGAAGGCGCTTCTCAAGCAGGTGGAAATGGGAAGTTTTAAGTATTCCTCAAGGCCATATTCTCCCAATCTGCGCAGTCTGGAGCTTGTGCGAACCAAGCTCCAAGGCAAAGAGACAGCCTAATCTGAGACGACCGGGCGGGGACGAAGCGGGCAGTTCATGAACTCACAGAGATAATTAAAAAAGAGCGACCTCAGATAGCGTCGATACAAGTCAACGGTGTGGGAGGTACCGGAACCTCGACTTGGTGAAGTTCACCGCATTAAGCCACAGAGTGAGGTTCAAAGGAAGGTTCGAATCGCACGAGGCGGCAGTGTTCTGGAGAAGAGAAGTGAGTCCTGATGAGAAGTAGGAGGGCGGACGAGACGAGTTCGTACGGAAGATAGTCCAAATCAGTAACGCGTGTCCGAACAAGCGAAAAGTGCAGGCTTCTTAAATGGACGACGCTCAGGGGGGAGCAGGGGTCGATGCGATGTCGAGGCCCAGGAGAGTGCGTCGGTAGATGCGATGGAGGAGCGAGCTGCAGAAACACAACGAGATGGAAGGCAAGGAGAGAAGCAAACAAGAGTAAGGTTGGGAGAGCGAATGCGCGAGATAATGATGTGTTGACGACGGTCTGGCGCTGGCCGAGGCATACAGAGCTCCGGCCTCCATGTACCACCACCGCACACCACACCACGCTACGCGTACATAATACAGTATACATTGCACGCTCGCTTTCGATCCTGAGCAAGGCCCTTACCACTTCAAGCCGTCAGACAGCCCCCGCTGGACCATTCCGTACGCTTGGTTGGATGGCGCACATTCAGTCCAGGTCTAATCCGAGCGCCGCAAGGCAGTAGACCTCATTTCACTAACCTAACTTGTGTACTATTGAAATCGGTATTTTGGACGGCCCCTCTGCTACTCACGCTCCTGAGTTGGACTAGACGGCGTGCGCCTCAACACTTCCAGCAAGAACAATAAGAAAGTAGGCCACTAGAACCCGAAGAAGCAGCAGCAGCAGCATGTAGCACCGCGCTACGACTGTCCGCTGACCGACCAACGACGCCAGCCTTGGTCGATCGTCAGCTACGGAGGATTCTTACAATCATGGGGAAGTATCTTCAATTTGCACAGCGTCTCAGCTATGAATAATCCATTCGTTATTGGGCCGGGCAATGATGGTCTTACATTTCAGTTCTTGGGCCGGACGCGGATTCAGCATCCATCATCCATCATCATCTCCACCCCTCTCCCCACCACCACCATTTCATCATCATCATCATCGCCGTCGTCAGCATCATCAGCATCAGCATCAGCATCAGTCAGGCCTCGCCTCACCGCATCCGGCTGCATGCCATATCATGTTCAAGAAGGTTCCTGACACGCAGCCTGTGCTCACTCGTAGCCCGTCGTCAAGTCATCGTCCAGCCCCTTCCGCTCATCTGCTGCTGTCCCCGCCAGACGTTATGTGCTTCTCTACTCTGACTGTCAGGCTGCGTAACGACGTGGTAATACATAAATGAACATGCATCAGTAGCGTCCAGGCGAAAGGTTAAGGTAAGGCTGGCGGAAGCCCGCAACGGACTCTGATAAGACGAACGATAGCAGAGCTGCATGTCAATAAGGATCAAGCTCCATCACATCTCACCTTCTGCACAATTGCACCACTGACTGGCTCCGATGCGCCCAAGAGGTTTCCGCCAGCGCCAGCCACTGAAAGCCGCGCTCGCCAGACACGAGACGCAGCAAGCAGGTAGCCTCTTTCGTAGTCGCGAGCTGCGCATGGCCATAAAGGCAGCGCACACACGGCAACCATCCTAACCGCTGCAACGACAGAGGTGCAGTACGGTATGCAGGTCACTAATCTGTAACAGCATGCTGCAGGTCGAAAAGGGGTAGCACAACCCTCCGAACCGTCATGCACCCACTCCGCATGCAACCCGAAGGACCCTGGCCCTGAGTTCCCTGAGCCTTGTCACAGGAACAAGAAATACACCCGAAGCTGGCTTATCTAAAGCGGAAAGTGATCATGAATTGAGAAGTATCGTCACACCAGAAAGGTCTTTCTGATACCTTGTCCCGAGGCGCGGTTCAACACGAGCTCTTTCACGGCAGTGACTTTTGTACAGCATCCATCGGCATTGCGGGAAGATGTTGCAAGGAATCGCCCGTCAATCCTGAAAGGTACTGCGCACTCGACGACCATGGCCTTGCCCGCGATTCCAATATCCACAGGCTTCCCAGATAATTATGGAGTATGTCTTTCGGTTGTTTCTGGAAGTCCCAAACACCAATTAATCCCAGTCACTGAACCCGAAACTATGCAGGCTTTGCTGCAGAGGTCTCGCCTGCCTGGATATCCGATGCAGGTCGGGGGCTGCAGTCTTACCATCGGACAGTCTTCCCTTATATTAGGTTGCAGCTATTGACAGGCAAATGCTCGAAGAAAGGCAGGCATGAGCCGTCCCGAGCTTTATCCTCTCCAGACCGCTAGAAGAAGGACCGTGTTATCCAGAGTTGGAGGGGCGATTTGAATAGCTAACGAATAGACATGAAAGATCCAGCGGGCACTGCTGACAAGTGACTGACGTGCTCCTACGATACCTTACCTAAAACACGGCATTTCTCTATCTACAAAGCACAGTGAATTCAATCTTGACCACCACAATCTCCCCACAAGAAACGGCATGATCGCCCGTGGCAGCCACGTTCATTGGTACGTTGGGCGGCCTGGCCAATCTGAAGAATGTGGAGTTTCCGAGTTTCCAGTATTTAGTGGGGCCTTGCGGCGCACACTTATTTGCATCGCTGGCACGGGGACCGGTACCCTGGACTCTGTGAACATAATCGTACACATTTCATGGACTATCGTACGGTAACACGGCAAAGGCCTACGGGTCGTTGAGGAGAAGGTTGACAGAGCCGCTGGATTTGGGAGAACAAAGGCACCTTTCCCAAGAGAGGGACGGACTAGATATTACGACCTACTGGAGCGTCCGAAGAGGCAAGGCCATACCTCTTCCATCAACAGCCACGTCCTCGTCGGGCGAACGAATAGAAAAGAACCCGATTAATAGCACAGCCGACTCGCCATGCAGAGAAGCCTACTACTGTACGCCTTGCCGTGGTACTTGGCCTTTCACTGCAACGTGATCCAGCTGCCCGACTAGCGATCGCTTCTCAATAGCGCTCGGATGCACCTCACGAGAACTTGACAGCGGGACGCTAGGGTGCTAATTATACTCCTCATGATTTCAGGTCTATTGAATCCGCGACATACTCAGTGCAGAAAGATGGAAAGACCATAAGCTTCCAGCGACACCTTGGCGGGGGTTCGCGCTTGAAATAAGGATAAGACTGAAGACGTTTGGAGTTTCGCCATTTGGCTTCGGAGATCTTAATTTCCTCGTTATGTTGATCAGCACGTTTGAGATTTGTTATACATCACATCAAATGCACCTTAATAGCCACGGTGATGTATCTTCCCGTTCCATGCCCCCGAGATTCTGTTATTCGGTACTTGAAGATGTTGGAGTGTTTGCCCAGCGGCTTGTGTAGCGGCCGATACACGTACCTCGAAGCATTATTAGGCTCGAGAATCGAAATACATATAGCTTACTCTGCTATTGTCCCTAGTTTAAAAAAAGGAACAAAAAGGAAGTGTATCTAGGGACAGCTCTTCGAAGTCTGAATACAGACAAGGAACACAGGATCATCTTGCTAGAAGGCGAGCACGTTTGTGTCCCCTTTCAATTCAAGCATCAAGTCTCATTGTGGCCATGTCTACGTTCTCCCTAAGTATCTACCAACCACCCTACCCCTTATTCCTTCTAAAGTCATGTTGTGTCTCCTCCTATTTCTCTCAAGGCTTTTACATTCTTGCAACCACTTTTGTTTCTCTGCCCATAGAGTCTGGTTGAGTTATAAACCAAGATTACGGCATAACTAGCACATACGACCATAGACTGAGGAGAATTGGGCATCCCGTCCGCTCTGCCATACACAAGCCTCAGATCGGTAGATTAGTAGTTGGGTGGGTGACCACCAGCGAATACCTACTGTTGTATGTTTTTGCCTTTTGCTTCTACACTCAGTTATAAACTGAGATTATAAGATAATTGACACATACGACCTTAGACTGAGGAGAATTGGGCATACTTCACGATCTCATATTTGAGAGCTTAACTTCTGATCACTTTCCCACAAATCACCGGGAAGCTGACGGCCTTTCTATTATTAGTAGTTGATGAAGTGCTAGGAGAGCAGGCTTGATCACATTTCACGATTTTGCTATTCATTTTGGATTACTTGCCTCTTTCGACATATAAGAGAGAGCGGATTCAATTTGAAAGTATACCTACCTCAAATAACGGCCAGCGTTTGTGCTTACCTTTTTGCCTTTTCCTGCTGTCAGCGTTCAAAACCTCACCTACCTTCCGTTTGTGCTGTCTCTGAAAAATCTTGTCACCTTACCATCTTGCGAGCAGAAGGTGAAGCTCTGAGCTTGCTGTCCTACAGACTGGCGGTAGCGACACGCGCCACAGAGACCTGGGATTACTTGAGTTGACGTGACCGTGGAGAAGCCGCAGCCGCTCTGGACCCCCATCGCCTGTGCCCGAGCACAGCTTGCTGTGACTATTCTCTGGCCAAAGTGTCGGCATTCTTGGTGAAAGGTCTCTGCGAGGAAACACATTTTGCTTCGCTGAACTGTTGCTGGATGTTGTGCTGCATGGATTTCTTCAGTCTGGTGAGAGCCATTCGATCGTTGAGCTGGTCCGTTATATACTTAGAGCTCTTTGTGCATATACTAAGATCATATCCTTTGTTGTCGCATGGTTGGCTTTGAGGACAAAGTAGTAATGGCCTTGTTGAATAATTTCCTTTGTTTCTTTGTCAAAGCAGAAAATATTGCTCAAAGGCGAGAGAGCCTTGGTATAGAAAATAAGGAGATTTCTCTTTTGAAAGACTAGAATTAAAACTATCGCCTTTGTACGTCCTGTTTCTTTTGTCTTGCATACTATCTGAGGACTCGTGTCTGTATTGCAGAGAAGCAATGGGGGTCCAGCATGGTAGACATTGCAATACAACATCTACCAAAAGCTTTACGACGGTCTAATAAAGTATAAAGTAACCATGAGACTAACACGGCATATATAAGACATAACATCTTGCTCATAAGGTAAAGTCCTGTCTGAAGCGTTTCTTGATATGTTGAAAGACCTACGGCCTGCTTGAATCAAGAGACGAGAAAGACAATTGCCTCTATTAATATCACACAAAGTATGAAGGTGTCGTTATTGCGGAAATCAAGAACAATACAATGTATACAATTTGTTACAAAAACAGAATATAGAACATTTTTTAGTTATTATACACACCAAAGAAACCCAAAGAAACCCAAAATACATCAAACAAACACCAAGTAGAACCGACCCCAATATCAAAGAGAGCGACCACCGATAAACATTCACAAACGATGGAAGCAGTTTGCCCTGCCGACTAGAATGTCAGAGCAATTAAGTCACCTAAGATGCAAGCCCAACCATGAAAAACCAACAACGCCAACCAGCTTTTCCCATCCCCTTTTAATGCTCCAACCAATTCTCAAAAAGCCGACCGAATGACAAAGGCCATTGATGTTATACACGGCTCAGTATTGGAGGTTGTGCTTACAACAGGTAAGCAGCCGCGGCGAGGGCAATGGCCAGAGAGCTAGCTCCGAGGGTAGTCGCAGAGCCTTGGAACGTGGAAGGCTCGGTTGGAGAAGGGCCCTGGTTCCCGCTGGAACCATCGTTGCTTCCACCGTTGGCGATGTTGCCATTGCCAATGTCAGATCCAGATCCAGACGCAGAGCTACCAGTTAAGGAGGGAATGCTGGAATCAAAGCCGTTGGATCCGTTGGAATTACTGCCAGATCCAGATTGAGATCCGGAGCCAGAGGCAGAAGTTGGGCCAGTGCCGTTGCCAATGCTGCCTGTGGGGGAGATGGTAAGAGATCCAGGTCCAGAGGCCGAAGCAGAGGCAGAGGTAGTGCCATTGCCAGAGCTGCCTGTGGGAGAGATGGTACCAGATCCGGTGCCTTGCAAAGACATGTTGGATCCAGTGCCGGTAGGGCCGGCTGGGACGGTGCTGTTACCGTAGTATGGACCGTGGCTTGGAACTGGGAAGACGGTAGCGCTTGGTCCGGGAACGTAGGAAATGGTACACTTGTGTGGGCAGTCGGTAACGGTAACATATTGGGTAGAGGTTGCCGTGTATGTCTTTCCTCCTTTGCCGGTGAATATGGTTGGTTCAGGGCAGCTGGGCATTGTTAATTTAGTCAAGGCACTTGAGCGAAGAAAAGGAGAATGGACAATGAAAGAGTCTGTTGAATAGGCATCAAGCATGTATGGAACTGTACTTACTAGGTAACGTATGCAGTCACAACTGCGGTCGTTGTGTGAGCTGGGGCGGTTCCATGAGGTACGTGAACAGTGACGGTATGGATGACATGGGGATGAATGTAGTGGCCGTAAGAGGCAGAAGCACCAACAAAAGCCGCAGTGGTGGCGAGCAGAGTCTGGGAAAACTTCATTTTGAGCGTTGGTGAAAGCGAGTGTAAAGGTCGGAGAAGCGGAAGGAGAGTAACGAAGGTACAAAAGAAAGGTGCAGGCAGGGCGAAATGATCTGGATTATATAGATGTTGAGGAGACGGACATCTTGTAGTGTACCAGCTAGAAATTCTGGCAACTTCCTTCAATTTGAGGGCTAATTGAGTCGTTGCGAAATCCCATCGTGTGAAATTTTTTTTGCATACCTTAGCATTTGTATTTACACTCCGGCGTGTCGTAGCAGGTCATGGTCGCTGGACCACCACTGCTATTAAGGCTTGTGATGTGTTCAAGAATAGAAACCATCGACCAGCTGCGGCGGGCGGTTGTACATTAACTTCCCACAAGTCCCATCATGCAAGAAGACGCCGAGGGCAGGAAGGCTAATATCAATTTTGGAGCTTGAATTAAGTTATAGCCAAGACTTGCCGCAAGTCCTATTCCTGCCTTGAAGATAGCATAACACTCTCTTGAATCTTCTCTCGAAGCGTACAATCAATCGCTCGAACCACTGCGGCAAGCCCCGAATTATCTTGCAGCATCGAAAAGTGACCCACTCGCTATCTATCTTCTGGCGCCCCAGAAAACAAACCAACGCGGGTACGATGACTCTTCGGCAAGTCAGTATTGTCCTAACAGAGACGGCTCAAGGACCACCTACATATGGTAATTTTGGTATCACAACTCCTAGTACTGCAAGGAAATTTATCGTGAAATAAGTCAGGTCGTAGTGTGTGTAGTGCGTGCTAAGGAGGAAAAGAACGATAGGTACGCTAAGTAGAAACTTTTTGGCTGGTGTGTATTGCGCTCCGTTGTCGATCTGTTCCCACATATTGAGGTTGTCGTATGCGCCGGAGTTGAACTCAAATGGTACTCCCCGAACCCAATGGAACATAAGAAAGGAGCCGAACATATAAGAGATATTGGTGAGTGTCCATGATGTTTCTTGAGATACTCCTGGTATGATGTCGAACAGGATCTTAAGGCATGCGATCAGAACTATATGAATTCCCCATGCTCCTGAATGGTGCAACAGTCAGCCACGCCTCTCATAACGCCACCTCAGCTCAGAGAAGATTCAATCTCGGACAGGCACATGCTATCTGCCACTGACCTTTTGCGTTGACCCAGTTGGCGTTCAGATTTGGCAGAGCGGCCTGATCGCTCATATGCTCCATAGTCTCAGGAGGCTCCTGGTAAAGCAGACTGCTAGACCGCCGCCTCCGCCCAGTCCTCTCCGCACTCATTGCTCTCAGTGTGCCGTTCGCTCGTGGGGGTTTAGTGCTCGCGTCGTATGAGACGGTACGAGGGAGAAGGATTGGGGAAGACAGTTTGGCGGTGTTTGAAGAAGAAATGTTGGATGGTTGGGACGCTCAAAAGAGCGTATGGTGATGACAAGGAGAGTCGCCGTTCCGCTGGAAGTACAAAGGATCCGATACTGCCTCTGGGAGAAAGGTTAGCAAGATCCGTCAGCAAGTGCCTGGCTGCTAGTGGCAGTGTTCTTGTTCACATGGGATGGCGACGGCATGAAAGAGGCAGCCCAAGCTGCCCAGCTGGGCTTGAAACAAAGATAGCTGTGCTCACCTGTTATTCAGGGCTAATGGCAAGGGATGTTTCTAAGGATTGACTGCAATAGTACACGAGGCTCGAAGAGAATAAAGAAACAAGAGGTCCTAGTGGGTTGACCGGAGACGAAACAAGAACAAGTAGAGAAGAAGTAAAGTATCCGGTAGTGATTGGGTGGTGACCATGCGTATGGGACAATCTGATATTTCGAATGTTCTTTCTACGGGCCCGTACGGAGTGCGGTTGGCGCACCGCTGTCCCCAAGGAACGGGGGCCACCTGCGCGTTTGTCGGATCCCGGACGAAGTAGTGGGTTATGCAGCCCACGTCAAACGAACGTCACCTCGCCGGAACAACATTTCCACCGACGACGATGCGAAGGGCGACTGATAGATTTAATTTTTGAGCGCGAAGCTGCTTCCTCAATTCTTCACGACCCTCTTTCCAACCACGACATCGCCTGGCCATGCTGGATCCTGCCCAGCTTCAACGGGAGAGCCTTGATCGAGCTTGAATCGCGTGTTCACGGCTTCAGGTCTGACTGAATCAACCGCAACAATAAAGTCACTGGTCTGGGCTCTGCTCAGCCTCATTGCCTAACATGCCGTCCTCTCCGGATGACAATGTAGACTCACGCACCTCTGGAGTGGGGAGAAAGAGGGCTTTGGAACGCGAGTCTTTAGGCAACGATACGATAGACGATTCGGACGATGACACCTTTCAACCTCAGAAACGCCTCAAGGCAGATTCTGTCGATGTCGACGACGAACCATCTTTTATTGAAGCTGGCGTGCAATCGCGCAAGCTTTCTACAGATGAACCTCAAATTCCTTCTGCGCCGCAAACACACCCCAGCCCGTCGGATACAGCTGGTCTACCCTCAAGCACTTGGAACCAGAGTGTGCAGAGTGGTTTGAGAACCTCGTTTGGCAGGAAGAAGGCAAGCCCTCTACAAAGTCGCCCAACACCAGTAGAGACACAAGAAGTTACTCCATCTGCAGCTGCTGAGGCCACTCTAAGCAGAGTAACTAGCTTTTCTACTCCAGATCTACCTGTCGCGGATGAGCACGATGCTGAAGTTGAGTCGGAAACTGACGTTGTGAATCCCAATATTGAGAAGGATGGTTCAAATACGAACACCACCAGTTCCGATTGTTCTCTATCGGCTGCCGCCAATGCTAGTCACATAGCTTCAGATGGTAGAACGAAGAAAGGTGCAAAGCTGTACGCTCCCATTCTTCGTAAGCTTCGCGCAGAAGTACAAAATTCAGATATACCGATACCAAAGAAGGCTATCCAGGCAGAAGCCCGAGCTCTTGCCGCCGGCCCACCCGAAGAAGCTGAGAAAGCAATCCAGAGTTTCGTGCAAAGATATCAACAACAGACCGAAACAGCAGCAGAGGCTAAAGTCTCAAGGAAGGCTGCTAGAAAGGCCCTCAAACCAGCTTTTCCCAATGCAATTGTTCCTCAAGCAGCCACTCCTCGTACAACAGAATACGATGGTTTGTCTGAAATTACTGAAGGATTTAGAACACACCCTGGCTCCTCGAGGCAATACAGAAATCGTGATGGAGTTTACTACTTACGAGAAATAGTCACAGATTCACGTACCGAGCCAATTAAGCTGGAACAGCTGAGCTTTCGTATTTTCATCCCGCTCTTTGTATGGGATAATCTCGAGACCTTATGTTCGAACCTGAACAAACTTAATGTGCAAATGTTCTCAGGCGCATTTGCCTGCTACGTATCTGCCTTCTACGACAAGAAGAACATGGCACTTGAAGAAAAGATTCGTGCTGAAGGCAAAGATGAATCTGCCAGAACCATCAGCCAAGGAATGATTGCTGCAATTCTTGAAGAGGCTTATAAAGCAAAAGGAGTACCTTCAAGGACGCCTTCTTTATGGGAGAAGCTCATTCAAGTTATTGACAAGATTCAGGCAGATGCCCTATCGCCTCTAGCTAAAGTTGAGATGACAGCACAGGCTGAAAAAGTAGAGGCTGAAGTCACGGAAACTCATGCCTCTGCAGCACCTACCCCAGCGGCTATCGTGGTCCCGACCCCGTCTCTGAGCGAGATGGGGGTTGAGTCGTCTGATGATGAATACTCGCACGCAGCGGAGGAAACTCAGATGGGTGCTGCGATTGCAAAACAACCCACTCATGAAGACATCATGCTTCAGGAGAAATACTTTCCAGTGCCTAGTGGCCAAGAAGTACTGCATTTATGCCTGGCTTGCGCAGGCAGCGGCCATCATGTTGACACTTGTCCTTCTATGGTCTGCAAGAAGTGCGGCGCTAGAGATCACCCAGCACTATTTTGCCCGCAAAATAAACGTTGTGGAAAATGCCGAGACCTTGGGCATGAGAGATTAGAATGTCCAGAAAAGTTACTCGCTGCCAGGACCGAGGCTGTCCCATGCGACCTATGTAAGTCGGTTGAACATATCGAATCTGCTTGCCCTATTCTCTGGCGCAGTTTCCAACTTTCTGGAGAGGTGAAGAAGATCCATGAGCTCCAGATCCATTGCTTTTGCTGTGGGGGAACTGGACACTATGGACTTGAATGTGGTCTGCACAAAGGCCCAGTCCTTTCTGGTCATCGAACCTGGTCTAAGAAGAATTGGGTTCAATTCGTAGACTTCAACAGTAAAGAGCGTGCCTTGTCTGCTGGTGTCGACTATTCTATAAAGCCGAAGGAGGCAAAGGGTTTCAATATTAAGGGTCGGGCGAATGATCCAATTGAGCTCGATGACAGCGAGGAGGATTCTTCAAGCTTCATTCGACCGAAGGTCAACAGTGCACCAGCTAGGCGAGGCCACATCAAATTCGGCGGTCAAAACAGAATTGATAACTATCCACCACGTGGCAACGGTTATGACGGACGTATAGCAACCCAGGCAATACCTCGTTCTGGACGTGGCTACCGTGACGAATCGGGACGATACGGCCGTGAAAGAGAATTCTCACCGCCACCCAGATTCGAGGAAGATCGATATTTTCAGGCAGGAAACTTTGAGCACGAGTACCGCCAACCGCCTCAAAGCTACCCACCACAGTCCCAAAGCTTTCGACCGACAGGCTCTTCTCACTTCGACAATCCACCACGACAGTCGTCTACATTTAACAGCTCCAAACCGATCAGTATACCCCTATCTCAGGGCAAAAACTCCAACAAACGAAAGAAAAACGCACCTGTGCCTGCTCCAGGTCCAGGTCCGGGTGCCAAAAAGGCTAGAAGCCGAAAGGGGAGGGGAGGAAACGCTAGAGGTGGTATGAACGGCCGCAATTGAGACTGGGGTCATGTACTGGAGGAAAAGCAGCGGTAAAGGTGTTGGGTGTTTGGCGTTGCATGAGGCCTACTCACTTATCATCTCAGGTTAATTTTCTTGCATACAGCATTGATGAAAGAAACATGCACACATGTCGGGGCGCAGAAACGAAAGAGTCTCCTCCCTTTCTAGAGAGCGTAGATGTGTATACGATTGTACAGATTTGCATAGATATGGCGTTTTCCGGGCGTGAGAGCTTTAGAGTCTCATGGCTTCAGCATGCGTTATGCATATTACGAATGTATGATAGCAAGCGACGAAGATCCTTGAGGGTTGCAATAAAATTTCATGACCCAACTCTCGTGCTTATCTTTCTATCGCATATTTGAGATCATTCGTTGCATCTTGTGGCAACGAGACTTGAGCCCTAGTCGAGAGAATTATACCGCAGCGAAATGATTTAAACCCGCAACGCCTTTTGCCCGCCACAACCAATAAATGACAGCACAACCCTCATCCCTACCTCCCTCGCTTACCTTCCTCACGAGAAATCCATCGCCATCAGGTACTCCTCCAAAATCCGCATAAATTTAGCGACAAACGCCTCCAAGTGGAAGATCACCTTCGCGCCCATGCGGATCCTGTGCTCGTAGAACGCCGACCAGCGGATGACCTCGGCCTTCAGCGCATCGTCGATCAGCGGGATCAGCTTGAACGTGAGGGTCTTCAGAATCGTCGTCGGTGGGATGCAGTGCGTGAGCAGGTCGTAGAGCTTCGCGCGCACTTGGAGGATGCGCGCCGGGGAGTGCTCTTCCATGATCTCCTTGGCAATCACGCCGATGAGGGACTCCCAATCGGGAGGGGGGATGGGCGTGGAGTCGGTGATTTTCTCACTGCGCGGGATCTGTTAGCTGATCGATTCTGCTTGCTTCTTTCTCTCTCTCTTCGCGCTGGGCCGTGGCAGCAGCACCGCGTGACAGGACTTACTTCTGCGCATGCACCGCCTCGTACATCAACAACGCCCTTCTCAGATTCCTCCCACTCTCCTTCGCAACCCGCTCATGCAACCCCTTCGCCACCGACCAGCCCTCCTTCTTCGCACTGCGCTCCAACACCTGGCAGATCTCCGCCTCCGTCGGCGCCGCCACCCGTACCAACAACGTCCGGCTCCGGATCGGCGCAATGATGTTCGCCGTGCTGTTCGCCAGCAAGATCAGCCGCAGGTTCGGGCTATATTTCTCCATCGTCCGCCTCAGCGCCGCCTGCGCATCGCGCGTCAAGTGGTCAGCTTCGTTGATCACCACAACCTTGAAGCGCTGCCGCGCGCTCTGATCTACCTGCTGCGTCTGCGCGACCTCCTTCAACAAATCCTGCACGACCACCCGGTCGTAGTTGCCGACGTCGGACGGGGTGATCTCGAGGTGGTAGACGGAGGAGACGATGTTGAACTCCAGCTTGCGGTTCGAGGTCGTTTGAAAGACGCGCGAGTCGATCTTGATCTTCTCCACGCCCGGCCCGTACAGCTCCTTCAGGGTCGCGACGACCCGTGTCTTCTTGCCGGCGCCTGAGGGTCCGTAGACTAGGAGATGGGGGAAGTCCCCGCTCTGGGCCTGGGTTTGCTATCAGTATGCTGAGGGTGCGAAGCGGAGGGTTCTTTATACGTACGAGAGAGCGCAGACGTTCGGAGAGATCGTCATGGTAGCTTAATTGATCTAGGGACCGCGGTCGGTGCTTGTCTACGAGAAGGGCCATGGTGTGGTATGTTGTACTGCTTTCTCTGGAGGTCGAAGCTCTGGAGAGGAAGTTTCGCGAACGAGAGTGACGCGCTCGAATTCGTGGCTGGACGCGTAAATTGATCGATCACGTGACTGATCTCCTCGGGCAGCATACATGGGTTTCTTAGTCCTTCTCGCAATAGCTGGGAGAGGGAAGGGAGATTTCACAGGTGAGCATTATATTTATTTCGTCTCAAACTCGATGATGCTGCTGAAAAAAATCATTCTTGCTTTGTACATCGAGCGAAAAGAATTGACTTCGCGCATGAGAGATTTGTGGAAGACTAGTAATTGTTTTCTTACACCAGCTTCAAAAACGGTGCTACTAAACGGTCGTACCATTGAGTTTACCTAGAATTTCGATCGTTCGAGCCAGTCCTCTTCATTTACCATTGAGAGGTACAAGTTGATGATGTTGACAGTTGATTTCTCGTACCACTGAAAAAATTCGCTCAAGACTAAGTGCGTCGCGTGCAAATATATCCGATAGCACTAGATCATTGACACCGGGCAATGGAGAGTTATTGCAATGTCTATAATTAAGTAGAATTATTTTCTATGCCTCATGTATGCCTATCCACGCTATGCTAACATTCAAACCGCTCAAATGCCAAAGAATACATTATTCATACCAGAGAGTAGTAGCCATGACGTCCAACCCCAAGAGTTCGGGGAGATATTTCAATCCTTAAACGGAGGGAGCGAACTTGCTCGCCGCTCGAATCTTCTTGCCGTAGATGAAGAAGAGAATAGGAACGGGGATGAGAGCAACGCACAAGAAACCGAGCAGCGAAGTCGCCCATGCTACACCGAGCGTGTGGTACATGGCGGTAGCAAAGAGAGGGAATCCACCACCAGCAAAGCTTCGGACGAGGGTGTTGGCTGCGATGGCGGAGTTGGCGTGCCACATGTATACATCGATGATATAGTTCAACCCCTGCAAGAAGATCATGAGGATTCCCCATCCAATGGGAATACCGGCGAGGACTTGTGGTACCCACTGGAGAACGAGTTAGTCATGTCTTGGTTTGGTGTAGTTGTGTTAGGTGAGTAACTTACGGAGATGTTTGGGCTGCTGGTCCAGGCAAACCAGAAGAGACCAATAGGCAACAAGACCGCCCCCAAGATCATAGGAGGAAGACGTTCTTCTGGAACGACTTTTCCATGCTTCTTAAGCTTGCGAGCGAAACGTGTCTTGGTGATATATGTGATGGTGGCACAGGCGAAAAGGACACCGATGAGAATGCCGATGAATGGTAGGGCTCCAACTCCCTCGTTCCACCCACGCTCTTCTTGGAAAGAGATGGGGTACGCCTCAAAGAAAAGGTATAGGATACTATGGCAAGTCAGTATCGGCTAGGGCGGGGACGGAAGAATGCCAAGGACATACCCGTAAATCAATGCCATATACAGCGTAACCAAGACCAAGATAGGCTCCCTGAGAAGCATCGTGAAAGGTTTGAGGAAATAGTTGTGAAGGATGTTTTTCAAATCGACTTCCGTCTCATCAGCCTTCGCATGAATGGCCCAGTTCTTCTGCTCGAAACGCATCTTCTTTGCGCGTTGTTGGAGGAGCTTGGGATGAGAGGTCTCGGGAGCGAGGATGAAGGCGATGGTTCCGAAGAAAGCTGCCATGATCAGGGTGATCCATGCGGTCCAACGCCATCCGAGGTGAGAGTCGACGATGAAGCCGCCCATAATTGGACCTGAATACGATTAGTATATGGTGTCGGGAAGCGAGAGGCGTGAGAACTCACCCGCAATGGGGCCAATAAACGTGGCAGCGGCAAAGACGCAGACAGCTACTCCACGATCAACCGGGCCCCAGAAGTCTATATATATGTCAGTCCGTGTTTCTCTTCAAGAGCCTTCGCGCCCAATGACTTACCAGCAAGAGTGCCTCCGACAATAGCCAATGGAGCAGAACCGAACATGCCACCGAAGAATCGACAAAGCATGATGGTCTCGAGGTTGACGGCGACCGCGACGGGGATTTGGAAGATAGCGAAGAGGAAGTAGCCGATAAAGAGAGGCGTCTTGCGACCGAAGACCTCACTTGCCGGACCCCAAATCTACACAAGTTAGATGACCATAATATGCAAGACTAGTGATGATGCCTACCAGTGGTCCTGCCGCAAAGCCAAGGACGAATAAGCTCGTACCCAGTGTTGATACTTCCGTGCTGTTACCGTGTAAGCTAGTGAAGGCGTGAAATGGATCTATATTAACTTACCTGACCCCGAAAAGAGTAGCGACGGCGACAGTTGAAGTACTGAATACACTTGACGCGAAGGTGATCACAAAAGTTAAGAAACCCAAGGCAATCGTGACAATCCATTTCTTCCCGACGGACCAGTTCATGGGGTTTCCTGGATCGTCCGGGCCATCCCATTCGACCAAGTTCGGATCTCTCTGTTGCTCCTCTTTGGTTCCTTCTTCTGGATCGGGATCGTTCTCCAAGTCCTCGGCCTTCTCCACGTCCCGATCGTTAATCGTGCTGTTGGTGGCGGTGCTTCCAGTCACGTCGAAGTCACTGTTAGTGCGTCGGTTGCGGTTAGGTTGAGCATTCTCGTCTGAACGGCTCGGTTGGTTGGACATGTTGGTCTTCTTTTCTACCAAGGTGTCCATGTGTTCGTGGCTATCTCGAGGACTGGGCACATGGGTCCTATCGGTGTCGTGCGAGGCGCGCATTCTTATAGTTTGGGAGAGGGGGGCACAGCCTTGCAGAGAAGGATGCTTTTGCAAGGGTGGGTCTATGCTGAGGCTGTCTGGGTTCCCAGGTTATGGACACAAGATAAACTCCAAGCGGCTGCAGGTGTGCGATGGAGATGGTGATAGAAAGGGTAGATAGGGCGATGGGTTGATGCCGATGCTGCAGGAGAAGCTGTTGTGCAGAGAACGTGCGGCAGAGGAGAGGCAAACCATTGTTATATATGATCTCATCTCAAGACGAGATTTAGTCGACGCTCAATGAGTCCATGACGAAAGGCTCACTTAGATGCAGTCGCTTAGAAATCGAGGGCGATGCATTCAGGGTCCCGTCCACGCCTTACCTCCGGACGGATCCAGGACCTCGGAGTATGCTGAGACAGGTATCTCCATCAGGCATAGAGAGCGCAGCAGCCAGTGACAGAAGAGACTGTGATGAGCAAAGGGCAGGTCCTCGGCCCCCAGATCCGCAGCTCGCCCTTTCGGCTCTTCGCCTGAGAGCGGGAAGTTGATTAGTCGCGCCCGCACATCTGGAGAGCCAGTCTTGGGGCCATGGCCCGGCAGCCAGGGTCCAATCATGTGTGCGCGCGGCCTTGCCGTACTTCCGATTTGCACAATCCCCACCGAAGCCGATCCAGTCAAGCTTTGGCTGCCTGCGCGTTGCCAATGACCGACGCGCGAGCCTCGAGTCTGCCCTGGCTCGTCGCTCGCACAACTGACATCATCGGGCGCCTGTCCGTAGCGTCGCCCGCGGCTCTCCCTCGTAACGTCAATGGTGCAGCTCATCTAGACTGCATCTAGATTCGAGACGGCAGCTTCCTACGCAGGGTAGGGGGGCTTACCCAGCGTCGGTGGCCTTGCAAACCAACGTCCGAGTCCGTGGCTACTTCCAGCCAACCTTGATCTTTGCGGCTCTGGTCTCTCGGGCTTTGTGTTCTCATGCGCTCTCCGCGGTCTGCTGAGGCTGTGGTCCCCAGGCAGGACGGCCCTATCCTGCCGGCTGCAGCCATGGGTTGCGGGCCGGCAAATAAGGCCTTCCAACATGTTGATGGTCTGGGTCTAGCCCTGCACTCAACAACGAGGTCCAGCAAAGTATCCTCGCACTAGTAGCATCGCTTCTTCCCAAGTCGGTCTTTTTCCAACACCGTCCAAAGCGTCCTTCGGCCGTAATCTTTGCTCTCGACTGCCCTTTCCACCAGCCTCTGGGTGGCGAAAACTCTACTTGAGAAGGGCATTAAGATTGGAGCAACGTCCTATTAAACTCGCGGATCTCGGCTCCTGCTTACTTTTAGGCTACGAATGGCGACATGGCGAGTGCAGCGCGGCTAAAATGACTGTACAATTATACTTCTGACCGGCACTCCTTACAGGCAGTCTTTAACTCCATTCTTTCTCCGTCCAATGGCAGGGCTGACCAGGGCTTCCTGAATCTATAATTCCGTTATCCCATATCTCCGTCCCTTCCCCCCCCCCACCTACCCATCCACGAGGCATGTCTCACGGACCCACTGAAATAAGGCTCAGATGTCACATGCGCTTATGGATTGGGCAAAAGCAACAGTAACACAAAACAAACCATCTCGACAAGCTAGGAATCTAGATGGCTAGGAAAATCGCATGCTGAGAGATGAGCTCGGGTCTTGTGGGAACAGCGACCCCCCTTGCCCGCTTTGTTACTCTCGTCATTCGGAGATAAACCTGGATTGATAAACCATCCTCGTCCTCGAATTTCAAGAAGCCATCCTGAACACGAATTCGACACCGAGCACCAGCGGAGTTCAAAATAAATAGCCTATTGAATCCTCCGTGATTCCAAAGAAGTTCGGTATAGATGGACACCCTCGCCGGGGAAGTGAAGGTCTGTGAGTCATGACACGCCCTCGTGGACATCACTTACTGCCGCCTCTTCGTCGTCGGTCATTCGGTCAGCGCCGACATGCCGACCTCAAGGACTCTTCGGAGGAACCCCTCCTCTTGAACACACACTGAGGGCCAGGGGGAAAGGTTCCGTATTGTAAGCGAGACGAGGGATCAGATCAGGGGCGCCCCATCTCTAACCGTCCCGATGAGGACCAGATGCCTATTTTTAATATGTATACGCCGCAAGAGGCATGCGGCGAGGACGTGGAGAGATGAGGAACGGAAGAGAGGGCTGAGAAGAGAGGAAAGAAACACGGATTGGCCTCACTGATGGACGCGCACAAGGGCTTAGGAAAAAACGATTCAAGTCGTTTGATCTCGAATCAAGAACAACCGAAAAGAGGTCGTTATTCCAAGCCCACACCTATTTCAGAAGTAGGCGAGTTGCGCAGCGGTTTCCCCTAAACTAGCCTATGGCTGAGGGGTTTTGGAAGGATTCTGGACGGTGGGTGATGATGGGGAGGCCTGACCTTCTGCTGTGGGGGAGGGAGATCGGCGGAATGCAACGAGGGGAAACGCATGAGACGGCGAGGAAGCAATCGCTGCGATCAGTGCATGAGGGCAATCATCACCAAGATGCTTACCAAGCCTTAGCCATACATTTCCTGGGTCATTGTACGTAGACTCACTACTCGACGTTTATATATATCCAGGGTTTCAGGCGTGCTAGATCAGAACCCATGCTGGTGCATGTAAGATTGCAACAGTAGAAATCATCTAGAAATCATCGTATTGGCGTATTATCACTAAAGCTGCACCCCGAAACAGACCTTCAGCGTCGTAGAATAAAACGTGCTCTGCTATCCATGATGGATAGAGAGGATATACCATGCTTCCGATACAAGCTGTCAAGCCTATGATTTTGGTGTTCAAAGGTGTTAAAAGGTACGTGTATTTCGATGGCATGCAGTCGTCCGCCCCGGTGCCGATTATGCAACCCCTACTCCGGCCCTTGCCATCATGCTTCTAGAATCTGCATTGGTTCAACTTTTAACGCCATGCCCATAGCTGCTGTGCTAAGAATGCCGCTGTCTTCCCTCAAATCACACGTCAACCAAGAAAGAGTGGATCTCCAAATCAAACACCATCAACTCAGAGCTCGCCCTCCTCGAACTCCGTCTCATTCCGGTTTCTCTTCTCCCCAGCCTGCCTCTTCGCCGGAATAATTCTCTGAGGCGCCGCAGGAACAGTGAAATCCCGCTCGAGCTCCCTGACGGACAACCGCACTGGCGTTTCCTTGGGCGTAGGCGGCAGAAATGCCCCTCCCATGAGCTTCCAGCCTTCCCTCCTCATCCTCGCCCATTCCCTACCAATGGCAAGCCGCACGAGCTCGCCCGCAGCATTAGCATCCTCTTTACTATCGTGCCCTATGACTTTGCCATCGACGTTCTGAGTTACTTGAATGCGTCGATTGAGGTGCGTTTCCATGAGCATCTTGAGTGCGTTACGATATGGTAGGCCGGCTTTGTGTGGGAACAGGAGCGCGGTATCAATCAGAGTTGGGTGGACGAGTCGGATGGCGTTGAGGTCGTTCTCGAGGCCGTGACCGATAAGTGGCGTTTGTGGGGACAGATGTTGGAGGAGGAGAGAACGTGCTTCTGCGGGTGACGAGACGACTCGGAGGGCGTTGCTGTTGGAGTTTGAGGATGTTCCTGCTGCTGAGTAGGGGATGGCTTCAGCCATATCGGCGGGCCAGACTCCGGAGTAGCGAGAATTGAGATCTAAGATTCCTCCTACGGGCTTCACGAGCACATCCAGGAGCTCGCTGCCGCTGGGCCAGGAGGTAGCGGTTAGACGGATCAATTCAAGTCCGAAGACGGTGTAGCCCATCTCCCCATCAATACAAACTGGCTTGTCCGGAGAGGCATTGGCATTTGCAGGTGTCTCAATAAAGTTCAGGACGGAAGCTAATCTCTTGACCTCTGTAATCTTGAACACATGAGACTCGGTCTTGGTACAGCCGGAAGAATCGCCCATCGCTTCGCCACAGCATCTATACCGCTTTTCGCGCTTCGATTTCGGGTCAGAAGCCAAGCGGTCTTGCCAGTATGGTTTTCCGTAGTGGTGTATGCAAGGACCACCAGAAGAAAGTGCTCCATCTTCTTCTCTGCGCTCGGGAAAGACTTGAAATCGGCTCTTGCATCGATCGCAAACTTCCCAGCCTTTGGCTGCTTCGACTCCCCGTTCCGCAGCCGCAATCTCAGTAGCGGTAGGCACAGAGTTGACATAGCCATGCTTTGACAACCCATCAACAGGAGTGAGAAGTCTTGGAAGCAAATTGATCTCTTCCTCGGTATTCAGACCTGTTTCAATGACCTTTGGAGAGTCCAATGGTTTGGAGGGTATCGGATCTGATGGAGGAGGGTTATAACGTGCTTCTTCTGCCGCTACATCTTTTGCTCGCTCCTCCTTCCATTTTGCAACCGTCATCCGCTTGTATAGCAAGATGTTGTTCTTCACAACATTGGAGTAAATCGGAGCTGATGCTGTTGCATTCTCTTCAATGTCCAGTGCTTTAGTGATGAGCTCTTGCTCTGATAGGACCAATTTTTCTTCGTCATCCTTTGCATCTTTGGCAAGCTCAGTGTTTAAGCGGACGAATTGCTCGTGGAGTGCTCTCAAGAGTCTGAACCTCATGTCATGAGTTGCTGGAGCACCTCTTTTAAGAGCCCTAGGATTGAGTCCTTCTTTCTTAAGTGGTGCCTTGGCTGGTGCTTTCGTAGTCCCGCCTACTTTGGCTAGCGTGGGAGCAGCTTGAGTTTGTTTACCATCTTGAGTTGGCCTCCGTAGTGGTGGTGGTGATACGGGACGGTGTAGCGATGAAGTTTTCTTGGCTGGGTTGTCATGCGGCTTGACCACGGCCCCTCTTGGTTGACTTGCTTTGGGGGTCGATGATATTGGTTCGTCCTTTAGCTGTGGGTTCGTGCTCTCTTCACTTTCAACTTTTCGACGCTTCCGCTGTCCGTCATGGTCGTCTCCGGCTTGGAGCGCTACATGGCCAGCATTGCTCGGTTGTGGATCTGGATATGCCGCTGCTGGGTGGAGGAAGATGCAGTTCGGGAGTAGGCAGCTCTGAGCATGAGGACACCGAACCTGGGAGAAGAGTCCTTTAGTCTGGAACATCTTGATCTCGTGACCTGTCTGGTTCAGATCAAGGTCGGCGAGGGAGATCTTGCTAAGAGTCACATATGGCGCTAGTTGAGACAATGGCCGATGAGAGCAGGTGGTTGATAGTACAATATCGTCGTTCTAGCCGATAGACTTGATGGAGCAGCACCGACGACGAGAAGGGCTGATTGGCCGAGGAACTGCCAGTGACAGTGATGATGCGAGATGTGTCGCTCTGACTGACGGCCGATCCTTTCTGCGGCAAGGCTAGGCTACCTTTCCTCCGATAGCATGGACGCGACCACGATTTGGCCGAAACGGGGCTGAGGGATCGATCGACTTGGGTTGCGCGCAGCGATGGTTGCTCCTTTGGTCACGTTGTTAGAGAGGGAGATTTCAGGATTGGCTGGCTGCGGCCGAGTCTCCATCAGAGAGGGGGTTGATTGGCTGTCGAGATCGGCCTCGGTGCTGGGTGCAAATGCCCCTGTGCTTCTCCCGTATTCTGCAGCCTCATCGGCGAGGCGGCTGACCGAGCGTTCAAAAAGCTGCAGGTTGCGGTGGTCGCGTGGATGGATTGCAGATGAACAGTACAGTACGGGGACAACTCCGGCGCAGACGTGCGATAGGGACCAGCATCTGCAGCCTGGGAGTTCCCGTGCTGACTGGCATGCGTGGGCCGCAGTGGCGGGCAAGGAAGCCCTTCGTCACCGTTTGTCTTGTGAGTGTCCTCGTTAGCCTGTGGCGACCTGCCACCGGCCGACCTGCAGGACGACGAACTGCCATCAACACCATGAACTTCAGGCTGCTACAGCCAGGGTGACTGGCCATGCTCCTGCTGCTGCATACAGCACAACTCGGCGCCACACCGCTGCTTGTCCTCGCACCATGACGGTCCAAGGCTCCTCCAGGAACAAAAAGAAATTCGTTATCGTGTGGTACACGGTACACTTTGTGGTTTTCCTGCCCTGCCTTGACCCTTAGATCCAAAACCCCCTGCCTGCCGTTGAGCTTGAACAACTTTGACCTGAGCTAATCAAACCCTTATCTATTCCCGCCCACGTCCCACCATCTTTTCCTTTCCTTTCCTTCCTTCCAAACGCTCCTCCTTCTTCTCATTTTCTTGTCTCAACCACACTGTCCCAAATCCCCAGATCGCCTCGGTCTGCACCGCGTCGTGCTAATCCGCAAGCTAGAACTGCTCTGAGGCGCTGATTGCCCCTCTACCGAACTCTTTCCCTGTAGCTTGCAGCGAACGTCCCAGGGTCTCGGGAAAGTGCCCACCATTCGCATCGCTCGCCCTCCGAATCAGCACGAGCTGAGAAGCGGCCGCAAGCTCACGGCCCTTCCCAGGTCAAAGTAGTGTCTCGTCATCAACGAGACATTACTTCGACCACCTCCCTCCCAACCGCCACATTGCTTCCCTTTACTGTTTGTATAGACCGGTCCTTGCTCACTCAAAAAGTCATGGATTATACCGGTGGAAGCCAAGAAGCGCAGCATCTCTGCGTCCTCGTCCATGGGTATGCGCATGCCAGAACCCCGGCTGACGTGATGACGAAGATACATTTACTGACCAATGTCTAGATTATGGGGCAACCCAAACAATCTTGCGGTAATGGCTAAATCGCTTCGTGCGAAGCACCCCGAAGATACCTTACACATTCTGGTCGCCAAGCGCAATAGCGGCAGTTTCACCTACGATGGAATCGAGCTGGGTGGCGAGCGAGTCTGCCAGGAAATAGAGGAGGAGATAGAAAAGCTGGCGAAATTGGGGCAAGAGATCAAGCGACTGTCGATCGTTGGGTACTCCCTTGGTGGACTCGTCGCTCGTTATGCCGTAGGCTTACTCGACAGCAAAGGATTCTTTGAGAAGATCAAACCTATGGTACGTTCTAACCGTTTGGTTGAGATCGGACTCTCGCTGACAGCTCCAGAACTTCACAACCTTTGCAACTCCTCATCTTGGCGTGAGAACTCCTTTGCGTGGCTGGCATAATCATGTCTGGAACGTGTTGGGAGCTAGAACGCTATCGACTTCTGGTCGCCAATTGTTCACCATAGACAAATTCCGTGGCACTGGCAGACCCCTTCTTGAAATCCTAGCCGATCCTGAATCGATCTTCATTAAGGGTTTGGCAAAATTTGAGCGACGAACTCTGTACACAAACATCATCAACGATAGAAGTGCTGTATATTACACCACGGGCATATCGAAGACCGACCCCTTTACCAATTTAGACAACATCAAGATCAACTATCTCAAGGGATATGATGATGTGATCATCGACCCAGCATGCCCAATTGCGCCTAGTGATCCAGAGGAGAGTGACACTACATTTTCTGCCCGATTCATCAGAAGCAGCCAAACCACAATCGGGCGCCTTCCTCTCATTCTGGCAATGGTCATTTTCATCCCAATCGGCGTTGTAGCTTTCCTGATCAATTCCGGTGTTCAATCGCTCCGTAGCAACCGTAGAATCAGACTTTATGAAAGAGGCTTGGCAGGTATTGAACCAGGAAATTATCGGGTGCCGCTCCTACTTACGGGCATGCGCGAGGCGGTGGAAGATGCATACGAGAACCTCAACAGTGCACAAAGCAACGAATATCTTGTGGAGGGGACAGAAGAGGAGGAAGCAAATGACGAGCCAAGTTCTCCGCGATCCGAACGACCACAGACTCCTAAAACCACGGAGAAATCTTCTCATCCGGACGTGCCAACCTTGGCTTTGGCATCCTATCAATTTTCTATGATTCAGGCATTGGACAATGTGGGATGGCGAAAGTATCCAGTCCACATCCATAAGGCCAGGCACAGTCATGCCGCAATCATTGTACGTTCCGAGAAACCAAGTTTCGATGAGGGCAAAGTCGTCTTCCGGCATTGGCTGGATGAGGAGTTCATCCTCTAGGTGCGTGGGTTCTCAATGTGAGGCGACGAAGATATTGTATAAATTTTAGCGAGCGAGCGTTGCTATTTGCCTCGTGCTTACCTGTTTAAGTATTCTGCGCTGCCATTGTTGAAATCACGTTGAAGCATCTGGATTTCTGCACTTCATCTATGGTTGGGTAGCTCGCTTAGACAATTTTTGCATATTTCATACCATTTAGATGATAGCCAATGAATCATGCATTTGGAAACGCAGCTGCCACCATCCAACTTCCGCTTAGGTAAGCTTTTGCCCGACGACCCTACCCAATACGATTCACCGTCGGTTTCCACCGGCACGAGATACCGCGTCCCGTAAACACTGGCAATTGTGACGTCCTAGACCACACCTCTGATGCGTGGGAGTTTCCTTGTTCGATGAACCAAGGTCCTTTGCTGACATTTATTGCGCTCAATGAGTCATACCGAGCGGAGATTGTGTGATGGCCAGTTTGACAACATACCAAAAAACATGTCTCATATTATAGTGTTCTACTAAAGCTTGAAGGTGGAAATGGCACTGTTCCCTTATCGGTAGCACCCCGCTGTGGGGAGTAGGTTCGAGATAACCTCCTGCCTAAGGAAATCGATATCTCCGGAATTTTCGTAAATGGGATTGTGAGCGTGCCGTTTAACGTATAAATAGAAGAACCTCTCTCTTTTTCTAAGCCTTTTTGCCTTTATTAGATATCATAGGAAGCTTAGGAGATCGGATCTTGAGACATTCCTTATTACTTGTGCCACCAATCGATCCCGGATCACGTTCTTACGACCCTTCCCCTCCTCCGCGCTCCACTCTCTACCACTTCACAACATAACATGTCGAGATTCAAAAACGCAGTATGGCCGTCACGCATGCCAGAGGACGAGTGGGAGGAGGTTGCTACGGGGATCCCAGCCAAGGACGAGCCATTTATCAACAAATATGTTATGGGCAGAGAGGCATTGGTCGCGCAAGAGAAGAGCCAGCGGAGTGGTACTGCAATCGCACTTTGTCTATCCACTGAGATTTACTGACATTGCGGCACAGATCATGCATTTAGACAAGCAATGTCTCCGATTGCTAGAGAAGCCTGCGAGATTGTCCAACGTATTCGCGACCACGAGCAAAAGACGATCTGGACCGCCGAATACGAGGACTGGCTTGCCCAGAAGACGGGTGCCAACGTCTACCCGGGTATGATGTTCTCGCTGGCGAAGGAGCGCATGGAACAGACGCAGGTATGGAAGATTCTGCGCAAGATGCCCAAGGGCGCTCTGCTACACGCGCACATGGATGCTGTGGTCGATTTTGGTTACTTGTTTGACGTGCTGCTGGCGACGCCTGGCATGCACATCATCTGCCCCCAGGCTCTAGCCTCACCAACGGCGCTCGAGATCGGCGCCATCACATTTCGCTTCCTGAAGACAGAGCATAAAGAAGGATCAATTTGGAGCGCAGACTATGTTCCTCATACCCCTGTTCTTGCCACGCAAGCTGCAGATACGTTTCCTGACGGCGGGAGACCTGGATTCTTAGCATGGCTCAAGGACCGCTGCACCATTACGAACACGGAGTCTATTGAACATCATCATGGTGTTGATGCAGTCTGGAGAAAGTTCTCATATATCTTCAATATCTTGGATAGCATTGTCTTGTACGAGCCCATATTTCGGAAGTTTTTGAGACGCATGATGTCGAACTTCCTTGCCGACGGCGTCAAATACTGTGATATGAGATCGGCCTTCACGGCCGGCTTCTACAGAGAGGGCCAGGAGGAGCCAGATGTTGGGTTTTCGGAACTATTTAGGATCTTTGGCGAGGAGATTGAAAATTTCAAAGCCTCCGAAGCCGGTAAGGAATTCTGGGGAATGAGAATGATATGGACCGGAATTCGAATTCTCGACACAAGAAAGATTGTGGAAGACATGGATGCCTGTATCGCCATGAAGTTGCAATACCCCCACCTCATCTGTGGGTACGATCTGGTGGGACAAGAAGATCCTGGCAGACCATTGAAGGACCTGCTTCCAGAATTGTTCTGGTTCCGCAAGCAATGCGCGCAAGAAGGTGTTAATATTCCTTTCTTCTTCCACGCTGGCGAAACCCTCGGCGATGGAACCGACACGGATGAGAATCTCTTCGATGCTGTCTTACTAGGTACTCGCAGAATTGGGCATGGATTCTCTCTCTACAAACATCCTTTACTAGTCGACATGGTCAAGGAGAAGAAGATTCTGGTTGAGAGCTGCCCTATCTCCAACGAGATCCTCCGCCTCTGCGCTTCCATCAAGTCCCATCCTCTTCCAGCCCTTCTCGCTCGTGGAGTTGCTTGCTCGCTTTGCAATGATGATCCGGCAATTCTTGGCCAAGACACTGCTGGCATGACCCACGATTTCTGGCAAGCTCTTCAAGGCTGGGATAACCTGGGCTTAGCCGGTCTGGGATCATTAGCAGAGAACAGTGTTCGCTGGTCCGCATTCGAAGATCAGGATAACGCAGAGTGGACCAAGGCCGTCAAGGAAGCTTCTGTGGGTACTGGGTTGAAAGCGGAGAGACTTCAACAATGGAACATCGAGTGGGAGCAGTTCTGCCTGTGGATCGTCACTGAGTTTGGAGAGGACGGTGGTAGCTTTGAGAAAATTATGAAAGAAGGTGTTCTTGATGCTCAAGACTAACTTATCTTTTCATTTTCTGGGAAGGCTTGGAAGGAAGAAAAAGGAGAAGAGTGAAGTGGTTCTTAACGGCGTTTTTTTGAAAAGGACATGCGCACTTCTGGTAAGAGGGGCTAGGGCAGCATACCCTTAACGGCTATGGATGCAAGGAGAATGCGTGCAAGAAACAGAAGCAAGACAATGCTATGATATACATCCTCACCAGGCTCTAACAGCTGTGAGGATGTCTAATTTCAACATTAGGCGATGAGGTTAGAAACTTAGCTGTAGATTCATCATATGACCAAAACCTTTACCCACCTTACAACATAATACTCGATCACAGGGCAAATAATACCTTGTGTGAATTTTGACATTCCAAGACCATCCGAATTGTAGAATGCGAAGTTTAAGGAATAGTATGAGAGATTATTGAAAGACTCGTATGTGGAAGACCGATCTGCTTACCTTAAGCAGAGCACCGAATGACTAGGCATATCAAGTACCTGAGTCTAAACCTAGACCACTTTGATACTTGATCCTACCGGATTATGCCTCGTGTGCTTTTTCTTTCCAGCCGCCCCCCCCCTTTTTTTGGGATCCGTACGCCGCTCTTCGTCAGACAGTTACAAGACAGGATCTCGAACTTGTGGCAGTCTCATATCTCACGTGCCCGTAGAACCGCCACCGCCGCCTTGCTCGCCTAAGGAAAGTCGCTGAGGGTCTGATGTTCGCTCTCTGGCGGGCTAGTCCAGCCATGTCTAGAACAGACCGCATGATGCGTAACGGGACTTCCATCGCAGTCAGCAAGCTTGAGATGAAATATATATTATCAAAATAGAAACTCGTGCCATGCAGAATGAATCGGGGTTTGAATCACCGCAACACAGCGGCTACGATATCGGCTGCTCCCATTCCTCTTCGTCCCTATCACTGATTTCCACGGATTGCCTGGTCTGCCCCACCATGACTCGCTATTATCATTCGCTAACTTAAGGCACGTACCCCGGTCCGCCCGCATTACTCGATAACAGAATCCCGTCACGAGCAACAGTAACAACAAGACTAGAACACTTCGAGCACTGTTTCCTATTCGCACCTTTTTCCCTTCTTCAACGAGAAGTACACCTCTCGGCCATGCTGTCATAGACCTATCTGTCGCTGAGTCGTTTTCGCACATGCGCATCCGTCATCCTTCTCTCATGGTATCCAACACACGACCACCCCCAAATACGGCGTTCCATTCATCCGTCACCCGCATACGATGACCGATAGATTTCAGAGCTCCGTTGAGATTGTGCACGCGGCTTGGAGCAGGTGCAGTTCCTGAGAAATTAGGGAACTACACAGCTAGCCACTGTGCAGAGCTGTCCCCAGGCAGCCAGACGGACCAGGAAGAACGACTGCCTTCATTCGCCGGTCATTATTTGACCATCGCCTTTTGCCATCATGGCGTCCTATTTCCAGTCATATTTTCAGGCTTCGTCCATGCCGAAACGTCTGCTACAGTACGCCCTCTCTCGCCTGGAGATTCTTGATACTAGTGCTCTGGGCTTGGACAACTTGGATATTGCGTGGGGCAAGAATAGCGAGTTTGTCTTCCGAGACGTTGGTCTGAAGCTTCGGGTAAGGATGGCACTCTCTAATGGCCAGGAGTATTTGCTAATATGCTGTGTTCTTTAGAAACTGGAGAACTTACTTCAACTCCCTCCTTCCCTCGAGTTCTCCAGGGCGCGCGTACTTCTCCTCAGAATCACTATACCAGTCGACATATACAGTAGTCCGATCTTGGTTGAGGTGGATGGCGTCGAATGCTACTTGCGTGTACAAGCAGGTAGGAGTACGGATAACCCAACGTCCCCAACGAACCACGACAGAAAAGGCAGAAGACCCCGATCCCATACAAGTCCACATGGAAGACGAGGTTCGGACTATGCTGAGGACGATGAAGCGGGTTTGCCTACGGCGGCAGATCTCGCCCAATCATTTTTACAGGCCGAGCCACGAAGAGAGAAGGAAGAGCTTGAAGCAGCGATGATCTCTCAAAAACAAGACTTGTCTGTGGATGAAGATGAGGACGATTTACCAGTAGGCACGGGGACCGCATTGTCGCTACCAGGTTTTATGACGAATTTCCTTCAAGGTATTGTGGACCGCCTACAGGTAAAGATCCATGGTATTGTCATGAATTTGGATGTCGATATCCCAAATGAGGCTGCGCAGCCAATATCTGTGGATCCTGTCACAGTCCAACTTCGCATCGATAGCGTGGATATTGAAGGAGTAACCCAGCAGATGGATGATACAACACCCGAAAACTTGAGACCAGGTCAAAAAGAGGGCAAACGTCTCATTTGCCTCAGTCAAATTCGAGGTGCTTTGATCTCCGAAGCAAACCTATTCTCCAGTTTAGGGCGGTCTTCAGCAGTATCTTCGCCATCTGTTGCACATTCGGACGTGTTTGCCTCACAGCGAACATCAAGATACTCCAGCGCGCGTGGAAGCGAGCATTACCCGATTGATACTTCGTCACCTAAGCAAATATCCGTGGCTTCATCAAGAAGGCTTTCGTCATCATCATCATCTTCATCTTCTTCCTCCTCTTTACAAAACAAACCAGTTCCAGAATCTTTGCAGGCCTCTGCGATTGCGAGTGATAGTGGTCGATTTGATGATGCCTCTGAGGATGGCGCGGGTTCTGATAATTCAGATGGTCCGCCAGCTGACCTTCTAGTCAGTGAGATGCGCGAAAGTGACATGCAAAATTCCGCGTATCTGGATCAGATGTCAGAAAGCCAATACTCCGATTATGATCAGAGCTTACAGGGTAGCATTTCTTCGTTGCCACGTCCGTATCTTTCCCGAATAGAAGCAGAGACAAAGTCGCCTTTGTCCACACCTCGAGCATCTATGCATCTCCCACTAGAAGCCTCCAATTATTTTGCAGCTCATGGAAGCCATGAACAAAGAACTGAACCCATGCTGTATTCGAGTGCCTTACCAAGGAGGGCTCGTACACGCTTTTCAGACCAACGCGTTTCGCAATCACAGCCTTTGCACCCAGAGAGCCTAAATTCGACTCCTCTAATCCTACCTGAATCATCAGATACACAACATCCAAGCCCAAAAGAATCTGGTAACGATGTATCTGATAGCGAAGAAGAGGATGAAGCCTCAACACCTATTGGCGAAGATCTTGCGCAATCACAACTGTTTAGTCACGAAGAAGCCGAGAGTATGTACATGAGCGCTTTATCTCACAGCGATTCGGCCCCAACTAAAGTACCTGGTGGCTGGGATCAGCCAGATGATAGTAGTGACGCATATCAGTCTGCACCAGCAAGCCCAGAAGGACCAGATATCTCAGATGAACCCTTGGATAACCTGCAACATGCCCTAAACCCCACGGCCATATATGGTTCTGGTGAGTTGGAGTCTTTAGAACAATCCGATCCTCCCAGGACGCCAACTCCTAGACTATCTGCACAGTCATCATCCTCGGTCCACAGTCTTACAGCTAGTCAACATGCATCTGCTATGCCGCAAAGCACTTGTAGCGCCTCCGAGAAATCTCAAGCCTCTTCCGATGACTATGGCAGAATGACAAAGCAGATCATCAATCTAGACCATATCGCCATTTATGTACCTACGATTACTGGCCCTGTGGAGGTTACAAATGAGTCTCCAGATCTGGCGTATGGAAGTGGATATGGCAGCACGATGTTTAGTACTGATCTAGGAGGTCAACATGATCCATCGTATTCCGTCTCACCAGAAATACCAGGTGCATTTTCCGTCTACGCTGAACGAAGACAGGGGCCAACTATGAAGGCCAAACCACCCCCGCGTGTGGCATCAGTCCCAGCTCCAACTAGTGCTGATGATTCTATCGAAGTGAAGCTGGGTAATCTGTCGCTTCAATTTGATGTTTCTGTCGGTAGACTCATCTGGAGACTAGTCTGTAAGATACAGGAGGCATTGAAGCAGGAACCCGTGGCTTCCACAGAGGAGAAAAGTGGATCAAATTCTGCCCAGCCAGACATCAAAGTCTTTGCAAAAGAGATATCCTTGAAGTTTCTGGAGAGGCTTGAAGGCACTGGTGAATCTGGCAGATTGGCATCGGCCGAGCAATGGACGAGTCCACCTGAGGCCAACATCCTCTTGCAGACATCCCTCAAAGGTCTTAGTGTCACAAGATCCGTCTCTCAACTTGCGACCAAGACTAGTATGACTTTGGAAAAGTTCACTTTTGGTTATGCACAAGAGAATATCGTGTCATTTGACCCAGGCCTCCAGATGCGGGCCTCGGTTAGAGACCTTGCTGCATCCGCCGGCCTCGATATGTCGATCAACTTGCACCAAACAACGGACACTACTCGGTGCGAGATTAGCACGTTGCCACTACACATTTCAATCGACTTACAGCGGTTGGATGAGACTTTTAGTTGGTTTGGTGGGTTAAGCAGTGTCCTAAACATGGGCAGTTCCGTGGTGTCTAATGCAACAATAACAACAAGCCCGGTCAAACCAAAGCCAAGAGGTGTACGTTTCGAGGCGCCCATCAAGCCTGACGATAAGTCCGTGGCTGCCCAAAATAAAGTCGATGCTCGGATTGGTGGGTTTGTTCTTGACCTGCTCGGCAAAGACTGTAGTGTTGGAGCAGAGACTTCATCAGTCAAGATTGTGAGCCGTGACGAGGGAATCGGAGTTTCCATATCGAAGGTCAGGCTATCGGGGCCACATCTTCGTTCAGCCGGTGCAGAGCCAGCAATTTCGGCTGAAATCACTGGAACTCGCATTGAGTACCTTCCAACGCCAAAAGACATCGACCTTGATCGTCTGTTGGCGTTGATTACTCCTTCGAGAGCCAAATATGACCAGGATGACGATATCCTACTGGATACTCTATTACGGCAGCGAAAACAGGGCTCTGTGCTTAGGTTGACGGTTGATGAGCTCAAGACTCGGCTAGGAAGACTGGATGAATTGAGCTATCTTCCTGATCTTGGCGAGGAGATTGCTAGGTTGTCTACCGTTGCAAAATACCTTCCAGACGATGATCGACCTGGCTTACTGTCCTTAATTACCGTCAGGAATTTTGACACACATGTGGACGTTGGGCGAGACATCGGCACTCTTCAATTCGCGGCAAAGGATATCGAAGTAGCTCAGATTACTCTACCCTCACTTGTAGCATTTAGTGTCCAATCGATATCTGCATATCGAAATGCGTCTGAGGAACTGATCGGTCCAGCTACTGATGCTGAATTGCGAGAATCCAGAGCTCGAGCTCCAGCGATCATGGCAAGAATGATTGGTGATGAGATGGAACCTATCATCAAGGTCAAGCTGTGGAATCTGAAGGTGGAGTACCGTGTGCCGACATTGATGGCTCTCCTTGGACTGGCCACAGACGCGTCGCCGCAAGATTTTTCAGCAAGCATGGTGGCGTCCGTAGCCACTCTTACTGGTGTTGCGAAGGCCTCAATTCCTGCTGGCCACACCACTTCAACTGCTGCGACAAAATCAGATCCCGCGTCCAAATCGATGACTGTTGATGTCGTTATTCGAGACTGCATTCTTGGTCTCAACCCCTTAGGCTTACCTTCAAAAGTGCTTATTGTCCTCAGCGAGTCACGATTGGCGGCAGTGTTACCAAAAGATAAAAACACAAACGCGAATGCAGATATAGCGAAAGCCTCAATACTTATCATTGATGATGTTGAGAATATCACCACCATACCTCATGGGGCTAGACCCAGAAGAGACTCATTCGATGGTGGGAACAGCCAAGTCTCAGATCTTTGTAGCACTGGGTTTGTTTCTGTCGGTTACATCTCTTCTGCCAAAGCCCTGGTCCAAGTGTCCAATACAGATGGCGAGCAGGCGGTAGACGTCGAACTCCATGATGACCTTTTCGTGCTTGAGTCATGTGCAGACTCGACTCAGACTCTGGCTACCGCTTTTGGTGCTCTCGCTCCACCAACACCTCCGAGTAAAGAGACCAAGTATCGTACGAAAGTCATTCCTGTTCAGGATCTTCTTGCCTCTCTCTCAGGGGACGCTTTTGGAACTGCCGAGGGTAAATACGATTTCGATGAAGACTTCGGCATAGGGCCTGGGTCGGAGCTTGAGGATGATATTGGGGATTTGAATTTTGACTCTCATTACATAGATAATGATGGCCATGATGAGTACAAAGCCGCCGTGATAGAGTCTGATTATGGTGATGGGTCATTGGCATCGCTGCAACTGTCGTCAAAGGACACATACGATGGCGTTCTACTTGAAAGTTTTGCGGCGGAACAAGAGGAGATCGAAAACGAACCGCTTGATTTTCAGGATGATCACTTTGGTTCAGGTTCCATTATTGAGGGTACTGCGCACCGTTGGAATTCTACGAAAAATACCTACGACAAGACAGGTTCTAGCAAAGTTCGCAAGAGTCCTTTAAAGGTGTGTGTTAGAGATGTGCATATTATCTGGAAATTGTTTGACGGCTACGACTGGCAAAACACCCAAGATACCATCAGCAGGGCAGTACAGGACGTGCAGTCAAGAGCCATTGAAAAGAGAAACCGCCCTACATTTGATGTAGACATTGATGATGATGAAACTGTTATTGGGGATTTCCTGTTCAACTCAATCTACATTGGCATACCAGCGAACCGAGACCCAGCGGATATCTCAGCAGCCATTAATCACGGCTTGAATGACGATGCGACTGAAACAGAATCCGTTGCTACAACAACTTTCTCCTCATCACCAAGTCGAGCTGGCGGTCCTCGTCGAACAAAGCCGAAAAAATTGCGCCTAAAGCGAAGCCGGAAGCATAAGATAGCTTTCGAGTTGAAAGGTGTTTGTGTTGACCTTGTCGCCTTTCCTCCAGGAAGTGGTGAGACGCAGAACTCTATCGACATCCGAGTGCGTGATTTTGAGATCATTGATCATATTCCAACCTCAGCTTGGCGAAAGTTTGCTACTTACATGCAAGATGCAGGGGAGCGAGAAACTGGTGCAAGTCAGATTCACATCGAAATCTTGAACGTGAAGCCAGTACCTGAACTTGCAGCTTCAGAAATCGTTTTGAAAGCCACAGTCCTACCACTTCGACTTCATGTTGATCAGGATGCTCTTGATTTCATAACACGATTCTTCGAATTCAAGGACGAGAACGCTGCAAAGTCAGCTGCTCCGGGAGACGCGCCATTCTTGCAGCGAGTTGAGGTCAATACTGTGCAGGTGAAGATGGACTTCAAGCCTAAGAGAGTCGACTACGCTGGTTTACGATCTGGTCATACCACGGAATTCATGAACTTCTTTATCTTGGAGGAGGCTGAACTAGAGTTGCGTCATACTATCATCTACGGCATATCAGGATTCGATAAATTGTCGAAATGTCTGAACGATATATGGATGCCCGACGTCAAGAGAAATCAGCTCCCTGGTATTCTAGCTGGTTTGGCTCCAGTCAGATCCATAGTCAATGTTGGTGGTGGAATCCAACAGCTTGTTGTCGTTCCACTACATGAGTATAAAAAGGATGGCCGTATTGTGCGCAGCATTTCTAAAGGGGCAGCGGCTTTCGCCAAGACTACTGGGACAGAGTTGGTCAAACTGGGTGCAAAGGTTGCTGTCGGCATGCAGACTGTACTTCAAGGGGCTGAAGGCATGCTCGGTCAACCTGGAGAGTCTTCAAGAAGTGGTGATGAGGATGAGTCAGATGAGGAAGGCAAGAAACTCAGTCTGTACGCCAATCAACCAGTCGGTGTCATGCAGGGTCTCAGAGGTGGTTACAGAGGACTGCAGCGAGATTTACTGGTCGCCAAAGACGTCATCATTGCGATTCCCAGTGCAGTCATGGAACAAGGCAACGCAGCAGGTGCTCTCAGAGTCCTGTCACAAGCTGGACCTACAGTCATCCTTCGCCCCGCAATCGGTATAGCTAAGGCTTCGGGACAGATCCTGATGGGCGCCACGAACTCCATGGACCCTTCAAATCTGAAAAAAGCTGGCGATGTGAGTCCTTTTCTTCTGTCTTTATCCATTCTACTTTGAAGCACGGAACATGTCTAACTGATGATGCTATCTAGAAATACAAAAGCCACTAACCGATCTTTTACGAGCTTATGAACTAATTGTTCTATCTGACACATCTGAGAACTTGGGATTTGGATCAACGGGCATAGCGCATAGCGAGGATCTTTTGTATTTCATTTTAGTCTGGCAGTCGTTGATGATTGTTTTCTTAATTCATCACAAGACTGGAAATCAAGAACTTCAAAGAACAGCGGGAGTTTATTTTGCTTGTAGAGACGCTTTGCGAAACCCCTTCGCGAATTCTCTTTTCTTTTCCTTTCGTGTCCCATGGCCAGAGAAGTTGTTATTTTGTGCCTACAGGCCTATACAAAAGGTTTTAAAGAACGTGGATGGGTAGGGTACATGGAGGGAGGAGGGAGGGGTGCCTAGAATTTGAGGTACTCTTGGCAGATAGACAATGAGAAAGGCAAGAATGAAAATCTCTTCAATCCAGACATGCGACCCAGCAACTCGATACAACTCATCAACTTCTTGCTCCACAAGCCATGCTGACGTATTTCCATTTTGTCACGTCCAACCCAGCCAATCTACCGATGCTATCATAATGAGGCGCTTTGGGGGGACCAAGGAACAGGAGGCGCATCTACGGCGCAGATCACATTGCCTGTTACCTGCAGATCGAACCTGACAGCTCCACATGCACACAATACAGTACAGGACAGAGAAACTCGTATGGTAATCTTGTTGCAAAGACCACACGCTCCAATCGCATCTCAACATCGTGGCCAGAGTGAGTATGCAACGTCTGGAGAGACGGTCAGGGTCCCACTTCCCGGTTCATCGCGAGACTCACCGCGTGTCTTTCTATTCTGTACTTTTGAACCGGCGTCTTCAAGGGTCCCATACAGCGGGAACCCTATGGCTTCGCCGGTGGGGACCTCGGTACTTTGGATCTGTCCCAGTATTCGACATCTGTCTCACTTGCAAATACAGTCACTTTCCGAGAAAAGGGGCTGATCTTCGTCTGGCGCGGGCTGCACTATAGGTTCTACCTCTTCATGGTTCAGATTCTTCATCGGAACGGGACGGAAGCCTCTCCTGTGGGTTTCACGTTTGGGTGTGCCTTTGTCGCCGTCGTATCATGGACCGAGAAAGGAAGGGGATTTTGAGAGCTGCAGATCAGGATCCGGCAACCAGGTTCGAAACGAAAGCCTGAGGGACTGTGTTGCTCGTGAAACGAGTAAGTTCAAGACATGAGCAAGGGCTAGTAACGAAGGACATACGGGATGAACCGTTCAACCCATCAACGATGTTCCGAGGTGTCGGACGGATTTCTCTGCGATGTCGAATCCTCCGCGGATGCTGTTTATTCTCCCAGGCTCTTCCAGAGCATCGAGAGGGTATCTATCACAACATCTGACGAGGCTCGGGCCCATAACAGAAAAGTCGACGCCTATTCTTACCTACAGAGTCCAGACCACTGCCTACCTTTTCCCTGTACAAGAAATGACGGGAAATGACAGGCACGATCCCTCGTTTCCACCCTCCACTCTTTTTTGGTCGGTCCCTTCAAATTTTTGCAGATTCTGACCAGTTTTCTGTGCGCCTCAACCACACATCCACACACATGTACGTAGCTGCCTGCATCTGCGCATCAAACGGCAATCTGCGGGATCGGCAACGATCTCCCCATTGATCACTGATCCACCGGAACTGCTCACCCGGCCGGGTACATCTATCTCTAGATTAAAGGCCCAACCAAAAGCTCGGATCTAAAACCGATAGATATCCTGTCCAGCAAAGACTTTTCTCGCCCCCAAATCCAAATCAGAAAAAGAAATCGAGGTGTCAAATAAGTTCGACCCAAAGGAGGGGCCTAGGGGGGAAACGAAGGTATGGGTTCTGAGGATGGATTTGCGATAGATCAGTTCGCTTTTTTCTTTGGTTTTGCAGAGGAAGAGGTTTGGGGATTTAAGCGAGCAGCCAGGGCGCCCAGGTCCCAGATCGTCCTGCAAGGCATCAGACACATGCCGCGGCTCTGCTCCTTGATCTGCAACCGGGGAACCCGAGGAGGATGCACAGCATGGTGATTGTGCGGCCCGGGGAACGAGGGTTCCTGGATTCCTACGTCAGATCCGGTGTGTCGGGGGAAGAAGAAATCAAGCCATGAAAACGACAACGCCAAAAAGTAAACACCACATAAACGACACCAGGGGGCGAGCGGGTCTGCAGTGGCGGCGACGACGATGGCCAGCGAGAATGCAATCTGCAAGATCATGCATGTACGTCCGTTCGGGCTCCACGCCATTCCGTTTAACTTCTGGGTGGCTTTTCTCTGTCCTTTCAGACGTGCAGGCACAGGAAATCACTTGAAAGCATCAGAGTTCAATCCCCAAAAAGGGGGGAATGAACCCGAGGAGAAGACACAACCCTAAAAAAACATCCCAAGGAAAGCTTCCACAAGCCATGGAGACAAATATAACATAATACTTCTCTCCCCTTGCTTCGAACGCTACAGTAACCGCACGGTACAAGACCTATCACCTGTCACTTGCGCCCAACCCTCACCTCCAAACCAAGAAAAACCGCAACCCAAAATGCAAATCCAAACCCAAAACTACAAACCCAAACCCGTCACAGAAAATCAACGTCGTGATTTTTATTCTGGGAGGATTGGAGGGGAAACCACCGATTCTAGAACTCGTCTCGAGTAAGCTTTCGGGGAAGTCAATCCTTCGAGGTCCGGAGGCTTGATCTTGGGAAAAGAAGGTTGCGGGTACGCGCGAACGAACCATCGAACGGGTGGACGGGAGAACGCACGGAAAATGTTGGACGGCCACGACGGGTTACGGTTACGGTTCTAGCTACGAGCCACGGGTTGTCCCCTCATCGTCCAGGCCAGGAAAAGAAAGAATGCATGTGTGAACAGGCTTAGATTTTCTACATTCCACTGCCGTTCGCTGCCTCTCTCAAGTGCGATATGTCGACATATATAGCTATATATACTTATATGTGGAGTCTCCGTATTTGGAACTCTTCTCGGCAGTCGTGGGATTTGCATGCAGGTGATGAGGATGCGCAATATAAATATGTCGGGTTTGTGAGTTAAGTAAGGTAGGGCTTTTTCTCTTTCTTTCTCTCCCCCCCTCTCTTTTCTGTTGAGGTTCCAAAAAAGTCGATTGATAGTATTCATATTACGTTGGGACATCCCACGCAGGCACGTTTAGGATTTTTGTTCTTTGGGGGGTTTAGGGATCTCGAGACGGAGGGGGAGAAACTAATGAGTTCTTGTGCGAGGCGGACCCCAAATCCAATATCTGAGTCTCACTCTTGCTTGCGATCTCAGGTGTCCCACATGATGGAACGGGGGAGAGGGATCTGGGGCCCGGCCTCGCTACATGCCATCCATCCTTCATCCATCCATCAGAACAAACACACATACATACACACAAAGAAATCGTTAGAAGTAGGATCCATCGTCGAGGATCCCGTCCTGTAAGGGAACGGTTAAGCCAACATGTCTGTCATGATGGAACGGAATGAATCGCCTTTGACTTTTCGCTGGTCCAGGAATCCGTACCTGGGACCTGGGAATGAGGGAGAAGAGCTCGCGGGGCTGATTGGGTGGACGCAGGTTCGCGACGGGACGGCCGCGGCTGCAGCCCAGTTGCAGTGCGAGATTGATAGCTGTCAGATTAGATGGCCCGTGATTGCTGCCACGAGGTGGTGATGCAAGGTCGAGAGCTGGAGGGCCCGCCTTGGTCGCGCGCGTCACTCTTGCTAACCGGCACTCAAAGTAATACATGGCGGCCGTTGCCCATGGCACGATGAGATGGAATGGAATCTTGATATCATTTCCAAAGTTACCCGCTTTCCGCTAGGCGGAAGCTTCCAATGCTCCTACAAACCATCTCCTGAAAAGAAACTTTTTCTCCTTGTGCGTGTTCCAACAAAATCAAAAATCAAAAAATCAAAATGACACCTTTTTATAGAGCTGCCCCCCATATTTCCAACCTATGAGAAACTCCAAGACAAAAAACCTCAAGAACTCCTTAAAAAATCCTGTCCACCTCCATTGACTTTTTCTTTGTGCAAATCCGGACGGAAATCCAGTTCCGCCTCGAACCAAAGGCCACCCAGTGGTGACGGGAAGCAAGATATGAACAGTTTATTGAGAACTCTGCAAACCCAAACTCCATCAATGCCGTGCAAAATCGCAAATTGTGAATGAAGAGATGTCCAAGAAGTGAAGCGTAGTCCAAATTCGCGGCAGCCACATACTGTTCAGAACTTCTCGAAGAACCTCCACCCCTTGGCTAGGATCCTGGCGGTGACGAACGCCAGCAGTCCGCCTACGTAGCAGGCACCCACGAAAATGATGAGATTCTGATAGCCGTTGCCACCACCAGCCAGGATCTGGCCCGCGATTGGCACACCTATCAAGCAGCCCACCGAAACCGTTGCGTAGCAGGTTGCAATATATCGACCGATCTTCTCGACTGGACATAGTTGACTGACACAGACAGGGGTCAAACTGATATTAGAGCCACTTCCGAACCCGAAGAGAAGCGCAAACATGATAATACCAGCTTCGGTGTTTCCTGCGGGGAGCCAAATGGCGAGCACAGAGATGACCGTGAGGAAAATAGCCATACTGGCTGCGTTATAGTGACCAATACGATCCGCAAAATAGCCTGGCAAAGCACGTCCAAAAACCGATCCGAGGTTGATGAACATAAGGGCATTGTAAGAGAATGCGGAGGAGAAGCCTGCGCTGGTGACGAAGGACGAAATGTAGGTGAGAGGAATGAAAAGTGCAAATTCGAGGAGAAACACTCCTAGGACGGTAACCGAGAAGGTGACATCGCCAAAGATGCGAATGTCTGGCCAGATGGTTCCTCCTGGTGGAAGGCGTGGTCGAATAAATACGTTGGACAGAGCGCACAGCACAAAAGTAATGACGGCAATGTACTTGGTCGCCAAGTTAAAGCCACAACTCGGAATGAGATATTGTAGCATGAGCGGGAAAATGATGCCACCAATTGCTCCTCCAGTCGCAGCTACCCCTGTCGCCATGCCCTGCTTTGCCATGAAATAGTGTCTGACGATGGCAAGCGCCGGGGAAAAGATAAGTCCGGACCCAAGCCCACCAAGGACTCCAAAGACAAGCATAAATTGCCAGTACTCTAAAAGAAAAAAGTCAGCGCGCTGGAATGGATTCCTGACTTGAAATGACTCACCCTGACAGTTTCCAAGTAATAGCATGCTCATCGAAACACCAAAGCTACCGCCCAGAATCAACCATCTTGGGCCATACTTGTCGAAAGCCGGACCAACCACAATGCCACCGCCAAAGGTCAGAAATGCGTACATGCTGAAGATCCAGCCGATCTCACCAGCGCTATAGCTCTTCAGCTGGTTGGCCGTGATATACTCTTGGTAAGAGCCCATGGTGTTCATGATGCCAAGAGAAGCAAAAAGAGCACACCAGGAGCCAAAAACGACCAGCCACGCTTGCTTGCCGCCTTCAGGATAAGAATGATCGCCATCCTCTTTGGCTTCGACAGTGGCAAGTCCAGCTTCAAGGTCTGGCATATACTTTTCCTTTTTGGTGGAGCAAATTGAGCTGTTCGAGCTATTTACTACTGTGGAGTCGCTGTGGGAGCTGTTTGGTCGGCTGTCATTTTCGGCGACCATGTTTGAGGCGAGGGCTTGTGGATCTTGGAAATCCATTGAGTGCTTCTAGACAATAGAGATCTGAAACTTGAATCGAAACGAGATTATACCTGCGAGGTAAAGACCTGCGGGGGGAAGATATCGGGCGTCGTTGGAGGCTTGTCCGTCTACTGAAATCGAATTGGTCGCTTGTCCGGCGTGACTATCTGGTGGTAGCGCAGTCTCGTACACTGGAACACAGATACGGCGTGGCTGACGGAAGGCTTTGCTGATCAAGTCTACAAGTGAGCTTGAAGACAAGGAGGCCTGATAAGGTCGTGAGGCAAAACAGGACTGAAGGAGTGACCTGGTAAAAGTTCCACTGGAAGAAGACAAAGTGAGGAATGAAGATGAAAGAGAAGAAGTTCGTTGAGAAGACATGACGGAGGTATTTATACTCATGACGAAGGTTAGTCCAGAGGCAATAATTGCAGTGCGGTGGAACCACTTTTGCGAGAAGTAACAGAAAAGTAGATCGAGAGACAAAGCACAGTATTCGTTTTTCACTCGCCAGTGGGAAGGTTTGGATGGCCTCAGCAGACAATAGTGCTGGAATGCTCCCAAGCATGCTCCGCTCCGCTCGACTAAGTCGACTCGACAGAAACAGTACTTGTAGTATTCCACCCGGACCCAACCCGATCAAGCTGAGCCGTGCGCTCGAAGTGTACGAGCGAGTACCAGGGAAAAGGAAAACCATCTTGTCCCATATCCCTTCTTCCCCGGCCGTGTTTCTCTATAGTGGCATTGCTCGAGGTGACAAGGTGACGCCATTGGGCAAGACACGGCACGCCCATCCTCTCTCATCGGCTCTGAATGAGCACGTAAGATATTCGAGGCGCGCTGAGGCAGCATGCGGCTTGCCGGGACCCAGCTGATCTTCAGATGATGCAAAGGCCCCTCGACCAGATTTGCGAGAAAAAGCAACTTCGGAAAAGACAGGAAGAGGGAAAAAAAGCCTAACATGTCTGAGAGTCTGACAAAAAATCCTGCGACCTTTTTTCTTCCGTCAGACATAGATTGGCCTGGCTTGGTCGTCGATGGCTCAGACCTAGAAGGCAGGGCCGCCAAACAGAGCCGGTTGATGATCGAGAATCGCCATCACCACCACCACCACCAGCACCGCGCGGACCATCGAAGAAGCAAGGCCTACCGGCACCGCTGGCGAAGAAGAAAAGTGACAACTCAACCGTCGCATGCCTTGTTGTCTGCTGCCATTCCATGGCCAGAGCCAACGGGAAACGGATCAGTCGCTAATCGACATTCTTCTGGGAGGGCGGGATGCGACGAGCCATTCCGGTGGGACATAGACGAGCGAGACGACCGGGAGAAGGGCCGGCCCACGTTGTTGGGAGTGAGGCCGCAAACTATTGGTATGGAATGATGGGAGGAAGAAAAGAAGGAACAACGCGCAAGGGTTGGCAATCAATCTGAGGGAAGGGCTTTGTAACGGCAGAGCTGCGCTGAGCCAAGGGATACTTCCAATGGCGGCGGATACCAGGTGTGTGATAACAGGGGATGCGTGACACGCAGGACTCAGCAACTTGTAAAGCCCGTGATGAGGAACGACCGACGAGGCATGAGTGATGAATCAGCAGCATCTCGAGGGCAACAGCACTGTGGTGTGTCTGTGTCTATACTTGATGCCCTTCGTCTCTCGGTAGCTTGCAACGACTTGTCAGGTGATATACGCATCAACCCCGTCCTCGTCGTCAACCAGTCAGTCAAATTTGCCCCCCATTTTCGGAGAGCTTCCAGCAATTTCTTACTGGCAAATTTCTGCTACGTGGGATTTGACTCACACATGAATAAACCCACTGTTCTCGAGAAACATCTTGCCTTAAGTAGCAAATGAGGTAAATTACTCCCGAAGAGGCCAAAATATCCTGACTAAGTGCAAAGCCGAAGCATCTACGGCCGACGACTGTAGCTCGGCATCTTCACCGGCCCTGATATCAGGGCTAGAGACCGCCTCCATGCTGGAAGCACCGTACTTGCTTACTTCTTCCAGCATGGCTATCTATCGTCATGCCTTCCGCTTTGCGGCATAACACGAAGGCATTGGTGAGAGCCATGCAAGCACCCATCCATGATCCATCCATACATAAGAGTGAAGCCCTCCGCCAACACCAAGCCTTGAACCCCTCATTGTCCACGTCCTCATTGCAAACAGCCATCCAATACCACACCGGCCTGTTCTACCGCGCATCGAATGAACCTCAAACCCGAGCTATATCCCGTTGCACCTCAGCTTTTTGGCCCAGCGTAATCCCGAAAGCCGGCGCCAAGGCCCTAATCGAGACAGCAGAAGCGGGACATTGACATAGACATTTTCATTCTACCCGACCCCTCATTCCCCTCTCTCATAAAAAACCACCTGCTCCTTTTGAGCTTCCTCTCCCCAAAACATCTCCGACCTACCCTTCAAGGTGTCCACTTTCTCCCTTGTATTTCACAATGGACTCCATGGTCTCTGCCGTTAGCTCCAGCGCGTCTCCCCACGAGGGAAAGGTACGTAGAGGCCACCCCGCTACGTCATGATCCGGACTTGCATACTGACGGCTGCGTGAACGGAACAGACTATTACCTGCAAGGTTAGTCAGTTCTTGCCAGGCTCTTCTGCCACGGTTGAAGCTAGGGAAGACCACCGGATATTGACAACATATTGCATTTTTCTAGGCTGCGGTTGCGTGGGATGCCGGTCAGGAATTGTCCATTGAAGATATCGAGGTTGCACCTCCCAAGGCTCACGAAGTACGAATTGAAATTTACTACACCGGAGTCTGCCACACAGGTAAGTCTCTGGTTGCAGCCATAGCTGGCCCGGGGTAGCACACCGTGTCACCGGCAACGGGACCCGGGGGAACATAAAGCACAGAGCCGAGAAGAGCCAGCGCTGATCGATGGTGCGATGTGACAGATGCCTACACGCTTTCCGGCAAGGATCCCGAGGGAGCATTCCCCATTGTTCTGGGACACGAGGGAGCCGGTGTCGTCGAATCTGTCGGCGAGGGAGTAACGTCGGTGAAGCCAGGCGACTATGTCGTCGCTCTATACACACCAGAGTGCAAGGAGTGCAAGTTCTGCAAGTCGGGCAAGACCAACTTGTGCGGTAAGATTAGAGCCACTCAGGGCCGGGGTGTGATGCCGGACGGCACTTCGCGCTTCAAGTGCAAGGGAAAGGATCTCTTGCATTTCATGGGTACCTCCACGTTCTCTCAGTACACGGTCGTCGCCGATATCTCGGTTGTGGCCATCACCAAGGATGCCCCCATGGACCGTACCTGTCTGTTGGGATGCGGAATTACCACCGGATACGGAGCCGCTGTCGAGACGGCTAAGGTTGAGGAGGGTTCCACCGTCGCTATCTTCGGTGCCGGATGTGTGGGTTTGAGTGTGGTGCAAGGAGCCGTCAAGAACAAGGCTGGCAAGATCATCGTCGTTGACCTGAACCCCAGCAAGAAGGAATGGGCAGAGAAGTTCGGTGCCACCGACTTCGTCAACCCTGCAGAGTTGAAGAACCAGACCATCCAAGAGAAGCTCATCGAGATGACGGATGGCGGATGCGACTACACTTTCGACTGTACTGGAAACGTTGGCGTCATGCGAGCGGCATTGGAGGCTTGCCACAAGGGATGGGGACAGAGTATTGTCATTGGAGTTGCTGCAGCAGGACAAGAGATCTCAACTCGGCGTAAGTCTTCGTAATCTCATTCACATGACATTGCACGTAACTAACATCCACTCCTAGCATTCCAACTCGTGACTGGCCGTGTATGGAAGGGCTGCGCATTCGGAGGCATCAAGGGCCGCAGTCAACTGCCAGACCTAGTTGCTGACTACATGGACGGCAAACTGAAGGTGGACGAGTTTATCACCCACCGTAAGACGCTGCAAGATATCAACCAAGCCTTCGACGTCATGAAGCAAGGTGACTGCATTCGTTGCGTCGTCAACATGCGTGAAGCTTAAGTCTTCCTGTCTTAGACCTTGTCAAGCTGTTAGATATCAAATTAGTAAAAAATGAACATAAACAAACAATGACTATGTAAAATGCTCGAGTGTATATTGTCTGCTATTATGAGTACTTGTTGAATTAACTACTTAGTCGCTTATTCTGAATAGGTAAGAGGCGTATGGCTATCCCATAGATTCATCTATCTTTAATAGGTTATATATAGTTAGTTCACTCAAGCCCAGTAACCCATTCTAGGCCAATAATCCAATGAAAAAGGGCAAACACTAGCCAGGTACATACTAGCTTCAGCCACTTTCTACAAAGACTCTCTCAATACGATACGGGTAGGAGCTTATTCTAGGCTAATAACTCACCCAAGGTCAGTAGTCTCATAAAACAAAGCCTCCCTTCCCCCCCTCCCACAATACTAGCCATGTACCTGCCGGCCTCGGGTACCTTTCATATACACTCTTTCAACAAGATATGAGTAGGAAAAGTTTCACTGTCTCGGCCAATTCACTGGCTCCAAGCCAGCAATTCACAGAACAACCATAAGAAACAAATACGGGCCTACTGTATCCCAGCCTTGATTGCTTTCTACGTAGACTCTCGTCAAGACACCAGTAGGCAAAGTGCAACTTTTCTAGGCTATTCCTTCTGGTCAGTAATCTAGTTTACCCCCCCCCCCCCAACAAGGGGCTTCGCCCCCCAAAACACGAGCCCTCTGCATCCCAGATTCGGGTGCATCTACTTAGAGTCTCTCCGTAAGAATGCAAGTAGCAAAAAGTTCAACTGTTTCCAGGTCTGGGCTAAGCAAATTACTTCAAGCCCACCCGTACGTAGGTGACTCACTCACTCACTCACTCACTCACTTCGGCTATGGGCAATCCCCTTCCTCCCCTCCTTCCCACCCACCTAGCCAGCCATCATCACTAAGCGCTAATCGGCTGCAGTTTTGCAAGCCGGGGGGTCGCTTTCTGCGGCGGGGGCGTTGTCCACTCCTTGTACAGAGAGGCTTCAAGTCACATTATCTCTCGGGAAGGAGGGAGGTATCTCATCTGAGATACCCGGGCGTCGGCAATTTCTCTTCTGAACTGAAGCCGGAACCACTTTTGCAAGAGACGGCTTCCAGATGGCGTGACAGCGCCGGGCCTGCTGAGCACCAATGCACATGGATTTGATAAACCAGGGAAACTGAAAATGAATGGTTTCTGTAACTTGTAATTTCATGAAAGGTTATCTTTCTTCTATATGTAGGTAAAACAAAGGTAAGATAGACCACCTTCAAAACGCTCTATGGGGCAAGCAGATATGCCATGCGGTTTTGCAATTAGACACAAACACGCATGCAAGAGATTAATCAAATGCAAGGGCAGAAAAGCATGAAGGCGGAAGAGAAGATGAAAATGTAAAATCGATTGCCCATCCAGGAGATTATCCTTACGCCCGCTAATTAAGAAGCTGATTCCCCCAACGCACACGCACCAACGCAAGAAAACAAAAGGACGAGGACGAGGATGATGGTGATAATGAGGCCGACGTTGCAAAGAAGCGTGTCGAAGGTGTTGATGATACTGTGGCGAGAGCGGAGGAGAATGCCAGGAAGTGGTACAAGTTGACCTTCCTCAGATACCCAATAAAGGAATCGTCTAAGTCGATCGAACGTATGAATGAGACAAGAGAGACGTCCAGCTCTTGGCTCAACCCCTAAAGTCTATCCACCACCTCGTGTGGAACGTATGAGTTGCTATCCCGAAGACAGCATTTAAATCCCCTTGATGACATGAGTACGCTCGGCATTCAACTGCGCAGCGTTACGATCGTGTGATTGCTTCTTGCACTGAATTCAAGCCATGTTAGCCTCGAGTACTTCTTGCAATCCAACTAACCACCATTCAGGGGCTGTCGAGCCCGACTTCGATGAAGAAGTAGGGGATAGACCAGAAGGATTACTTACGTCTTCCAAGCCATCGCACTTGTGGTCCTCCAACAAACGGTGCTTGCCACAGTAATGACCATTGCAGAACCCGCAGTCTCCTATAATGCGCTGGGCTCCTTCCCGGCAGTCCTTGTATGTGCAACGGATCTTCTTGGGTGGCATACCGCCGCGGAGTGGAAGAGCGAGGTGAAGGGTGCTGTCTCGTGCGATGTGGTTCTCCTCGAGGGTACTACTCGGTGACAAGTGCTTGCCGGCGTAGACGAGTCGCAGATCGGATTCGGGAAGATGTGTCCGTACAGATAAAAGGGTCTTGAGATTTTGGATGGACAGGTCTGATGGTACGGTCATAGGGATTGCTGCTCGTGCTGTTAGCATTCCATCGGGTGACGTGGGTGGGTCGTGTTTGGGTTTAGGAGTCCCAAAGCCACTGGCACGGTGGAACTTACTGGAACCTGAGACGTTCTTGACAAAGATTTGCATGGTGGAAGTGAACTCGGGCGAGGCGGAGCGTGAACTTGAGGGAGTAGATGAGGTAGACATGGTGGAAAGGGGCGAGCGGATTGGAATTGTGGTGGTGATGGGCGTTGGTGGTGAGTCGTGTGAGATGAGATAAGGTGGATGGGAGCGGACGGAGGCGATACGATGTCGGCGTTGACAGGAGTGACGAGCGTGCAGGAGGCGATGACGGGGTTGTGTTGGCGTAGAGATGCAGCGGTCGAGGAACACGTAGGTAAGTGGAGGAGTCGAAGACGAAGAGGGTGGTATGACAAGAACAGGAAATGAGAATGGAAAGCAGAAGGGCTTCAATCCATAATAAGTAGCAGCACGATGGCTGGCTGACGGGCCTTACTTACTCGTACGCCTGCTTGTCTCGGCTCAGCAACTGGACTGACTAACTCCATCGCCGGGACCTATTTTGTCAGGCAAGGCTCAGATGGCAATTCCACGGTCCCAAGCCTTTCGCGTAGACGGTGTGGTGGCATCACAACTGCGTCTGGCGATAGCCAAGCTCTGATGCTGAGTCGCCCCCGGCCCGAACGACGACGACTCGAAGGAACAAGGCGACGGGGGTCGAGGATTACAGCTGCGAACCTACGAACGACGAACGACGAACGAAGGGGGCCGATGGAGGTGAACGAAACTGCATCTGTCTCTGCCTCTGCCTCTGCCTCTGCATCTGCATCTGCATTTGCAGGCAATCTACAATCACATCTCTCTGCATTGGCGTTGGAGGCGGCTGGACCTGGAACTTCGACGGGATTGGCACTGCACTGCACTGGACTGGGCTGGGCTGGGCGGGACTGGAGCCGTCCTTTGTGTCTGCGTCTGGTCCGTACAATAATGAAGGCTCCCTTGGTCGAAGGCTCCAGAAGTGGCCGGATTCGATATGGTACTGGCAAGCCGACGTGTCACTTGAGCTTCGTCACATGATGTTACCCCAGCACCCTGATGTGATTGCACGCACGAGAATGTGATGTCTCGGATTCTGCCATTCAGCAATATGGACGGCCCGTCTATGCCCACCCTCCGCCCAGCTATTCCCGGCGCTCCATTTTCGGACCACCCATCCATGGTCACCAAGGCGATCGGCCGTGGATAATCTCATTTGCGTCCAGATACAGGAGCAACGTGCCAACATACGGCGTGAACATCAAACCGCCTGGTCTCCGCTCAAGTGCCGTGCATCCTAAGTATAGCGCATGCATGAGGGAGCCCTACCCGCCCGAGTTCCTTAGGGGGAAGGGAAAGCACGAGCGGTTGCCACGTTCGTGCGATAGTCGTCGCGCTGGGCGGCGATGCGGATGATAAGATGCGATCAGGAACCGGTGTCCATCTATCTTCGTACGCCAGCTCGGGGCTCGCGTCAGGGTCATGCTTGCGATGCTGCGTATTATGTGCTCTCCTGCGCATCCTCCGTACCTGGCTTAAACCATCGCATCCGCACCAGCCCTCCATATTGGTTGTCCAAGCCCCGACCCGAAGTCTCAAGACGAACAATGCGACTCTCATGCGCCCTACCGCCACTTTGCCTCCCGCCTTGCCCCATGCAGCCAATTTCCTCTCCCTCGAGCTGTAATCATACTCCTTATCTGCATCCAACAGTCTGTATCTTGGTGAACCAGCAACCGGCACCTCGCAGAGGAATGCCCGTTTCGGGCATGGCCTTCGAGCCGCAAAGAACGAGCGCCCGTCTTGCGGATTCGGCGGAGCCGGGCAAGCCCCAAAGCATATCCATCGCGGGACGTCATCCAAAGATCCAGAAGGTTTGGTAGAAGAACTCTCTTTACCGTTCCTCATGGCGACGCCGAATCATGCACCCGCAGCGGAGGTCACTAGCTAGTCAGAACTGATTCAGGCCGTACCGTCGATCGCAAGCGAGGAGGGATTGCTCCCCACGTTTCGTGCATGTAGCTATGGATGGATGTAAGGATGTAGGTAGGTATCTGGGTATATTCCTAAAGAACCTCAACTCCTTACCTGCCTACCTATCTGCCTCCGACCCTCCTGCGTATCAGTTCTCGGCCTCAATCCTCCATCCGACCAGAAGGAGGAAGAATAGAACACGACGGACATACCTTCCTTTTCGTCCGAACAGTTGCAGCTGTCAAGTCGGAACCACAATCTCGCAAACTCCCGCAATGGAACTTTCCGCCAGAGGTTAGTCGCAAGCATAAATCTATCTATCCATCTGTACAAACCCATCTTTCCAGACGCCGTTGCACCCTGCACAAGTGTATCTCTATCCCGTTGACATCCTATCCTATCCAATTTCACCCAACCCTGTCCCGTCCTTCCCGACCTATCTCGACAACCCAACACCCCTCACACCGCACATGCAATACACCGCACACCGCAACGACGCACAGATTTAGAAAAACCCCCGGATGCGCCTCGGCCTCCGTCGGCCCATGCAGGAGGCCTTGAACTCTCGCCAGCTGAAAGAACCACCTGCCCGCAGCTGCACTCGTCCCGGTCCGGTAGGGCTGGCTAGGCGAGCGAGGAAGGAAGGCAAGGGGATCCAATCCAAGCCAATCCAATGCTGCATTGCAGTACAGGATTCTCCAGCTCGGTTGCGGAGAGGATCGGGGACTTGGAAGGGACGAGGGTGCGTTGCGCTGCGGAGGGTGAGCTGCACATGCGTCCTTCTTCCTCTGTAGCATTTATCGACTTAGTTGGAACCATTTGGAAGTAAGGTAGCGGGATTGGACACCGCTTGGCTCGGTGTGAAAGTTTAGAGGAGAGAGGATACGGTAGGCGTAGCTACACATGATATCTTAGATCAGCTCAATTGCAGGACTACGGATGTTTCTTTTTCTACACGATCCACCCCTCTTCATCTGGGAACAATGCCGTTGTAGATAGAGATGGGTCATTGCAAGCAAAAGGTGGTTACAAGCGTAGCGGCGCAAGATGTCTTGGATAGCTCTAGTCCGGGATGGTCACTATTCTTTCTATCTTTCTAAACGCAGGCCTTCTTCCACGCGCCATCAAATCCACTCACAACATACTCTTCGGCATATTCTTCAATGCCTGTCTCACGCCCAAATCTCCCAGCACCTCCTCCGCACCGCCTAGAATCGCGTCAAACTTATACCCACGATTAAACATCTCAATCACCCTCCCCATACCCGTCTGGGTCAGGCCCCGGCCACCAAAGATCTGAACCGACTCGTCAGCGATTTCATGCGCGCTCCGCGTCGCGAACATCTTGAGCAGGCCGATGGGACCGGCGAGGTGCGTCGCTTGTTGGCTGTAGGGCATCAGTGTCATTTGGTAGGTGATGCTTTCCAGCCACGCTTGGTTGGCTTCGCAGTGCGCGATCATCTTGGCGAGCTTCTGGCGGATGACGGGCTGGTCCATCAGTTTCTTGCCAAAGACCATGCGCTGGTTCGCCCATTTCATGCATTCTTCTGTGACAGCTTTGGGTGAGAGAAGAGCGTTAGCACTCCGTACCAATTTGCGAATGGTAAGACGGAAATAATATCCTTCGTCGAGAGAACAGGCTAGGAGCTGCTTAACCACTTACTTCGCATAGATCTGATCACTCCACTGGCCATCATCCACCGCTCATGGTTAAAGTTGGAAAGCTTTATATATAGAGATTAGCAAAATTCATAGCCTAAATCAAGAATGTAAAAAGGGGAGACTCACAATGACATGGATACCCTTATTCTCCACCCCTAACAGATTCTCCACCGGGACCTTCACATTGTCAAAAGTGATAAACGCAGTCCCAGCCGTCGTAGAGTAAGAAGTCTTGATCTGTGTCGTTTCAACGCCCTCGCCTCTCTCGATAAGCACGACACTCAAGCCCTTGTCAGTTTTGACTCCAGTAACAAAGTAGTCACACCAGACACCATTCGTGATCCACTTCTTGGTGCCATTCACGATGTAGTACTTGCCATCCTTGGTCTTCTCGGCTGTGGTTCGGATGCCTGCCACATCTGAGCCGGCGAATGCTTCGGTGATGGCTAGACAAATCTTCTTGCGGCCGCCAAAACACTCGTCTGCAATCTTCTTCTTGAAAGCGTCGTCATTGGCGAACTGTAGAATTGCAGTCAGAGAGATAGCCATCCCGGACATGTTTGCATCCAGGAAGCCTCGAGCCTATGTGATGATCAGCCAATAGCACAAAGTGATGTTCCAAGAGAAGTATTACATTGACTCTGGTCAGCTCTTGTCCAACAATCATGTCATGGAAATAATCGAATTCCTCTCCCTTGACAACACCACCTATGGAATTACCATTAGCAAATCTTTTATCATAATGGTGCTATAAGACCTACCTAGCAATTCAACGCCATGTAGATGTTTTCCAGGACCCTACCATCCAAAGTCAGCCCAAGCCAACTCTCAACGTAGATCTCAAACTCACCAATCGCATATGCAGGATCCCCGCTTTGCTCATCCTATCGATAAGGTGCTGAGGGATATACTCACCCGTCTTTTCGCACTCCTGCGCAACGGGCGTGACATACAGATCGGTAAATTCCCTGACTGCCTTCTGCAGTCGTCGATGGCTATCATTGTAGTAAGGCGACTTGAACTGCGGCGTCAACCACATCGGCTCGCCATAAGGGACCACGCTAAGTTCACCCGGTTGCTGCGTGATGATCTGCGCCTTCTCGCCTTCGAGGGTACCGATACATAGGCTGGCGTATTTCCCCGTCAGGACTTCATGTCGATGGAGGTCTAAATGTTCGCGAGGATTAGTCCCGCCCCTTGCTACAAACCGGACGGAGGGGATTCGGACGGGGAAGTCAACGAACTGTAGAATGTCTCGGTGGCGTCTTGTCCAGCAACCTGTTTCAGCACGGCTTCTCCACCGGGATGTGCGTCAAGAAAGTCCGTCACGTCATAGACTTTACTGTCAATGATGAGCCAGAGGCTTTCCTCGGAGTTGTTCTTCGCAACCTCCTCCCTAGAGAGGATCTGGTGTGGCATTGCGGCGGCAGGTAATTGCTTAGCAGAGATTGAGGAGAAAATTGAGACAAATGGAGAGTGTAAGACTCAGGTCAGTCCTAACCTTGGGGAACACCAAGAGTAGTACAGGGCGTTGAGGGAGCAAAGACAAATATAGCTGGCGCTGACCTTCCCCATATTTTACTTGTAATCAACAAAGCCGGGGTAAGCTCCGAAGCAACGTGCCTCGGCACGTTGGACCAATCACCGATGAAGCTTTCAAAGCAGTCACTAGTCCCCGTCGTGCACCAACTAGACCTGAGACCATAGCCGAAGAGAGGAAGAATATGCATGTTCAATGGTCGGTCCACTGTCAAATTCGACCATCATGAGAGCGTGTGCATTGTGGGAAGTATATTGTACAATCCTCAATTTCGAAGCATACAAGGACGGACAATTATATAACACCGAAGAGAAATAACTAAGCAGTAGGCCGTACTAGACATAATCCACGTCCAGGTATCCAGAAGTAAACGATCACTACCAACACCAGCGGCACATGTAGTCCACCTCGAAAAACGCCAGCAATTCGCCAAATCATAACCCAAAAGTTGCATCCAATCCTTCCAATAAATACTGGTCACTACAATCGAGACCTCGATTACTCATTTCGCTAGCCGAGAGATCTTCTCCAGAACTCAGACTCTCCTCGCTGAAGCTTAATACACTCTGTGCTTGATGTGAAGATAAATCGTTCATCGACAGAGATGTCATGTCCCAAGATTCTGGCGACCACTCGTCAAAGCTGGATGAGGCATAAGTTGAAGGAGTTGTTCTTGATGGTTCAGAAGGAAGTGATATAGCAGGGCCACCGTAAATTGCATCGTACATGTTGGTCTGCCCAGCATCCAGAGACCCTAGAAGAGCTTCCCATTCGCTTGCACTGATAGCTGATGACTTCGAGTTTTCGTAGCTCTGTGGATTTTGATAGGTCTGTAATGGCTGAGGCCCGAGACCAATAGTATGAGGTCGAGATTGTGGCGAGTTTGCTTGGGAATCGGCTGGTGTATTACCAAGAGCAAAATAGTCCAGGTTCGGGTTTGTCCTTTGATTTGATAGTGTTCCTCGTGCTGTAGGTGATAGTTGTGAAGGTCTACGTACATCTGGACGGTGGGCGGGATCATGACGCACTGGCTCAGTAGAACTGCGCCCCATACTAGGCATGGATTCGTGATTCTTGGCAAGGTTTGGCAAGGTGGCTAGGCGGAGCTTTTCTTGTTGGGCAAGAAGATCTTGCTCACTCATGCTTGCGCTATAATGCCTAGAAGTGCCAGGCTGAATATTCTTCTTGGACATCGGAGGAGACGGTGTGGGCTTGGCGCTGATAGGTGCAGGTATTCTTGCATCGCCGTTCGTGATACCCTTGCTCAACATAGTGCCCGTCAATTTCTTGAAGTCGTTGTATCCAGGCGCCTTGCCCTTCTCGAGATATTTGAGGACGACTTCCACTTGACGTTCGCCGTCCTGCCTAAGTTTGCTGTCCTGCTTAAGGTCGAGACATTGATAAAGAAGACTAAGACCGCAGAGGGAAAGCATCTCATTCTTATTAAGACAGAATGAGAAGGACATGTTTCTCTCCTCAAGCAGCTGTACGATTTGTATGATGTGCTTGCTGGACTTGGCAAGAGACATGACGGACGGCGAGGCTTTCTCACCAAGACTTGACCCGACTGCAGGTCGATGAATGAGCGAGCGAATGTAGTAAAATGCAAGGGACTACCACTTTGTTAGAACAAGAATTAAATCGCGGAGAGGCTTGCTTACCAGAAGAGCTGACCGACTGCCTGTGATATCAGTTGACGGCTTGTCTTGTACAAAAGTGAGTTTGAGGTGTGTAGGCAGCTTATCAGACCACTCATTCAATTCGGCCTCAAGGGCGTCCAGTGACTGTAGGGACAACTCATGGGTAGTAGCGGCTGGATAATTCTGGTCAAGAACCTTGGACAGAATTCGGGAAGCTCGAAACAGCGCCAATGCGCTTGAGATTTTGGTGTACTCTCCAGGCAGTGTGGGTTGGAATCCCTTCTCTGTAACGTACTCGTCGTCCGTGTCAGAGGGATACTCTGCATGGATGTCCTCCTCCTTGAGGAGTTTCGGAAGTCCAAGCAGGGCAGCGGAGAAACTACGCTTGTCAGTTGTGTATTATTACAGTATCAATCTTATGCGTACCAATCAACAGTGTACAGCGTCCAGAAGACCTTCTTTCGTGTCTCCATGGTTAACGCTCCGAATGAGAACCGCTTCTGGTTCTGATGAAGTCCAAGTCTATGAGAAAGTCCCACTGCAATACCTTTGTAATGCTGTAGGCGATTGTAGTCCGACTTTGAAATGCAGTACAGCAAGGCAAGGATTAAGCATTGTAGCGTGGCCAGCGTATTCTCCATCAATATAGCATCAAGGGAAGCTTTCCACTGCTCTTCGCAGTAAGCAATATGTTCTCGGTCAGGAATGTCGCTGGATACGCCAGCAATCCCAAAGACAAGGTAGAGTTGAGCAAGCTTGTGACGGTTGGTCACCTGCGTAGGATCCGAAATAAACTCTTCATACAATCGCAAGAAGGTGGGCTTATGAAGAACTGGGAAGAGTGGTGCCCATTCTTGAAAGAAGATGTTAACGCATCGGTCGGAAAAGATTCGAGGCGGCGCACTATTGCTAAGAGGACTTGACGATCGTACGGCCGAACAATTGCCCTTAACGTTGAGATAGGCTGACATGTTCAGCCCAGCTAGAGACTTTCCACTCTCCTGGATGCGTCGCTTGAGAGCATCTGAAATTGTTAGTCATTGCCATAGTCAATATTCGTGTCCTTCTTACCAACAAATGCCATTCCGCTCGAGGGGCCCATGAAATACTGGTCACGGCTCTCCGCTCCTTGTAACTGTGGGGATGCTTGAACCCGAAACACATCTTCCTTTGGTGGCGGTGTGGCCTCTTTCTTGCTCTCAATGCTTATGGGCGAGTTCACTGCTGATGAGAGAGAGGGTCGTCGATTCGAGTGCATTTTCGACAGCATGTCGATCTTCTCCTCCCGCTCCTCCAGCAGATCCTTCAGTTCTCTGATCTCACCCTCCAACGACCGTACTCTCTCTTCCAGCGACTCGGTATACCCGCGGGGAAAGGCTCGGCGACTGAGTTTGTCCGATGTCTGGCAATTGAAGCCAACGCTGGCACACTGAGAACAACACGGGCGGATCCCATCGCAGCGAATCTTCTTCGAGCGGCATCGGTCACAGGCTTGCGCGATACGACTCTGAGCATTCTGGCCGACCTTGATCACCTTCATCGGCAGAATTCCAGGCATGATGGGCAACTCTTCTCGTCCCTTGCTCTCTCAAACGCGTTGGGGTTACGGACCGACTAGGCACTCGCGATGTGCTGCACAGCGGACCCCGGAAACGTGGTCAGTCGGTCAGTCGCACTTTGACTCGACTCTCGGCTCCTCCACAGGCACGTTTGTGGTCGACGACAAGCAGTACGATATATCCAACCATGCGCCCAGGTGGATGACCTGCAAAGATGGGCGAGAACAGAGGTCGAGATCTGGGGGCTGGATGCGTAATGTGTTGAGCGATAGATGGGTCGTGGATCGCGTGGGAGGAAAATAGTGGAACAGGCGGAACAGCGGGGACGGGGGGAGACAGTGGTTAGAAAAGGAAAACGCAGCGATTCTGGAGAAACAAGCCTCACCTCGCCGATGCTGGCTCGAAGAAACCTGGGGGGGGGAAAACCCGCCAGAAGGCGCGTTGGGTCGGGTGCGAGAAGGGCTGTTGCAGGGACCTCAGCGAGAGCAGTCGGGTGGGCTAAGCTGGGCGTGCAAGGATCCCAGGGCCCGACGGATCATGCTCCCTGATGGATGCGGGACGTGTGCAAAGCAAATCGCGGGGCAGATAGGAGCCACTTACGCTACAGTGGTGATTCTCGACTTTACTATTGTACAACTCTACCGCTTCGAGTTCGACCACCGCCATTTCCACCTCGCAAGCTACAGTGCTTGCACTGGTGCGTATATCCCTTCTGCTGGATGCTGGATGCTGGAGATGAAGGGTCTCGGTGACCTCTGCCGTGCGCTTCTTCGTGTCCATCTCCTCGCTACTCCATCCTATCTTCTGAGCGAATCACCGTTGCCCATGCGGAGAGCCACTGAAGGATCGGGTTGCCTCGAGTCAACGAGGGCCCGTTGTCCGAAATGCTCCGCACCGCATAACATCCACTCGGCCGTGGAACAAGTGCTGTTAGACGTCGCGGCCAGGATGCGCCGTGGAAACAATGTGCCTTTCTCGAACTAAAAGTTTGGTTGCAGAGATTGTCACGATACTGCGTGATTGGTGCCTACATCGATCGTATCGGATGGACGAACCATGGTGATGGCAATGGCCAGAACGGCCGTCTGCCAGACACTGGCTGCTCTGTTCTCGCCCTCCATTATTTCATATCATAATGGCAGAGTTGCCTGACCTGATTTGCGGCGCCACGCTTGTCCACTAGCACGCTCAGACCAAGCGCGAGAGACTGTCAAGCAATCGTCATTTAGTGTATATAGTAGACGCATCACAATCTACTCTTGCAGGCTGGGAAAGATCTAGGGTGAACCTTATCGTCATCTCCGCATCTCCAGCTTCTCCCCTCGATTTAAAGTACAGTACTGTAAGGTCCTTCTGCCATGGCCTCGTGGCTGCAAGGAGCTCAGCTGTTTATTGTCAGCCCATCTTCCCCGCATTGCGGAGCTACGCACTCACACGCGCACGCATCTGGACATGGCCTTGCACTAAACTTTGACGCGCTATCCGAGATGAGATATATCTGAACTTTTCGAAGCACAGATATACATTTGGCAATGGGCCCGCGACATGACTTCGTTTCTCCACAGTTTGATAAGAGAGCATTTGGTGACAGCTGTCTGATGCTATTGACCATAGAGTACCCCTTCCCCCAAGTCGGCTCTGCCTTCTTTACAGTAGACCTCACGCGCAGGAAGTTGCCTCAAAAGGGGTTGCCCATATTTCTTCTTGGAGCCGCATCTCGGACCGCAGGAATGCGTCCCAACAAAGTGTGAGGGCGTGGCCAATTTAGGGCAGCTGAACAGTGGGATACATCTTCACAACGAAACAAGGTACCCAGCTCCCCTTTTGGTACAAGTTCGGCTTAGTATCTTCCACCATGCCGGGGGTTAAGCTTCACGAAAAGTCTTCTTCATCCTCATTGGTCGCTTCTACTTCTTCCGGCTGTTGCTCCTCCACATCCATCGATCCGAGATACATGAGCACACTCTCGTCCTCAAGCAGGCTATTCTTCTGTCAGGGGATCGTCAGCAAGTCACGTTAAGCTTCTTCAGCCACGGTCATTCTTCTAAACCTACCTGGTTGTCCAAGTCCTCGAATACTGCCTCGAGGATATTCATTTCGGAGCGCCTTAGCAAGAGGACACTGTTCATACGGCTCTGGCTGATCAGAGCTCCGACGGTTTGGACAGCCTGTTCATTGTTATAAAGACATTCCAGCTGTTGTCGGATTCGATCTTGCAATAACGCGACCACGCGCAGCTGGAATACAGCCTTAAGTGGATGATCTGCGATGTGGGTTTCGAACTGGTCTACTTCCCCTGTCACGTCCTTTTCTTGCCAGAATGTTCTCAGAGCGCTCCGAGACCCGTCTGTTTCTTGTAGAATCTTGAAGTCCAATCCGTCTTCTTCATTGAGGCACATGAGATACAGGAATGGAGACTTCCACTCCACTTTCTCATCTGTCCTAGAGAAAGACACGGTTGGTGTTTGACCAAAAGCAGCTACCTTGGCTTTGCCAAAGGGATCGTCTGGAAAAGGAGGAACAGGCAAGACTAAGCTATGCACAGTAGTTGCCTCATCGACAAATCCATAACTGAATAACATTTCCGCAGCACTTTTTTCAGTGCCATAACTGATGGTGATCTCGGAACCCGTCTCCAGCGTCAGATCAGGTCTAAGAAGCAACACGACATTTTTGTCGACCTCCTCCCAATACGCATTCGAAGCCGAAGAGTGGTTAGCCATATCTAGACCTGGCACCATCGCCTCGCCAGCATGAGGGAGCTCAAGACTTCTCGATCGGTACCAGGCATCCAAAAGCACCCAATCTGAGAGACGAAGATTCCCATTTTCCCACCAGCACTTCTGACACCAACCGATCTGCTCTGTCTTTTCTCGAAGATGGTCAAATTCTTTCTGTAATGCCTCCATCTTTGCCGAGACTGCCACCTAGAAGCAGGTTATCAAAGACTGAACTGAGAACAACTACCAATCCAAAAAATCCCCATAGTTGCTTGCTTAGACACGTACCTCAAGACTTGTCCCCTTTAACATATATCTCTCCTCTTCGCTCCACATTGTGGGAACAGGGATGTCGCCGGGTAATAGCTTGACATACTCCGTCCATGGCCCTGAGAGACCTACATTTTGCTTGTGCTCAAGATTCGAGATGGTCATTTGCATGAGTAAAAAGAGCATCGCGTGGTCTCTAAGTCCCTACATCACATACTGAAATCAGCCTCTTCTCTCCAGATCCGCGCCCTTAATCCCGTGCACCTCAACCACCCAACCTTGAAGCTGCAGAACCATACGACTCAATAACTCAAGACAAGATAAACAAAACGCTGAACGAATTCAACCGCAGAAACTCACCCTCCCTCCAACCCGCTCCAAAACCTCTCGGAAATGCTGGTCGGCTTTCGCATGTTCTTCAACCGCCTCCGCACTCAGGACCAGATCGCGCGGGATGATCAGCAGCGTAGGTAGATCCGAGACATCCCTTGAGCTCAAGCTGCGCGACGTTGTGATCCCGAACCCCTTGGCTGCTGCTGTGCGGCTGGTTCCTAGGTCCGTGACGCACGTGTCTAGGAAATCGACGTCGTTGAGCTTCGCCCAGGCCGGCAGGGCGGTGATGGGAAGCGTAGTGCGGTGCATGTTTCTTATTAAATCGTCGCTGGGGTTTCTATACTGTTGCTGACTGGGATTGGGATTTGAGGCAGCGAGGGCGGTAGGGTATTTGGTCGTGGCTTTCTCTTCCCTAGGTTGTGTGCAGGAGACGATCGTTTGACTGAGAGCTCGTCCTAGAGGTTGGCCGTTGTAGAAGGTGTTGCAGCTTTGCTACGCTCTCGGACCCGAGAATAGCGATGGGGTTTTTCTAATAATCTTTTTCTATTTTTTGGAGATTAGTAAATGGGGGCTCCTGGCTTGAAGACGTCTAGAAGTATGCTGCTGAGAATCTCCCATCTCCTTCTTTGAGACTATGGTCCTCATGTATTCGTATGTACAAACCAATCCCACCCAACATCCAGTGTCTGGCGCCTGGATGGCCTTGTCGAATGGTACAGGAATGGCACTACGGCGAGGCAGAGGGGTGCTCGGCTATTTCTCGGTAGCTTACCTTCCCTTCTCTATGATGTCGAGCTCACTCATTGCTTTCGTGTCGTAGGTTACATGATTAGCTAAGTCATGGATTTCTGAACAAAATCTCAACAGGAACTGGAAGGGGTCATGTTCAGGCATGTTTGCGCTTCAATGTATATACAGGGCCGATGAGGATCAAAGTAGAGAAGCACGGTACTTGGAAAAAGCAGAGAGGTTGTACCAGCTGCGGTGGTCGTCTACGACCTAAGGTGTATTGTACATCATTTGCCGCCCTTACATCACATCCCCGCAATGGCTAGATGGTGATTTTTCTGAGCTGCGTTAGGAATAAGGCATGGTAATGTGCCGTGTCCTGGTACCTTGTAAGGGTGTACCTCAGCACCCGTTCTCATTGAACATTATTGCAAACTGACTTAGTGCGAATCATGTCGTGACGTAGCGACATATAGAAGGGAAAAGGCTATCTGGGGTAAGCTCTCCGCATTGCATATTTGACATTCTACAAAACAACAGCTTCCATTGCTATCTACAAAAAACTACCGCATTTGCAACTGAAAGGAATTAGGGTGTTCAATCTTCGCTGTTTCTCTCACATATATATAGTTGGCAGAGGATTATCAATTGACTTGTCTAAGAACTCCGAACAAAGTCACCAACCACAACAATGGCAGCACCAATACCCAAGCTCCTCCCCTCCATTACATTAATGGCACGAGCATTCCACCGCGTACCGCCATCCCAGTGTCCTCTCATGATCAGATCCCAACCCTTCTCTAGCACCTCTTCCGCAGCAAAATGGAAAGGCAGCGAATCCCCGGAGCATGTTACGAATGAAGGCGATTCGCACAATGTGCAGCAGGATGCCTCGAAGGATGGCAAGCAGGCGCGAGCCGAGGGCTCAGAGAACAGTGCGGCGACAAGCGAGAAGGGGACGTCAGCGGGAGAGAAGGCGAAGAGTGAGCATCCTAATGCGCCAGGACCAATATTGGGTATGGAGGATGAGAGGGGCGGTGTAAGTACATTACTGATTGGTGTAGATGGTATGTGCGTGCTGATTCTGATTGCTTGCGTAGAAATCAAGATAGAGGAATTGAGTGGTGGTAGGAGTGTACGGGTGTGTTGGTTGTATCCAAGGGGATCCTCATCTATCGAAATCTCCATTAAAAAATGTTTCAGCAGACCTATTCTCCCTAAATTGCAAAACACCGTTTGCTATGCTTAGCCAGTCGAACGCCTGCAATGTGTACCTTGAAGCCATCAACGGCCGAAGTGAAAGGACAAAATCTGCAGCGTGGTCAATTAACAATGCAGGCACGCAACGGACTTGAACTCACATCATTCTTTCCGACTGCGACTATGTGATCTTCAGCTACTCTGACGCCCCCTGCTCCTTCGACATATGCTAACGGAGCATCTCCCATGACCTTTTTCGCAACTTCTGCGACTGTGGTATTCTTTTTTACCAGAACACAGTCTCTGAAGACAGCATTTGAACCCGAAGCACCTGAACCAAAAGATGATATACTTCGCACCTAAGCAAAAAGTTAGATAAATCACAACTAATAGCAAGAAGGGAATCTTACCGGGAACACTGGGACTAAACCAAGCAGTTCCGCAGCTCTTGAAAGAACCTGCACAACGCCCGTGGAACCAAATCTATAGAGAACCATATCTTTCAGATTTTCAATCCTGGTCTTGAGCTTTTCATCCATTTCTTTTAGTCCACCACCTTCAGGATCACCGTCTGCAATGAGGTCTTCCCGAGTATCCACAAATTCGCTACCCTCCGTATACCTTATGAACCCTTGCTTGGCAAGTTTGCGCAGAAATACTTCTGAAATAGCCGAGCATAGAACTATACTTTGAGGGTCCTGCATCTTCGCGATCTTGCTGATATTCTTGTCCGCATCTGCGTGGTCTATCTTGTTCAGTGCGATGACCGTAGGGAACTTCTCGTCCTATTCTGGTCGTTAGAAGTACTTCTCCAAACATGGGGATGAGTCCATACGGTGAATGCGTTGACAACCTTATCAATGGTTTCATCACTCCAATGTTCTAAAGGTTCCTTCAAAGCAAGTTTGTCCAATGTCCTTGCAACAACACTCGCCGTACTTCCATAACCGGAGAACTGGCCCTGCAGAGTTTCTACAGCCGTAGCTTTTACAGCTACATGCCTCCTCTTTATACTGCCCCATTTCTGCATCAGGTTTCCGCGAATCCATTGCACAATTTCGGACCTCAACCACACAATATCTTGACTCGGATCATATCCTCGCGTAGCCTTGCCCTCAGCATCTGTTGTCCCACTCACATCAACCACATGTACCAAGGCATCGGCATGTCGCAGATCGTCCAAGAATTTATTGCCAAGTCCCTTGCCCTCATGAGCACCGGGAACTAGACCGGCGACATCAAGGAGCTCAATAGGGACAGAGCGGCGGCCGTCAATACATGCACCGTAGTTGGGTTTGCATCTTTCTGAGAGGTTGTATCGGGAGCAAGCGCAAGAAATCTGAAGATAGCCTATCGCACGTTGCGGATCGATCGTTGTGAAGCTATAAGGATCTCAGCATAGCTCTAGTGCTTAGTGGATTCATGGAGGCCTACGGAAAATTGCCTGGTTTTGTTCAGCGTTGCAGTGGGACATGTAAAGATTGCCTGTCACTTACCGACCTTTGAGGAGGCATCTGTCAAGCTGTTCAACGTCGTACTCTTGCCTGATGAGGGCTTGCCTACAAGTCCGATCAAGGGGTCGCGCGGCATGCTGGCGGATTTTGAGGGGTAGATTTGTGGTGTTGATGGAGGGGCAGAATAAAAATTTAGGATATGATCTGTGCATAAAGTTATTCAGTCATCTTGCCGATCTCCCCGGCAATGAGGTGCACGTGATATTATATAGTAAAGAAATGAGATCTATATTGTTAATGATTTCTTGATCTTGAAATGCTCATTTTCTTGGTAATGTCCTTTGCGCAAGCTTTTATATCAAGAGCAGTCGTGCCTTCATGCTTATGGATGAAATGCACGAGGCTCAAGCTGATTTGCATCTTCAAGGTTCGCTTGGGGCACCAGTCACTTACCTGCACTGCAGCATACCAAAAGTTTACTTGGAAGTGATAAATAGGGGAAGTTGGAAATTTGGCATCACGCGTACAGCGGCAAGAGCTGCTCTTGCGCCTGCACTAATCCTGGAGGAAAGAGGAGACCAATGTACCTGTCAATCAGTAACTAAATGAGAATATCTCCAGGTGTGTATAACCGAGTATAACAACTCTAGGTAATAACACTGGACTCTTTAAGAGAATGTATAATGCAGATTGCACAGATTGTAATACATAATTATAGAGTTCCAGGTCAACAAGCAATGGGCTTCAGGGCTGCGAGGACTGAGAGTTGAAAGTCGGACCGGTACTTGATATGCCTTAGCGCAAACCCTCGAGGCCTACTCCTGTAACAAGGCCAACGGCTGGAATTATGACTTCACAATAACGACCAGAGACTTGGAGCTGTACTGTACTGTACTGCAAGCAGTGCCCTTATAATCGGAATTGTAATGACCAGCTTGACAGGGAGGCAGCTGTAACAGCTCATTGTAAGTAACATCTGACCCTCTATCAGAAGCAAGGTGTGGCGTGCATGATTACCCTCCACATCTCCACCTTTTCGCTGGTCACGCATCACAGCCCTACTTCTTGGGCTTGTCCAAGAATGTCCCAACACGGTAGTCTCGGCAGCACTTTTGTCTGGACCGTCGACCTGCGCCGTGTCTGGCGCACTCGGAGATGAGAAGATGCAAACCGGTATGTTCTGCTACACGCGTCCGTGTTTAAACTTGGAACTGGCGTTGGCCACCACGAGCAGAACCCCGAGCACGAGCACGACCACGCTTGGTGGAAGTGGCAGTGGAGGAAAGCTGTGAAAGCTTGGAAACTTTGGGGAAGATTAAGGGCTTGAGGCGTCGTTGATACTGCATGACTGCGCCACAGCCAGAGTCTCTTCCCTGCTCAGACTCTGCTCGCTGAGCGACTCCCGGATCGGCTTGGGAAGGGCGAGCTGACCAATAGCCGCGTCTTCCCATCAGTTTCCAATATTAAGCACAGGAAAGAGCAATAGCGTTGAGGGGTTCGCAGGCCGGGCGGTTACGTGATGTTTCCAATTGTGCCTGCATATTCGGGCAACACCGCCAATTGTATCGCGCTTAGAGCTGAAAAGGGCAGCAACGTCATACTTCGCATGTGTGCGTCATAACAACATGTGGCGGGTGTGATGACAGGGGGGTTGGCAATTGCGGTTTCCTGGTCACGGCTGGATTAGGTCCTGCCGCGCTCCGCTCTGCGCTGAGCTGGCGATACAAATACTGTTGATTCCTGCTTGCTTTCTCCCCTCCCTTCCTCCATAAACCATCTTCCACACGGCATCACTCATCAAAGCCTTTCCAACCTACACATCCTCCGCTTCAGCACGTTATACCCATAGACTATCATCATGCCTTTCACCGCCAGGTAGGCGTCTTCTCGGAGTGCGCTGCGTTCAGCTACGCTGGCGCCGGTGCGCTCTTTACCTCCCCGTTGCATTGTACTGACTTTCCCCTCAGCGATATTTGCAAGATCATTCTTGCCGTCATTCTCCCACCTCTTGGTGTCTTCCTCGAGCGCGGATGCGGAGCTGATTTCTTGATCAACGTTCTGTTGACCATCTTGGGTTACATTCCTGGAATCATCCACGCCTTGTATGTTGATCGCAATCCCTCTGTTGCCATAATCTAACGCGAGACAGGTACATTATTCTGAAGTATTAATCGACGCATAACAACGAACCATATGACCTCATTTCGTCATAACCGACGTCCTACCATTACTTTACTTCATGAAGCCCCGTCTTTTGTTTCATGACACCACTACGGATTACCCATCTGACAACGGCGTTTGGTTGATCCATGTTCCGAACCTTCCGGCTATCCCACGAGGCTTGGCGCATCATCAAATCTTATGGATAAGGCTGGCTTAATTATGATTGACACGCCGGCAATAACACACCTGAATACCCACGAGAGCATGGATTGATTGATTGATTGCATATGTGCGATGGCACATTTTATTTATTTGCGATGGTTTGCTTTGTTTTACTTTGGATGCTTGCGAGGGTTTGCCAGTATGCCTACGGGCTACGGTTCTGTGTCGCTTGGGATTCTAGATACAGTAGAAAACCCCTCTAATTGAATTCTGAACGATACCCACAAAATTAAACCAGCGTCTGTATTTATGACCATGATGTGTCCAGTCCCGTTTGCCAAAAAAAGAGAAGGCTATTACAGCATGATTGCGCATGATTGGAAGGCCTCAATATTTGCGTGTCTTTGTCGTTTGCTATTTGTAAACCATTGGCATTGCGAGACCTCGAATGATCTGTAGGCGGTGGGCCAAAGCTCAAAGCTCAAGGCTCTGCAGCTATCGCGACTACCTAGCCTAGCACCTAGGTACGGTACAGAGGGGTTGACGGGATGATGACATAATCAGAAAGTGAAGTCTTCAATCCCGTGACCGCAACCCTAAGCGACACACAATAGCCTCATTGAAATTGGTCGCGAACTTTTTTCTTCCATTTAAATCCCCACGACAACTCGAAAACCACGGCGCAGGATATCCCAACTTCTTTGCGACCACCCCCAACACATCACTCGAAATGGCACCAGCAACAGTATGTGACACCTGAAGAGAGGAGGATCGAGCAAGAGACGCTTTGCTGTTGGCCCTTATTTATTTTCGTGGCGTAAAACAGTAGGCTGATCATGTATTTTTCAACTGTGTAGAAGACTTCCGCCAAGGGCAAGCAGGCCAAGGTCACCAAGAAGGTATGTTCACATCCATTCGGCTGCGATTGGTGTCGTGGTTATTCTAGTCTTGAAGAGAGGAAAGGATGGGATTATGGATGAGTGCAATGTAACCTTGACCTAAAACCATCGTTACACTTTCGAGAGAACAGAGTACATATCTCGACTGAGTGTTCGACATGCTAATTGATCGTCCAGTTCATCATCAACGCTTCTCAGCCAGCCAGCGACAAGATCTTCGACGTCTCCGCCTTCGAGAAGTTCCTCCAGGACAAGATCAAGGTCGATGGCCGTGTTGGAAACCTCGGCGAGACCGTCCAGATCTCTCAACAAGGTGACGGAAAGATCGAGGTTGTCGCACACACCCAGTTCTCTGGTCGTTACTTGAAGTACTTGTGAGTAACCTTCGCTGCGAAGCGAGACGAGGTCTCGAGAAGGAATCTGTGGCTGACGTTTGGGTGTTTGATCATGTAGGACAAAGAAGTTCCTCAAGAAGCAACAACTCCGTGACTGGCTCCGTGTCGTCTCCACCTCCAAGGGTGTCTACGAGCTCCGCTTCTTCAACGTCGTCAACGACGAGGCTGAGGATGATGACGAGTAAATTGGTCGTTAAAACGCCATGGATTCGAAGTGGAAACATTTGTTCGTCAGGAATGAATGCTAGGAGGAAAGTCGACACCTTCTCTTGATTGAGAAGGTCGAGTTGGTGATCGTAGCGTTGAATAGCCAATGAATGCTAAGCTACTTTTGTCCCTCCAATCTGAAGGTCCTTTTTTGTTTTGATGTGTTTGAGGATTTGTGTTATGTGAGCTGGTCTGGTTGCAATGCATGGCATGGCGCTCGGGAACCTGGGTGTGGGCCGGCAGTCTTTTTCATAGCTGCTCAATGATACATGTCAATCATCATTGGAACCGGAGTTGAAGTGTAATATGTGATTCGAACTTTTACTTTATCTATCGTGTGAGATCCATCTATAGTCTAACAACCCAAAGTACCATTCCCAATGCATCCCGTCCCAATGCCCGCGCAATCATAACCTCATCAAGCACACACCGGAGCGCACATAAATCTAGAAGCCATCCTTAGCAACCCCCTTCTCCTTCTCCAAAACCAAGCGCTCATTATTAGCATCAACCCACCACGCATGCGTAGGATCTGAGCCGATGAATTTGCCTTCAGCATCCATCTCATCCCAGGGCTTGGGTGCCAAGATGTAATGGATGTTCTTGACCTTGTCATCGCGCCAGATCTCCTTGTGAACACCCTCCCATCGCAACGTCTTGAGGGCGTTGTAGATGTATGGAAGTGGTACCCAGCATCCCTTGTAAAGATCTGAGAGTAAAGACTGATCGGCGAAATCCATGTTCACGGCATCGGCTTCCATGTGGCCGACGATCTGGTCATACACTTCCTTGGAAGGGTTGACGACTTGGAGACCGCCATTCATGAAGCCCAAGGGACCGACAGCAGGGTCGGCTCCGGTGGTTTGGGCAATCTCCGGAGTGGAGTGTTGGGAGGTGAAAGCGCAAGATTCTGGGACCCTAGGTAGACGGTCAGCACTGCTTTTATGTGAAAAAGTGGAGAGGGCGGGAGAGACTTACCAGTCCTTAGGATAGTGTGCCTTCTTCAATGGGTTGCATACACAAGCGTGGCCAGCAGCGAAGACCTTCTTGCCCTTGCCAGCCAGGCTCGGTGGATCAAGCTCCATCTCCATCAACTCGTCCATGTTCTGCATGACCAACATGTCGCTGTCCAATTGAACGACGCGGTCATACTCGGTCAAGCTGAAAGGCTGCAGCTTAGACCAGCAGTCGTAGAAGCGCGGGTCGGCCGAGTAGTCCTTACTCGAGCTGGGCAGCAGATACTCGATGCGCTGCTTGGGGATACCCCGCGCCTCCAAAGCGGCGTGCCCCTCCGCTGGGAAAGTGTCGGTGTATAATGCGACCAGCGGGTATTTGGAGTTGTGCTTCTTCAGACTGTAGTCCAGGGTGAGGAGACCGGACAGGTACTTTGTGTTGGTAATTAGGGTCGTCCAGACTGTGAGGTCGCAAGATGTTAGTTGTGGTCTTCAGCAGCTGTGTCGCAGGATTGCTATCGTACCCTTCTTGGACTCTGGCTTTTGGTCAACCATTTTGGCGGCTTGTGAATTCGGGAATAGGAATAATAAAGAGAAGATCAAGTCCAGCTGGATTTCCACGCAATAGAATATTACTTAGGTTGGAAGAGAGGAAGTGTTGATGATGAGGAGGTATGGAAGGAAGGGACGGAGGCACCACTGGTGCGTATATGTAAGGTACGGTAGCGACCATCATCGTCAGTGGGGTACGTCGTGCTGCACGCCTTCGGGCCATGCCAAAACATCGAGGTGGGATGAACGCGTATTCTTGTGTCTGATGTGAAGCTGCCCCTCCATCGTCTGCACATCGCGCGAAACATCTCCTTGCTTCGAATCAACTTCCAGCCCACTCATCTATAACATTCTCAAACAAGCTACTATTGTATGCCTACCACCACATCCTCTTGATCTGCGCCAGGGGCCTGTTTGACTTGATCGGCCTTACCCTGGTGCCGTGTTTCTATTTGAGTGCTGCTTATCGATGGGATGAAAACAACGTTGCGTACTCGATCTTCCCGGTGGGCTTTCGAGTCAGTATTAGCATCCTGTTATATGGCAACGTGAGGATGTTTAAGAACCACACTGGCCGGTCGGTAGACCGAAGAGGAGCCATTGCAGCTGTAGCGGGAGCATGATCACCTCGACGCTTGGAAGACACTAACAGAACCCGCCGAACTTCAAACTCATGGAACCATACCAGTCAGTATGCCTCGGTGAAAACTGCGCATATTACATACAATTAAGATCTACCTTGCCTTCTGCCATCGAATTGAGCCCCTTTTCGCCAGACCCGTCCGGCAGATAGATGGCGTTGCGCCAGGCACGCTTGGACTCTCCAACGGTAACGCTGTGACATCGTCTACTGAGTAATTAACGCTCTCCCACCGGCAATGCTCCGGTAGATATCAGGTGATGGACATGTCAAATCTTGCTCGGTGCTATCCTACGATGTCCCCATCTAAGAATACCTACTTGTGAAGCAAGGTTACGTGGTCGATAAGTCTTTGGCTATTAGTTAACACGGTGTCTGCCTTTTACTCTCCACACTTGGACCTTTACAAGTCTACTGTCCACATATCCGATATCTACAGGGATCTAGCATCGGATGGGACCTAGAGAACATACAGACCGCTCGGGTAAGCAGCTTGTAAGGGACCACGAAAAGGACTGTATAAACTGTGACACACGACATAGTACTGTAGATCCAGAGCCTTCAGGGGCTCTTCTGAAGAGAATCAGCAGCCAACCACTTAGGAAAGATTAGCAACGTTCTCGCACAGGTCTTATAGATGACGATAACCTTACTTTTAATTTAGACATAAACCAGCTGATAGATCGGCCTAAAGAGGTAGATATCGATGATAATAGCAAGGTCTTCTCTCTTAAGTTACAGTTTGCAATAGGAAGCTATAACGAGGATTGATCTGAATCTAAGCCCTTCAAATACTACATTACATCGGTGAATTATACGGAATAGTGTCACTTGCTGTTACCTGCGAGTTCACCCCATTCGAAGCGAAGCATTGCCTGATTCACTAGGTCTCATTCATCGCCATTTACTATGTCAACAAAACGACTACAGTTGATGCATTCATCCTGGGTTCAGCGACCTGGGACCTGGGTTTGTTGAGGGAGTTACAGTACATGCGTCGCTTGCTGCACCTGGACAAACATCGAACAGCCATGAACCCTTGACAAGCTCTCAGTGAACCATACCGTCATGTCTGTCAGGGTATCGTCTATTCATTGAGAGGAATTTGGTGAACCTTGGGGCCATCTATCTATATCCCATCCCGACCCAGACTCTATGGAGTCGTTCTGCAGAAAACGCCTACGCCATGCGATGCCAAATGCTGTCATGAAATAATCCATGCCCCATTCCAAAATTCTAATACAACGTCACTCACAGAAACGTCCCACCCGTTTCACCGCCTCTTCACTCGGGCAACGCCCTCATGACAGCCTCGAATGCCACTAACGCCACTGCGTTTGCCGGGAACGCCCTCAAGAAGCAGGGTACAAACCCGCGCCAATAACCCCTCCATCCACTCTCCCTATACACCGCAGTCGCCGCAGCTCTCCAGTTCGGAAACCTTCTTACCCCATCATTTAGGCCCCCGGCGAGTGGGTCTGTCATGATCCGCTGCTTCACTACATCCGACGGATAGGAGGTAATCCAGAAAACCTGGGCGCTGAGGCCGCCGGCCCAGAAATTGATGGCGGGCGTGCTGAGCGACGTCCGCTCGGAGAGGAGGCGCGTGAAGACATCGTAGGAGCCCCACCAGAAAAAGAAGAAGGACCGGAAGAGCAGCGTGGCACTCAGCCCATGATAGATGCCTCGGATGCCGTGCGCGCGGAAGATCTTGCGACCACAGTCGATGGGCCCGCTGTAGAGTCGTTCAGACTTCTTCGCGGAGTATTGGATTTGGAGACGGGCTTTGATGTGCTCGACTGGCGCCGCGATGAAGGATACCGTTGCCCCAGCCATCACTCCTGCCATAGCATGCCCAATTGTGGGTAGTTTGTGTGTCTTGCCATCGAGGGATGGCAGGTCGAGTCCGGCGAAAGCTGAGGGTGTAGCTGCCATCGCCGCAGGGTTGAAGATTGTGCGATGTAGCACTTTACGGTAATATGTTAAAGAGCCCAGCATTAAGCTATCCATGAACATCCATCCCACCAGAGGAGGTGTTGCTCCTTTGTAGAGCCCTCGCACCCCTTCGTTGCGTATGGTTTGCAAGAGACATTGTAACGGGCCGCTGAATTGGGACGAATTGGACGTCTGGAGGCGCACTTTGATCGTGTCGAAGGGATGTCCAACTATAGATTTGGTCAGTTGCGTATGTCCTCACTCGCACCATGGTAATAAAGACGGGACGATATAATTTCTGAGCATTAGATATGCAGGACTTCTGCATCGAATTGGAGCAACAAGGGACTCACCGGTAAGCTTGGAGACACCAGAGAAGACACCTGCCACGAATCCCTTATAGTTCTTGCTGGTCTCCTTCTTCTCCGTCGCCATGGTCGGATTCCTGTCTGTAGACAGACTTTTGAGTCGTCGGATCTTTTGAGGCACGGCCGCGTGCGCCGTGTGAGGGACGAGATAAAGAGTGATTGCTCTCAACGCTTAAAAGTACTACCCACACTGAAATCAATGATTCTTCCGCACCTCGTAGCCTATTCGAAGGCCTACAGAGCCTGTAACTCCTACAGAGCGACGCATGGAACTACCTAAGCTAATCCAGGTACCAGGTCGCTAAATCCACAATGACTGATGCAATTCAATTGATTGGTTGACACCGTTAAAGGTGGTGAATCATCGAGTTTGTGCCACTTACCAGGTGGATAAGCAGAAAATCCGTCTTTCAGAAGGATGAGATGGGCGTCGTGACAAGGGTATCATTACATGTCTATTCATTCCCACACACGACAACATCTTCGCTATGCGTGCGCCTCCTATCTTACTGATCTTAGACCCGATATGCCAACACCAATAATGCACAGGTAGTTTCGCAAGCACCAAAACATCAACCAGCCCTAACATCCAACCCAGCGCTTGACCAAATGACTATTCTTACATCCTGCTATCAGCCTCCACCAGCCACGCTCTCGCAAGGTCCTTCGCCAAACCTAGGCGCAAGATTCTCAAGATCTCTTCACCAGTCGTGTTGGCTGTAAGGCCTTGGCGCCAATCCCAACCGCGCTTGATATTGCCCTTCACTAAAACACCACTATGTCCGATGGATTTCTGGAACTGCGATGCCAGCATGGAGCTGCCAACGAGCGAGAAGTTGCTGGAGGCACTGAGATTGGACGTTGATTTCCTGAGCATATCCATCGGAGTTGACCCCTTTAGTCCCTGCGCAGATGCTAGAACTGTCTTGAAGAATTCGTCACAGGCAGTGTAAACTCGAGAGCCTACAGTCTGTAGATCTTCTATCGTCTTAAGTAGGACATCGACTTGAGCTGTCGAAAGAGACGAATTTGACTGATTAACAAATACCATTGCTTCGCCTAGCAAAGCCAGTAAGAAATCCACACTGACTACCGCGCCTCGACCTTCGTCATAAAGACCGCCTTGAATGTTATCTCCAGAGCTGGAAATGACAGCCAGGAGACATTTAAGAGCTTCCCTTTTGCGAGCAATCATCCCCATGGGTCGGTCTCCAGTCGTGGGAACTGTGCCGTCTCGAAGGCTGAAGAATCTGCGCAAGGTAGCATAACCACTGAGCAGCTTGTGGATGAGCTCTGCTGCATCGACGTCCATATTGGCCATGTTTACAAGGGTCTTCCTTGGAGCCGAGATCAAATCTGCCAAGTAAGAGTCCATTTCATCCTGCGGAGGGTATGCCGTGGATTGTATTAAAGAGATCGAGATGAGTAGATCCAGGATGTCTTTGACTTTGTCTGCCTTGTGAGAAAGAGCATAATACCATAAAGCCTCGCCGTACTTATGAGACTCTTCTGCGAGGGAATCGGCATATGCCTGTCAAAACATTAGCTGCATATCATAGAACGAAGAAACCTTTACTTACCTCAGCGGTTGCTTCAGCGTGCTCGATCATATCCAAGTCGTTGAGCAATCTCCAGAGCTTCTCCACTGTTGGTCCTGACTGAAGCTGGAATCGGTTCAGGAACTCACCCACTACTTCTTCTGATCGAGTAGCAGAATCTAGCCTTCCAAGAATTGAGATCGCCAACTCCCAGCCCTCCTTGATTATCGGTACTCCGCCGCCAGCTAGCGTGGTTATTTGTTCACGCTGGGACAGAGCCTTAGCATATGTAATGAGAGTGAGGTCTTTGACTCCGTCAGCCTTTGATGGCGACGGGTTGATTCCTAGAAGATCCAGATCATCCTGATCCAGACTATCCATAGTAATCAAATTTCCCGGCTCGGCAGGAGGTAACCAGCCAGCAAGTGATGCTACCTCTGCTACTGCGGAGGAGATTGGCCCCGACCAAGCTCTCAGAAATCCAATCACGGCCTCATTATCCCCTTCGAACAGAGAAGCTAATGAGACCTCGATAGGACTCATAGTATTGACTTGGAAATCGGTCGACTTCGCTATTGCCGTCTCAAATGACCGTCGCAACTTTCGCATGTATCCGTCAGCCTCAGATTCTCTCGATGATGCGCGATATCCTGTTTGAGATCTCCCAAGAGCTAGCCGTCTATCATTCTTGCCTTCATCCCACCATACAACCAGTCCAATAGTAGCTTCGCACCAATCTTGTGCATTCTCAATGATCGAGGTGGCCTCACCAGATACGAGGCCATACAGTGTTAGCAGATTTTGGTAGATATTCCATGGAACCCTGCTCTCAGCCTTTCTGGCAGTTTTGCTAAAGGCCCCTCCAGTAGAGGACAATCCAAAATCATCTCCTTGTGTCAATAGTTCTTGATGGCTGCTATCTCGGCCCTCCGCAAAACGCTTCAGGTCCTCAATACCCTGCGAGACTTGGAGCCGAAAGAGAGTCCAATCACTTCCGCGAATATCCCAATCCCCGTGGACAGCCGGGCACTGTTGCAAAACCCTACATGCTGCACCAATGACTTTCTCAACGTTGGTCAATGCCAATCCTGAAAACCCTGTCTGTCCTGACTTATCTCGGAGATCATTTGATCCTGTATCAGCATACCTCCATCCAGCATCTTTTAGTAACTCCACCACAGCCACGACCTTGCCACGGAGTAGACCATTAAGTATAGTGTCCCAAAATAGATTGTGATGTGCAGGACTTGGCCGGTGTGTTTGGATTTCCTGGAATTGGGACGGATATGGATTGTGATACTCGTCCATCCATTCTAGCATAATCTGTGGAAGAGGTTTGTTGACGAGGCCAAATCCTCTAGGGTCTTGTTCAGTGGAGTGGTGTATTCTCAGTGTGAGGCCAGCAAGAAAGTTGGCTTTTGTAAAAGCAGAGGCCCGTGGTCCTGGACCAATGACTGCCGTATACTCTTCAGTATTGTAATGTCCGGTATTTCTATCGTACATTGCCCACATCCTTACGAGCTCCTTAGGTATCATGATTAGGGAAGTTTCGACATTCGAATTCTCATACAGCTTCGTAACGACAGATTCTGTACTGATCACCAGATCGTCTGATTCAGCTACCATAGGGCTTCCCAGCTGCCCATACAAATCCTTTGCAACTCTTGAAAATGCAAAGGGTTTGGGTCCTGGCTGGGAATTGCCAAAAGATTCTCGAAGATCCAGGCTCTCCTGACCATGGCTCCTAGCTGGTGAAGAAAGTTGAAGGTCGGACGTGCTCTTTTGATGCCCTCTCGTCCCTGGCACTGGTGTTCCTTCTGGTGATTCTTCCATATCTTCATCTTGTTCATACGGCCCTTCCTCGTCTGTCATCGCATCTGCATCTTCATCTGTGTAGTCCTCCTGGCGTGAATCCTGCTCATCATACTCCTCTTCAGAATATTCCTCGTCCTCGTTTTCGTCCTCATCTTCGTCACTGCCGTAAGTAGGGTCCTGAAAGCCGCGCTGGGGAGAGCTTTGGATCTCTTGGCTTAGGCTGGAGCTCTGACGTTGGAATCTTCCTTGTGGTCGCGAAAAGCTTGCCGTAGATTGCTTCGGGCTGTCAAATTTGAGCGGAGAAGAATTGAATGAGCTCTGTTGTGCAAAGGACAAAGGCCTGACCGGCGCAGCTGAGGCCAAGACTGAACTTCCAAAGACTGAAGATGGCGGGGGATCTGCTGGTGTAAATGAGCCTGCTGATGAAGGAGGAGGAGGCCCTGCAGGTGTTGTTGAAGGATTCGATTGCCCAAACAAAAACTGGTTGCTATTTCGCGATCTTCTGTCTGGTGTTGATGGCGCAGGACTGGACGAGAGAGGAACCTGAAAGCCAGACATTGTGTGGAGAGAAGCCGTATCAACGTACGATTCGCGGATGGTGGTTGCAATTGAGCCCAAAACTGTGACTTGGACCTCACGCGGTTCCTGAGCTGACGTCGTCGTGGATTCTGGTAGCTCTCAAGACTGCTTCTATTTACAGGCAGTGCAGATCGTCAAAATCACAAAGGCGCTAGAAACCTTAAAAACGCGACACACCAAACTAGACGCGTCCCTCGACCTCTGGTCCTGGTCCCCCGCTCCAGATTTGTGACTTCAACTCCAACACATTTATACTCGGATAACGATCGATGCCGTGAGAATGCCAAGGTCGGTCATAATCCTATGTTTTATATATCCTCTGTTGTTGACTTATTCACAGAGAAATCATCACGGTCCAAGCCGGCCAGTGCGGCAATAGCAGTCAGTTCACTCCGACCCCGCATGCACATACACTCTTCTCTGAACAGATTCTGATGGGTGTTTCTAGTCGGTAGTCAATTCTGGCAGCAGCTCTGCCAGGAGCACGGTATCAGCCAAGATGGAAACCTAGAGGAGTTTGCGACAGAAGGCGGTGACCGAAAGGATGTCTTCTTCTATCAGTCAGACGATACGCGATATATCCCTCGAGCTATCCTCATCGATCTGGAGCCACGAGTACGTTTCTTCAATACGATGCTGGTTGGTAGTGCCAGGCAGGCTGAGCTAACAGCATGTTCAGGTCATCAATGGAATTCAAACGGGTCCCTACAAGAATATCTACAACCCAGAGAACTTTTTCGTGGGGAAGAATGGAGTTGGTGCAGCAAATAATTGGGGTGATGGATATCAGACTGGTGAGACGGTTCATGAAGATATAATGGAAATGATTGATAGAGAGGCTGATGGGAGTGATTCCCTCGAGGTAAGCAGGCGAATACTCGTAGTGGCTTTGGTATTGATTCATGCAGGGTTTCATGATGCTGCATTCAATAGCTGGTGGTACTGGCTCAGGCCTGGGATCTTTCATGCTGGAACGACTGAATGATCGGTTTCCGAAGAAGATAATCCAAACCTACTCGGTCTTCCCAGACACAACAAATTCGGGCGACGTAGTGGTCCATCCCTACAACAGCTTGCTTTCCATGCGAAGATTGACACAAAACGCGGACTCGGTGGTCGTCCTTGACAATGGAGCACTTTCAAGAATTGCAGCAGACCGATTGCATGTTCAGGAGCCATCATTCCAGCAGACGAACCAGCTAGTAGGTGTCATACTCTGTTAAAGTTGGGCTTAACTAATAATGATTAGGTGTCTACAGTCATGTCAGCTAGTACTACCACACTTCGATATCCTGGTTACATGCATAATGATCTCGTTAGCATAATTGCATCGCTTATTCCAACCCCACGCTGCCATTTCCTAATGACAGCTTATACGCCGTTTACTGGCGACAGTGTTGAGCAGGCCAAGACTGTCCGTAAAACAACTGTGTTGGACGTCATGCGACGACTTCTACAGCCCAAGAATAGAATGGTGTCAACCATTCCGGGCAAGAAGAGCTGCTACATCTCCATTCTAAATGTTATCCAGGGAGATGTGGATCCAACAGATGTTCACAAGAGTCTTTTGCGAATAAGAGAGCGCCGGCTGGCAACTTTTATTCCTTGGGGACCAGCCAGTATCCAGGTTGCACTGACCAAGAAAAGTCCATACATGCCGATGAACCACAGAGTTAGTGGTCTCATGTTGGCAAATCATACTAGCATTGCGACAGTAAGTTCATTAATATTGTGGGCCGGGCCTGGCTAATATTTTGCTTAGCTCTTCAAGCGAATTGTGCGGCAATATGACGGTATGCGGAAGAGAAATGCTTTCATGGAGGGCTATAAGAAGACCGCTCCATTTGCGGAAAACCTGAGCGAATTTGACGAGGCAAAGCAAGTGGTTACAGATCTGATTGCAGAGTACGAGGCGGCAGAAGATGCGAACTATCTCAATCCTGATGAAGTCCCTACCGGCGAGGCAAGCGACCGGAGGATGGGCTAAGCGACAAGAAAATGGGAGGGCATATCGGAGTAGAGGGAGGCATCGAACTTGGCGTCACAGGATGAATAATGATACCACTTGCAAGCTCAATTGTTCTAGAAACTTCTCACGTATCTGTACCTGGTTCCTTACGGTCGAAGTGCATGTGCTCATGGACCTAGATGCCATAAATCTCAGTCATCAAAGGCCCACATAATTTCGTCATCCGTTTTAAGGCGCGGAGAAAAGGCTCCTGGGAGCCTCCATTCGAGATTACATACGTAGATACCTTGCTTGTGCGCAGATTTCGACGTCAGGTACTGCAGTAAGATGTCATAGGGCATAGTTGCCTTAGTCGGCATTTTCATCTTCGCTTCATACAAAACTGGCTGTATTCCATCTTGGTCAACCCATAACTCGCAACCTTTTCACATCCACACAAAACACCGATTAAACTCCAACAACCGAATCACATAACTTCAATTAGATCCAATCTTCTCGAACAAGTACGTATCCTGGCCCTCGTCCGTAGAAGCCTGAAGCTAACACCAGAATCCAGCATATCAATATGTCTACCCAAAGCAAGGCCGATCTTATCTCCGAGCGCCAATCCAACCTTCCACTTCCCGACCAACCACCCGTAGCGTCAGACTGGAACTCAGCCGATGCAAGAAAAGTCAATGTGGGAGCCGGCGGACAGGGAAGCGACTTCTCAACTGGCGATGCAGCATCCTCAGGGCTCCGGGAGCCAGCTACTGGAGGCAGCTCGGTTCGTGAGGCTGGAGGAGCTGATTTGAGCGGTGTTGGACGTCAAGGAAAAGAGGGTCTAGATGGTCTCCCCAAGGACGCCTTGTCAAAGTAAATGTAGAATTATTGTTTTCTTTACTAGGGATTGGACGGGGTTGCTCTTGGGTGTACGGCACGAGAGCTTGACAGCCTCGCCTACTAGGGAGTTTTGAGATCAGGAATTTGCGACGAGATATCTCTCAGCTCGTGCAGTGATTCAAATCAAGATCACAATCAAAAGCATCAATTTCAACATCAAAGACCACCTCCATTCTGTGAAACCTCCGAACAAAGTGATGTTTCATGGAGAGGATTCACTAAACGTGACGTCAATTTGCCCCTCGTGTGCCCCTCTACCTAAACCGGCCCATGCCGAACTGCCCTACTTTAAAAGAAGGTTCCACAATTACCCGGAGAGACCTCCGGGTGATACTTGTACCCACAGCCTAGAGAGTCGTGATCACGACCGATGCCGTCTTATCTTATGCTCGCGGACCAAATTCCTTGAGATCTGCGTCAGATCAACCATTACAGGTGGCGTGCTTGACCAGTGGCATTGATTGACGGTCTGACCTGAAGGTTGTCTAAGCGTGATGTCATGCGCTTTTCGAGCGCTGTGCGAGGGGTTCGCTACCGCTATGATCTCACTAGGAGAGTAGCTTGTAGGTATAAACAGGTGTTTTGAATGAATGGGCGTCTGCTGGTATAAGTACGCTGCTCTCAAATCCCTTCTCAGTCAATTAAACCACTTCTTCATCTCCCAGCTGTATATTTAGTTTCCCTCTCCAAAAATCATCACTTCTAGTCACTTAGTCTTGCACATAATCCATTTCACAATATCTTCCACAACTATGTCGACCAGAAACCCAACTCACGGAACCAAGGTAAGCGTCGGTCTCTCTACGGTGCATAGCCGCTTCACTGACAAGCTCCTCCTCAATAGGTCACCACCGACCCAGCTAGTATTAATAACCCCATATTAGAATCCGCTGGGGCCGTAGCATCAGACTCCCTAGCCGCGGAGAGTGATCGAGCCGGAGGCGGGTTCTCAGAGAACCGCAACAGCGAGCCATTAGGCGTGCAAGGAAGTAACTCGACATTTGCAAACACCAACACGTCTGGCGCCACGAAGCTTGAACCGGCGCGGGATGCAGAGTCCCGCGAGGATGGGTACAACGATGCTACGTATCCAGGTGCTCTCGGGGGTCAATCGAAGGGATTGGCAGTTAACAATACGACGTCGGGGTCGGATCCCAATCTCGGCGGCGAGGGAACGTCGAGGAAGGCTGGCGAGCCGGATGAGGCACCCTCTTATGTTAACAGCCAGTATGTTGATACTAGCGGACCGAAAGGCAAGAACTTGACCGAGGGCGGCTTCACGGCGAACGACAGCAAGAATGCCAGCTTCAATGGGGATATTGGTGGGAAGAATGACCCGGGAAGGGTGGCAGAGCAGAACTTCCAGAAGATGAATGCCGCAACTGATAACACTGCCGGCATTCCTGCTACTACGAGTGGTGCGGGCGACAATGATTTCAGTGCGCTGAAAGAGGTTGAGGCTTAAGAGTGCTGCACTTAAAAACTTCAGAATAATGTAATTTATGAATAGCGTTGCTCATTACTGTTCCACTATCCAATGCAGTACTTGCTATGAACGCCTCGCTTATGAACACCATCTAAAGGCATACGATCTTTTCCCACATTTTAGACCGTCACATCCAAGCGCCTGGGTCAATTTCCGTCCCCAGATCCCTATCTTCTAAGAATCGTCTCCCTTTCAACTGCTCTGGTAGATACTCTTGAACCACCTTTCCTTCCTTGTAATTAGGGTTATATTTATATTCGTCGCCATATCCAAGCTCTTTCATAAGTTTCGTAGGAGCATTTCGAAGATGAATTGGAATGCTCAAGCTCGCTACCCCGGGCTCGCGTAACGCGGCGTACGCATTATTCAACGCTCGGTACGTTCTCGTTGATTTGGGAGATAGACATAAGGCGACTGTGCAGTGAGCCAGGTTAATTCGGCACTCGGGCATCCCTATCGTGGCAGCAGCGCTGTAGGTGCTTGTTGCCAACGTGAGCATGCTATTGTCGGCCAGCCCAACATCCTCCGACGCAATGACAACCATGCGTCGGGCAATGTATAGGGGGTCTTCGCCACTTTGAAGCATTCTTGCAAGATAATATAGTGCCGCGTCTGCATTGCTGCCCCGCACCGACTTGTGAAAAGCTGATATTGTATCGTAGTGTTGGTCTCCTGCTCTATCATACACCAAGGTTTTGGTCAAAGCGGACTTGATTCCATCCTTGGTCATGGACGGTCTAGTGGATAGACTCATTGCTAGTTCGAGTAGATTCAATGCAGTCCTTGCGTCTGAATCTGCAAAGGCAGATAGGTAAGACAGAAGTTCTCCGTCTATCAACGGTGCCGACGTATCTTCAGCCTTCAACATCTTTTCAGGTGCTCCTGGCTCAGCTCCTTCAACCTCCATGTCGTTCTCAGGTATGGGAGATTCTGGCTTCGACATCTCCGGTTCTTTTGCTAGTATTCCATATCTAGGGCCCTCCACCGCCAGAGCCTTTTCGAGAATTTTCAGAATATCCTCCTCAGTCAATTTCTGCAGGGTAAACGTCCGACATCTCGAAAGCAAAGCATTTTGGACCTTAAATGAAGGGTTTTCCGTTGTTGCGCCAATCAAAGTTACTTGGCCCGCCTCCACAGGCCCAAGGAACACATCCTGTTGCGACTTGGAAAATCGGTGGATCTCATCACAGAATATGATTGTTTTCCGGCCAGTGAGTGACAGCTCCCCACGAGCGTCGGCAAACAGCTTCTTGCACTCGCCCACTCCCGAGCTCGTCGAGTTGATCTCCACAAACCGACTTCCCACCATGGATGCAATGCATCTTGCTATAGTCGTCTTGCCCGTTCCGGGACCGCCCCAAAGGATCATCGATGGCACTCGATCTTCTTCGATCAGACCACGTAAAACCCCGTCTTGCCCAACAAGCTCCTGGCCGTATATATCATCCAGCTTCCGTGGTCGCATTCGTTCTGCCAGAGGGGCCACTTTCTGGAAAGCGTTGGTTTTCGGCTTCTTGGCTGCGGGCTCGATATTTTCTTGCCTTGGAGCCCCCGTTTCCAATCGTAAGGCACTGCCTCCCTCCTCCTTAATACCTGCTGTGCTCGCCACATCCTCAAAGGACCGCTTCCGTTGCGGTTGACTTGGTGTAATACTGCCCACTCCATTACTCTGCGGTTTCTGATGAAAGCTCAAAGTCGGGCTCGGTTCGATTTTCGGTGTAGGATACGCTGATCCACGTTTGGCGGCTGGGGTTTGGAAGAAGCTCGAGACTGCAGGTTTCTGTGTTGCTGCGGGTTGGGATGTGCCATTCTGGGTGGCGGGGGGAGAATCGTCGATGAATGATGCACATCCGGAATCAATATGATTGTTGATGTCTCGTGATTTGACAGACTTGCTGCAAATGGGGCATTCCACCATGTTGAAGCAGCTTGGTTGTTGGGCTAAATGCTCGAAGATCAAGTCGCGATTTTGAACCGGCGGGGAGACGCGACGGAGACGACACGCGATAGAATTTAGTGGGTCTCTCTGGCACTCTATGCTGTATGACCAAGCGGGTTCAAGCGTATCTTTGCTTTTTCGTAGCCACGAACCGTCTCTCTGCTGAACCATCTATTCACTGGTAATGTGGTAACTTAATTCTGACTACTTCGTCCGAGCGCTCCCGTTGACTACCTAACAAACCCAGCTCTCTCTCATTGTGCCCCTCGATGACTATGGCGAGCTAAGTGATCAACGAATGGACTTTCCGGTCCGACCATTGACATTGCTCTGCATATTTTTTTGAACGTGAACAACGTCCACCACAAAATGTGTCATTCATAGAGCTTGGCTATGTTGAAGTTCCACGACTTTTGGCTTTCCGTCCGGGAAAAAAGTCTTTGATACCGAATCTTGAGACCTCCAGTGCCGTAGAAAATGATATCTCGCTTACGCGCCCAAGATTTAGCTGGCCCCTTATCCGGATCCAGTATAATTCAACATCGTATCACGTAAACCCAAGCTCGTTGTCATTGCCAGAACACACCCCGACGCAAGCAAAGCTCCCGGGCATTCCGAATCTCTTCACGATACTGCCCACCGTGATAAGAGTTGATCAAACTGCCATTACGTTAATCGTCACCATGTCAGAGCAAGCGGGCCCCGTCACGAGGAGAAAGAAGCAGTACAAGAAGTCACGACAGGGCTGCGTGACATGCAAGAATCGTCGCGTCAAGGTGCGAACCCATCTTGCTGTAAATTCTAAGTGCTAATAGGGACAGTGTGACGAGGCTCATCCAGTTTGTGGCCCATGTGCTAAGCTTTTTGTGGATAAGAGGTGTTGCGAGTATGAGAGCCGGGTCAAGCCAACCTACACAATGAGGGACTTGCAGCCCCGATTCATCCTGCCTTCCGGGCAACAGTCCCCCTCGCAGCCAGTTGTGCAAAGACCTAGTGGAGTCAATCTTGGCCAACCTTCTCATCTCCTGGAGCTTCAACTTATGCACCATTACACCAAAGTCACCTGCTCTCTACCAAAACGCCGTTCATTTCCACCATGTCTTCCAGGCTCGTCATACCCTTTATGGGAGGTTTATATACCTCAAATTGCCTTTACATCCGAGCTCGTTCTGAGTGCTTTATTGGCTGTGTCATCCTTACACCTTTCAGCTTCCAGTCCCAATGACCCGAGGATATCTCAAGCATCCAGTTTTTACATTGACAAAACGTTACGACTGTATCGGGCAACTATATCAGATGAAGACCCTGAACATGTAGATGTCATATTTGCAACCGCGATTCTTCTGGTTCATATTACATGGCTTAGCAGCCATTCTATCGAGGACTGCGATCCCTTCTCAATAGAGAACCATCTACAAACCTTTCATCTCTGCAAAGGCTTAAAACTGCTGTCCGAGAAACTGGCACCGAGACTAATAAAGAGCGACGTGTTTGCCAACCAGGTGCAATCGCAGCCAAAGCCAAAACAAACCCCTGGTATGGATGAATGCCAGTACCCATCATTCCGGGAGATTGCGAGGCAGGATCTAGCAAATTTATCAACGCATTTTGACCATAGTCTTGCTACGGCTGAGGATATCGAAATATATAAGCTAGCTGCGGAAGACCTAACTACTACACTGGCTTTAGTTTCGAGTGGACTTATAGACGTCTCATTTATTGAGCAGGAGATAGCATCGTTACTGCATCGATTGCCGCCTAGGTTCGTGGAGATGCTACGAGAGAAGGATCCGATCGCATTGGCGTTATTGGCGAGAACTTTTGCTTTGCTGAAGATCTTTGATGATGATCGGGCCTGGTGGTTTCATGGTGTAGGTGAGAAAAAGGTTGCGCAAGTAGCTGTGAATGGCATCGCGAGTCTGATGCCTAGTGAGCGGTTCTGGATGATGGACTTTCCTCTCAAAATTATACGAGGAGAGCTGAAGCTGGAGGCCTAAAGAAAATCGACTGTCTTAGAGGCCTATATTGTTCGATAGTATATACTTCTTTTCAGATACGAAACAGTCTATCTGTTCCAATCATTCTAGTCTCTGGTGCATTACATAGTAGCTAGTGGGATTGTGGGCCTCATGACATGCCATTTAGTCCCACATTCATACTCATGACTGCTCACAATACATCTGAAATGGGCGCAGATGTGTTGATAATCACCCCAGCCCTCCTCGCGCAATGACCTGCGGCAGCGGAGGCGTCATGGACTTAGCAGCAGCAACTGCTCCGTCAATAACAACAGCATTTTCGAACGGCACATTCACATAAACCAAAGTCGCCCTAAAGCGGGTGGCTTCTCGTAATGTACCCAGAGCTTTAGTGTGTCACGGATCTTAACCCCGAATAGTCATGAGGCTAGACTTGCCCCCTAGAAAAGCATGCCTGAAATATGCTACGACACAGTGAGCATCACTACGTTGCCCGCCGCGTCCTCAGCCCGCGGGGCGTTTTTTTCGCTGATGAGAATTGCCCAAGCCGAGACTTTCCGTGCTTGGATGGGTGTTATTCATCCCCACGACTGACCAACGGGACTTTGCCCAGTAGTGCTTACCGATGTCCGTATGGAAGGGCGTCGCGGCCGCGGTGGTGGGGTTGCGGATGACGCGAGCGCGCTTCTTCTTAAGTAAGCCGCAACCCCGACCCCATTCTCGTACCTCAAAGCTCGCCGGTTTTCATCCAATCCACCGACGCCCAACCTGCGCTTTCTCTACATATCAGAAGGAACCCCAGCCCTGTTACAGGAGTTCCTGGTGGGTTGAAGATGTGGTGGAAGAGGTCTCAAGCATGCATGGACTCTTACTCAGGCATCGCCCCCGCTTCTCAGCGAATCTAGCTTGCCAGAAATGGCCGCAAGAAAACCTTCTTGGCTACGGCAATGTTAACCTCCCGAACACCGACAAAGCCTTGGAGGCCGAGAGAGAGCGACGCTGCAACGTCCGAACCAGCGAAGGCGTTGTAGCCGTCGAGTCAACCTAATCCTGTTGTATCCGGCGCAGGACCGCACGACGAACTTCAAGGGCAATGGATGGGCGCTTGCCATGCTGGGGATTTCGAAGCTAGTACACTATCCTGGTGCCATGGGAGGAAAAGCGCGATCTGATCTTATGTCGACCTGTCGAAGCAGCCCTCCCTCCATCGGATTCTCGACTCTTGAGCCCTGTCCTGCTTGAGATCTTTAACCCCAGCTTTCGTCGCTTAGAATTCCCGGGGCATCAAGCGAGGAAGCGGCATCACGTGAAGGTGGAGAAGGATAACAAATTTCAAGCTGGATAAAGCACGCACACGACACTTGAGCAGTATTGATAGTCCGTCATGGAGGAGGTGGCCAAATCACCGAAAGTATGGTTCACATGAGCAAAGCGTTGCAACACGAGCATGATGGAAAAACTCAAATTGGATATCACGAGGCCATCTATGTAACACATCACAGCACTATGTTCGTCGTAGCATTATGTATTGGCTGTCTCTAGCACAACCAGAACCAGAACTTCTCCAGCATGTTGCGTGGAGTCTGATCGGGCCAATGGCCATCCTCAAGATCAAGCGCTGCTTTGCCGCTAGTGATGTCGGCCTCACTTGGATCCCGGATGGAGGTGCGCTTGAAGATCTTCCAGAAGAAGTAGAGTGCGAAGAAGATGGGGATACCAATATAGCTAAACAGCAAGTCAGTAATGGCTCAGGGTGTTCAAAGGGAATGGCATGTGGCACTTACGCAGCGAGGAAGTCGTCAACACTCCATTGGCCGTGCACGAAGACGTTGAAGTTGTTGAACAGAATGATCAGGGAAAAGAAGATCAACGAGGCCCAGGCGGTGTATGGCTGGAAGTGACTCCTGAATACCAATGTGTTTCGGTCGACACCTTGGGCCTTCAAGGCTGCGTGAAACTTGATGTACGACACGCAGATGACGCACCAGGTGAAGAGATTGGCAATGGTGGTCAAGTTTTGGAACCAGGTGAATGCCGTGGAGGCACCACCCTTTCCAAGAGAGAGGAAAGTCAAGAGGGAGATGGAGGCAGTAATCAGGACGCAGTAGACGGGGACACCGGCCTTGCTGCACTTGAGCAAGAAGCGTGGAGCTTGCTTGTTCTGAGCGAGGGCAAAGAGGTAACGAGAACCGGTGTACAAGAAGGCGTTGGCGGATGAGGAGGCCGAGGTCAAGATGACGGCGTTGATGATGCTGGGCAGAACGGGAATGCCGGCATTGACAATACCAATAACCCATGGAGAGCGAGCAGCGCCAGCCGAGTCAGCCGCTTGCGCAGCCAGCAAGTGCTCATCCTTGGAGGAAACGAGGACACCGATGGCAAGTGTACCCAGGACATAGAAGAACAGGATACGCCAGAAAACTCTTCGGACGGCCTTGGGAATGTTCTTACGAGGATTCTCGGCCTCACCAGCTGCAACAGCAACCATTTCCACACCTCCATAAGAAAATGCGGCGTTGACCAACACTGAGAACAGGCCCAGGAATCGACCCGTGGCTCCCTTGCCGTCATATTCGTGCATGGCAAGTCCATGCTTCCAGAATCGGAAGCCGAGGCGATCATGTCTTGGGTTGCCACCGAGATCAACAATGAAGGCCATGATCAAAAGACCGACAATAGTAATGATCTTGACACTGGCAAAGATGAACTCAGCTTCACCGTAGATCGAGACCGCAAAGATGTTCAAGCAAATGACAAGCACGATAATGATCGCAATCCATACACCAACCTAGCTTTTGCATTAGCATTTTGTCACCAATGGCTGTCTTAGGATGCTGAGAGACAAGTCAAAGAATCGAGACAGATCAGTAGATTACATGGTCCTACTCACATTGATGTGGTTTGCACCTTCCCAATAGTTTATGACGATGGACGCGGCAGAAATCTCCGCGCAGAGTGTGATGGCAGAAGAGTACCAGTTATTCCATCCTACAGCGAATCCGAGAGCATCATCGGCGTAGCGAGCAGCGAATTGGGGAATAGATCCCGGAAGAGGGAGCCAGGTGGCCATCTCGCCCAGGCACTGCATCATTCCGTAGACAGCTACACCAGTGAAGGTGTAGCCGAGGAGGACGGATAATGGTCCAGCGCGAGTGAAGGCAGATCCGATACCCAAGAAAAGACCGGTACCTGTGAGAGCAACTTGTCAACAAACGGTCGAGCAAGGGAGACAAAAATGGTAGCATACCAATGGTTCCACCTAGAGCGATGAATTGGATATGTCGGGACTTCAATCCTCTGGTAACATAGCCCATCTCCTCGGCCGTTGCAATATCGCCGTAGAGGTCGGCAGCCTCACCGATGCGATCATTCTTCTGGTCGCCGTTCTCGACACGGCCATTATACGACGGCGTCTCATCGACGTTGTATCTCTCCTTTGAATCCATGGCGACGACAAGATAAAGAGAAGAATAGTGGATGCAGACAGAGAGAATTGGGCTCGGAATGTGGTGCGAGGGACAAAGTATACTTATACTGAGGAGCTGCTCCCCTAGGCGACCAAGAGCAACAATCCGCCTCATCCCACAACTCAACCTAACCTCCCTCTCCCCTCGCACGCCGGGATGGGAGGATCTCAGCCTGGAGTAGCGTGAGGTTGATTGGTGGCAGGGTCCCGCCCGCGGGCATGCCGCCTTTCTCGTCGACCAGGCATAAAGTCCAGGCCCAAAGCCGCCTAGGGGTTCGTCTCGGAAGGAATGTGGTCGGTCCAACCTATCGAACTCCCCTAAGATTTCCGGACCAACTGCTAGCGGGATTTGGGGCTTTTGTATGCAACCACTAGGCTCTCGGTTTGAAATCTACGAGGTACAGTACTGCCTTCTCAGAATCCCAGCCAGGCATGTTCTGAGGATATCTGCGGTCGGCCGTCGACGCTCAACCGTGAGGGGATCTTGCATTGCAAGCGTCCCGGCACTGCTGTCAACCCCAGAAAGTTTTGCGTTCGTCGTGCAGTCTTCCGTCCATCCCTCTTCGATATTCGGTACGGTGCTACCAAACCGACAACGACTCGTGCCTCGCCCAAAATGCCGACCGAGAGCAGAGCCAGAGCCACCAATATCGGCGAGGCCGTTACTTGAGACAGCTGGTGGTGCAATCTACACGGCACCTCTGAAGCATGACCAGCAGGAAGGACAATTCAGCTGGCCAGGGGCCTCGGGCAGCCAATCAGCACGCACGCCGCGAGCAATCTACAGGTTGGCCAAGCTGATAAGAAGGCGACGATGGAGCAGCCGCACCAACGCAAAACTCTAATCGAGGCAAGGAGGCTGATCCCTCGTGTCAATTGGACCGAGGGCGGGCCATTCGGTCGTCGGTTGCTCGCGTGTGGGGAGACGCCTGTGCCTCGCGCCAGCCTTCGAGCCCGGCGAGCGACGGCACTTGAACGGCCAAAGACCGGTCTCGACCCCCTCGGGCGGTCCTGTGGTCGGCAGATCTCCACCTCCCCGATTCGATGCTGCGATGGGACCAGTACCGGGCTGACGAGGCGCATGGGGAGCTGAGAAGTGACTGATGGCCATGTTGCGGTTGCAAAAAGGCCGCCGGTTGAGAGCGCGTCGTTGCCAAGGCTTGAGAAAAGCTTCAGCAGGCAAACTTCAAACAAGACGCGCATCCAATCATTCAGAGTCTCACTCGACGGCGTCGGTGTCTGTGCTCCAAGGGCTCCCCAATCGAGGAGGATGACTTGGTGCTACCCCTCTCTCGGCTGGGTTAACACTCGTCTGCGTGAGGGCGATGGGCTGTGACTTCGCTGTCAGGCTCTCTTCCTTGCCATCGGCCCCTGGCCTGTGGCCGAAGAGGGCAGCTTTCTAGAATAACTTTATGCAGTGAGATTTCGGGCGCGGCCAGGGTCCTCCGAACATCACCTCATTCTCCTCAAATCCTTCCTGGCCAGATGCGATCAGAGACAGCGTCGACCAGGACGCCATCCGGCGACACCTCACCGGAGTGATGCCAGGCGCTGAGACCAATCGAAATAGACCGACCGAGGGAGAGTCAAACGGTACTAACTCTGCGATGGTGCGCAGGTACATGGTGCAATCTAGAATTCATTTCATGAGTATAATTGCCATTATTCACGACGCGTGCAACGGTGATTATCTGTTGCGCAGTGGCCCCTCGCCATGTCCTTGGCAGCACCCCGACAAGCTTAGGTTGTGCTAGCATCCTGCTTCCTTCATTTCGTCCTTCGCGCCATGGATGAACTCTCCACGATGCCACCGTAGCTTCCCCTCCACGCTAACCGGATTCCGAATTGCACGCACATACATATTGCACCTTTGGTGCTCACCACCGTGATCCTTCAGCGCCCTTATCTGTCAAGACCGGTTGGAATTGCTGTGTCGACGGAACAGGCAGGTTCGTTGCACGTCAAGCGCAAAGAACTGTCTTTAGTGTCGTGATGGGTTGGGTTAGTAACGCCACGAGTGGACGTGGCGCAGGCCATTTTCACAGATGGGCGTTCTTTGGAATGGGGCTTTGGGCTGGAGCTTGGCGCTGTCCGCCTGTCATCTCCATTATGCTGCGCATTCCCCGCTGCTATCAGGAGAAAGATTCTTGCCGCGCCCAAGCAGTGTAGTGCCGTCGATGGTCGTGGGGATTCCAAATGTCCAACCTTCTTTCATGGCTAACGGATGCGGATACAGAAGATCTTCGTGATGTGGCCAATTGGTTCGACTTTCTGACCGCGTACTTCGATTGCCTCTACGAATCGACACCCTGCAAACCACGATGTCGAGCCCGGCCCACATGGCCTTAGTGGCCGGACTACAGCACTCTCGCACAGATGGAAGGAGATCGCATGTTTTCACTACCGAGTACGTCCCTAACGCCACGTTGCATTGCTCGGAGCATGTCCGACTTGGTTAGACTTATAGACATGCTCCGGGCCCGTCTCGCGCTTGCCATGCTTGCGGTTGAGAAGGCAGACTGTTTTAGGTGCTTGAACTCCCGAGAGGGCACCAAATCCAGTGGTTTGGAGCTACTCCGATACCTATCCCCTCGGCGAGATCTCTTATCTGACTTTTGGACGATGTTTGCAAATAAGACTAGGCATTATCTTCGCTGAGATGTAAAAGTGATCTCGGCCCCAAGGCCCTCCCAGTGGTTGAGATACGGGAGCACCGAAGATAGTGGCGATAGCCCAATGCTCTAGTGAGCGTATACTGTGCTTCCGTCTGGAGATCAGTCAACCGATCGGCATGCGATCCGTGTTGGTCTGTTTTCCCCCTGCCAAAGATCTGTGAAGATCGAGAAGAGCACTTCGCAATCAACCCAAGCCTTACCAGGCTCTTGGTCCGCTCTTGGGCTGCATCTTGGGCTGATAAACATATCTTTGACATCTTGTGTCTCAAGAATGCTGGATGATGCTTAGCATTCTTGGAGCGGCCAAATGGCGGGGTTGATAGATTCTTGGCTGCATGCTTATTATGCCTGACAGTCTTTTCTATCACAATGAACGTCCCGGAGGCTCTTTGCTTTTTTGTCAGCCCCTGCAGCAACCGATCGTCTTGGGGACGGTTACACACAAGGCTACCAGATAAAACTTCTTCTCATTGGCCTCCTCGTGCTGTATTTTCTGATGTATCTTGAAGGTATAACGCTAATTGCACCAAGGAAAAGGTTCCTTGTTGTCAGCATATGCATAGCACCACATCTTTAACCAGAAGCGTCTTGTCTCATGTGTGCGTGATGCAGTGGTGGGCTGTGTAACTACCTTGCTGTGGGCAGAATCATTAGGCTGCCCCTTCCATTTCTTCGGGGCCACTTACGCGAGCATATTGAAATGCGCCCGTTGTAGTACGTGAAGCGTGAGGGTAAGGCAGGCCCATCGTCATATTTTCGACAACGCGGGCTTTGATGCTCTGTCGGGTCACCATCTTTGCTGAGCCCCCTCTAGTCCTGACGTTCTCAGGCTCAAGATATGCTCCAATTTGCACGCACTGTGTTGACTTGTCTCGGCTCTATATCCTGCCTTTCGATATGGACTACCGTCGAGAGACACCCCACAATGGAAGAGTCTTTCTCTTGCGGTTCATAGCCACAATATGTATACTTGATGTTATGGATAGAGAGTTGGGAAGAGATCCAGAGAAAGAATTTCTCGCCATACCAAGCAACTCCAAAAACTCCATCCCGTTTCTTTCTTACCTTAGACACAGCAGCGTTGTCCTTGCAGTTAAAAGAAATGCATTTAAAATGGTTAGTGCTCGTCACCCGTTGTCTACAGACATGACACCTCAGCTTCCTCTCAATGGCCACTTCCCAATGATGTTGCTGTATAAGTGCCTGCGGATTTCGCAAATCACTGCTGCGGTGTGTCGTGTGCTGTGCGCATGCTGGTGCAAATCTCATAAACATGCTGTGGCATTGGAGGATTGTACACGGTTCGTATTGTATTATAGAAGTATATTAGGTGATATACTTCTCTGACTCTAGAATAATAATAGTATGAAAACTTACAATGTGTTTTTAACTCGCGCTGTATTGAAAGACATGTCCCCTTGATAGTAACCTAACATTGGGGTAGAACTTCTATCCTGTATCCATCAGCGCTGACTAAAGATGGTTGTATCTTTTTGAACGATACCTAAAGGTAAGGTAAGGACTTGCACTCTATGTCCACCAGGATGATTGATTAGAGGTATATTCGTCCAAATTGAACCAGGAGTACGCAAGGACTTAGAATCTATACTCACCAGCCTTAGTCAGCGATATGTCTTTTCTATTGAAAACCCTAGAGGCAAGGAGATGACTTACAGCCTCCCGTCTACCCGTCTTGATTAGAGATGTGTTCTCTTAATCGGAAATCAAAGGTAGAGTAGGGTAACGACTTATAAACCATAACCACCAGTATGAAATGAAGTCATGTCTTTTTAGTATAATCATAGGGAAGAGACTTATAGCGCATACCAATTTCCTACCAAGGAAGCGAGCTGGGGTAAGAAAATCAATTATAAAGCATCGAAGCTATCAAATAAGCTCTTCGACTATTTCAGTGGTTAATTGTGTTTTTGTTTCAGGGATTTGAGGTTGAGGTAACTTTTGGAACAATAGGGTAGCAGCCATCATACCTATCCAATTCGTTCAGAGGCCTACTTAGCCAGATCTTGAATCGAAACCGATGTGGTATCATGATCCATTGGCTTCCTACCTTAAGATTCATGTATCTCATCTGGTTTAGGATTTGGAGGCAAGGCGGCTTTCGAATCAAGGGGGGGAAACTTTATGAATGGGAACCTTAGATTCTCCTCATCTCACTCTGAGTGGATGCGAGAACACGTTTGTACTGTCTATTCTAGCAAGCTGGATGTAATTTTTGTGCCCGCGGGACTCATCAACGATGATACTGTTTCAGAGAAGAGGCTCGGGAGTGGATAGGATGGTTTGCTGCTTTGGTTCCCGAGTGCCCAATAGAAGGGGAATGGAATACTTGATTGAATTCACTAGACCAGGCTCTAGACTGGTCTTTTCAACTTGAGGTAGCCACAGAAGATACGTACTTTCTTCCTGAAGGTTCCAATAGGGACTCGGTTTTTGTATCGCCTAGGCTTGATGTGACCCTGTTCAGTCAGGTCTTTGTTTAAAGCTGGCCTTTATTCTCATCTAGTCGCTTGCCCTTGTGAAATATGTTGACCCAATATCACCGAGCTACATGAGTTGTAGGGAACATGGGAGGATAAGTCCTGCTGATTCCCTAGCTACATCTGCTCCTTGTAGTCAGATAGGCATCTACAACCCCCCCCCCCCCAAAGCCTGCTACTAATTTCCGGTTGCGGATTTTTTGATCACTACTAATAGAACAGTCTGAGAAACCGGTCGAACCAGTTTAGATCTCCGTCCTGGGTGCGACTGTCTCCGATTTTCTTTAGTAGCTTGTGGCTCAAATCAGTTGCGACTATGATCTACAATGGTAGGAATGCTCAGCATTCAATCGAATTCGATCCGTTTCCCCTTCAGCAACCGTCCTCCGATCAGTTTGCCCGCAACATATCCCATATAAGCACCAGTAACAATAGTCACCGGCCACTTCTGCCATTCCCGGTCCCAATCCAAAGGTATGGGGACAGCGCCCAACCAAGCACCAACCAAGCATCCTACTGAGCCTCCAAAAATCTCATCGGCAGGACTGTACGCCGAGGCAATCTCCCTCCACTTAGCACTGTCCGATCCATGCACATAGATGAGTGGGAAGGCTGCTAGGAGAGCAATGTGTGCCGATCCCAAGAGCGTATGGAGGAGATGTGTCGTTATGGGTGCTCCGAAGAGGACTTGTACAGCAGCTAGGACGGGGGTGGAAAGAAGTGAGAGCACGAGAGCGAAGAAGACGGTCTGGCGATACATTAGCTAGGTCACCTTCCCGCATGCTTCCAAACTTACAAACACCTTGGACACAAGATTGTTGTCACTGCTCACTTTCTTAGGCGCGTTCAACTTCTTCTTCAAGGTAGGTCTCTTGTCCGATCCTGTCGCTGGCAGGCAGAGGACCGCGTATAGGATCTGGGTGATCGCCAATGGCAAGATTCCAGAGAGGAGGGTGTGGACTGGATCTGCGACTAAGGAATGGAATCGTGCATAGTATGCTGAAAGCAGGAGAACTGGATGGATATGTGTGAAGATTCGCGCAACTTCCGACGGGAGGAGCTCGACTGGCAGGCTGAGTTTTGCAGCGGAGCTCTGAGCTTTAGCTCCAGAGCTCGACATGGTGACTGGATCAATGAGTGGCATGGTCGTTGCTGTGACGCGTTGTTCAGAAAGTTCATGGGGTTTGGGGTTTACGGGCGGCCGCTTGTGCGCTAGCTATTTCGGGACTTTTCGAGATGGCAAATGCGTAACTGCAGGATGACATGTGGAGAGGTAGAGACTACTAGGTAGTTTTGATTTCTTGGATGCGAAGAGTTATAAGCATCCTATAAGATTGCTTCCCTTAAATGAAGCATAATGGTACTTTTTGACAGCTTCGCATCAACTGTCTTCATTGTGACAGCCCTTCTAACAGTACCGATCAGATTCTGATTCTGATTTTCGATATGCACTTTTACTCAAGATACTCCATCAGCAAGTCAATAACAGTAGCCTATACCTACACAGTGTGATTGCGGCTGCTCCCCTTGTTCCTTGTGTCACCAACCTATGAAGCAACAGGCTTTGGTACCAGGTTGCGGAGCGAAAGATCGTAAACTATATCCTCAATCTTCTTGACACTGTACTTGATGCTATCACTTCGTCTTCTTAAGGAATCATTCTTGAGATTCAGGATCTGGAAACCAGCATGTATATCCTTGACGAACTGGCTGATTTGGAGAGGGCGCTGGTAGTCTCCAAGAGTGACGGAGTTGATGGCCAGTCGCGCAAGCTCGTCAATAACGGAGATCAAAGATTGAAGGTATTCTTCGATGGAGATATGGAAGGCATCGCGGTCTTTGAGGTTAACCGGAACTACAAAAGCATCAGTACAGACCGTAGAGAGGAGCGAATGCCATAGCTACCATTCATGACCTCTCCAACTTCCTCAATGGTGAGAAGTTTTCCTGCCTCAGCAGGCTTGCCAGTCATTGCCATACCACCTAGCCATCCGCACAAGAGGATCGATGTGATGGCATTTTGGACATCGCGACTCCACATGCCATTGTATCTGGAGCTGTCAGAGCTTGCGCAACGGCGTGCTGGGCTGCGTACTTATAATATGGGTGTTTGGACGCTACTTCAGATAGCTTGCTAACGCTCTCGATCTCAAGTCGGATGCTGTTCTCTGCAGACTCGATGACTGGCTTGACTATGAAGAATCAGCACTGCGGCTGAGCATAGGCTGGGTAAGATGTACGCTGTGCGGAAGGGGTGGAATGCGCTCTGGAGAGAATCGACTGCGTGCTGCGACCTTGACGTTCCAAGGCCGTCAAGATGACTTTGATCTGCTCTCTCACTTCGGCGTCTTCATCGATCTTGGTCTGGAGGTCCTCGAAGATCCTAGGATCAACCATTCCTGTGGGCGTGGCGTCTGCCATTTTAATGTTGCGTGGAGCGAGTCTGCCGTCACCTGTGATATCACGACGCGCAGGAATGAGGAGGGGTTAAAAACGGTCAATTTTTTGGAATTTGAAAAACAATTGACATTTGCGTAAATTCATAGTAACAAGTAAATCAGTGGAGTCAACAGCTTCTATCTACGCATGCAGTGGCTGGGCGGCATGTTAGATGGTTAGGTAGTAAAGCATGATTTCTAGGCTGTGTGCGAACGCGTTTAAACATACACATTGTGGTGCTCTCACATTTCAACTTCGAGTCAACAAGCCTAGAGCTCCTCGGGATCAAATTTAGGCACAGAGCTTACTTGTTCAACATAGACCGTCTAGCTTAGAGCACAAATGCAAATCATACTGTACATTTCCAACTTCTTCACGGCTCTGACGAAGTCAAGAACCCGCAATGAAAATGGTCGCGTCTCTCAGAGGCAGTGTAATACTGAGGACACAGTGAGACCAATCATGCGCAAGCACAGAGGACTGATCTCGATGGACAAAAATAAGTATAATCATTGATTGTTTCCTTAGAAACATTTCAGAGATTAAACTGAAAAGAACAGATACTACACTTGATCTAAGCCAATAGGCAAAGAGAGCTAAAGAGAAAAGAAAAAGAAGAGTAAAGGAGGGAAGCGTTCTGATCTTATATAGGTTTTGAGAATGCCCTAGTGCGCGGGCTAGCGCGTGTGTTTGATGGCTGATCAAAATAAGTCATGTGACTATGATACGGTGTGGTGAGCGGCTCGACGACGGTTTCCGTCGGGATACATGCTACTATGTGGGGATTTATATCATAAGCATATACACTCTGAGGTCAAACTTGAAAAGCCACGGAGGTTTAACTACGAGAATGAACCCAGCTCAGCTCCCTCTGCATCAGCAGCTCGTCCATCTTCGTTCAGTCCTTGCCAGAAACAAGACGCTTGTCACAGTACTTGAGCGCGCCGCGACACAGAATCTGCCCAACTGGTATCTTGCAGCCGGTGCAGTATCTCAAACGATTTGGAACGTAGTTTCCTCACTACCTCCAGAGACTGGGATTGATGATTATGACCTTGTCTACTACGATTCGTCAGACCTTTCTTACGAAGCCGAGGACAAGGTAATCCAAGCTGGTGGAGCGCTCTTTGGCGATTTACCGGTTAGGGTCGAGATCCGTAACCAGGCTCGTGTCCACTTATGGTACGAGAAGAAACATGGGGTATACTGCGCGTCTCATCAGACCGTGGAGTCTGGAATCGACTCGTGGATATCGACGAGCGCGATGATAGGGATTAGGTTGGAAGACGACGGAGAATGGAGTGTATATGCGCCTCGAGGACTGTCAGACTTCTTTAATATGAAAGTCAGCCCCAACACTACATTGGGAACAGAAGAGGTATATAATAAGAAGGTAAAGAGATGGATGGGGATCTGGAGTGGATTGAAAGCTGAACCGTGGCCCAAGAACAGGTGAGGTAAAGAGCGTGTAAGGTCCTCGTCCTTAGCCTCTATCGGTGGGCCTAGCAGGAGAGAATTTGATGTCCCCGAGTATACTTCATAAGCGTCATTGGTTCTGGTTCCGCCACTATCGAGATTCACTAAATAGCGATTGTTCAAACGTGTATACCTTGATATAGGTCCAGATACAGTATCAGGAAGTCTTGCTGATCGTGGAATAGACTAGCCAATCGTACAAGGTAGTTACCTAACGATGATATTCTACTCAAGGTCCAATCAGCGAGAAGCCCCAAACTAGAAAGGCAATTAACTGATATCAATACATTTTGGCCACTTGCAAGGTTACGTTTAGATCAATGTCAAATAAGATGGCTTGTTTGGATTCTCAGCAGATACTTGGAAATATTAGCGATGGCAATATCCAGCCCTATCCGCTCTATAGAAAGATGTTTTTCTTCATACTCATAGCTACTAGACATCTTGCAATTCCATCTTTACAATTTCAACTGTACGTGGCAGATCAGTCACAGTCTACAATAGCAAATATTTGTGCAACCAGAGCTCTAGAGCCTGGCGTCATGAAGCCCAAAAAGAGTTCCGTCAAGATTTCTCCGCAAAGCACCAATTCCACTGATCCCCCCAAAATCAGCCTACAATGACACACTAGCAACCGCCTCGATCTCGAACAGCAAACCGGGCAATGCCAGCGCCACGACAGGGATCAGCGTCGTAGGCGGCCTGCTTTCTCCGAGAAACTCATAGATCAGGCCCGCATGATCTCTCGCCGCGGGATCATAGCCGACGATGAAATAAGTGAGCTTGACGATATCCTTAGGTCCAGCACCTTGTGATTCAAGACATGCTTTAAGATTCTCGAGGGCGAGCTTCACTTGCTCGACGTATGTTGCGGCGAGGGTGCCGTTTGCGTCGCGCCCGATTTGGCCGGCCGTGTAGATTATCTTGGATGGTGTTGTGATGGTGCTGACGTGGTGGTAGTAAGGTGAAGGGGCGACGGTGGACGGGTTGCTGTGGCGGACTACAGGTTGAGACATATTCCTGTTGTAATTGTTGGTGGTTATGTCTTTCACTCTGGACGTTGTGGTTATATTTATATATTGCTTATTTCATTCCGTCGAGGCTCGAACGGAATAATCTCGGGGTCGGAGCTCACGACGCCCTAGTGGAGTCATGTATGTAGATTTCTGCCCACAGACACCCATATTTGATTCCGAACATCAATCTTCCAGGATAAAGACAAAGCGATTTACAACTCATCGTGGTTATCGTCACTTGGGAGGTTTTCTTTCTTAGCCCCACGGTCTGAACTCCGTAACCTGTACATCTGTGCGGAGTGTCTCTTCACAGTCTTCACGAACATCGTTCGCGCTTTGAGTGTCTCTATCCTCTTTCCGAGTAACCTCTTGTCTCCTTTCTCAATACCCTCTTTGTAGGGAATGACGGTCGAGTTATACCAATCAATCCCCGACAAGATTGTGGCGTATTGCTCCGGAGAGTCGATGATCTTCTGTGCCACAGCATCACTCATACGATTTGCCCACAGATCATGTACTTCCCAGTCTTCCTGGGCCTGCGGAGCTTTCCCGGTTTCTCGAATGAAGATCTCTTCTAATGATGCCTTCATCTCCAAATCTTCATCTGCAGCATTCAAGAAGATAACAACTTGATCTCCACCGAAGAGCTTGCCACTCCATATCTGGGCCTCGCCAACTCCGTATTCATCCTTCTTTACATTTACGTCTCGCTTGATTCGAATGGCTGATTTCGCGAGAGGATCTTGGCTAATTGCAATCACTGCTGGGTTATTGAGAATTGAAAGTGCTGAAGCCGTGAGAGTGCGTAAATCATTACCCATGAGAAGAGGGGAGTTCAATGCGGCCCAGAGTGAGAAATGGGCAACGTACTGCATCGTAAGCTAGCATTCGCGTCTATGAAGTCAAGACGTACCTCGTCATCGGTCATACCACCATTGCCAACCTCTAGCATATCGAGGTCTGCCCAACTTCCAGGCTTTGTTCGATCTGCGTAAGGTGCGAGTTTGTTGATGATATTCAACACTGAACAGTGCTTTCCAGGGGCGATGCACATTGGATCTTGTGCATTTTCGCAACTGCACAGATCATCCGGTCGGGTGAAGTAGTCGTAGATGTCACCAGACATTCTCCATGAGTTTGATATGCCATTGGCCCACTAGCGGACGTCAGCTAGATCCAGCAGACATATTTCTATACTCACAGCATGAGTAGAATCCTCGCCCCAATTGCACAAACTGTAAAGCATTGGCCTTCCCGTAGCATTTATCGCTTTCCACATCGCCTCAAACCGTTGGAAGGTTATCAAGGGTGTTCCGAATCTTCCCTGGTTGAAGCAGTTGTCATATTTCAAGTAATCGACACCCCAACTAGCCCACACTTGAGCGTCTTCGGTCTCATGATCCAGCGAACCTTCATCACGCGCACAAGTCATTGCACCCTAAAGGACCAAAACACCAATCAGTGACCGGTACAACAAGCTTGTTATGACGAAGAGAGCAGAAAATAGGTGCAATCTAAAATCGACGACTTCATCACTCTCAAAAGCAGAATAAAACCAATACGTACGGCACTGGAGTACATCCCAAACAGCATGCCTTTGTCGTGAAGATCATCTGCCAAAAACTTCATGCCTCTTGGGAACTTTTTATGATTTGGGTATAAGAAACCCTTCTCATCCCGTCCGCCACTCCAGCAATCATCTAATACAAGGTATTCGTATCCAACGTCCCTCAATCCCGTATCAACGATGAGTTTGGCGTGGTCGAGTACCAAGGATTCGTAGACATTGCACGCGAAAGCATTCCATGAATTCTACCCACGAGTTAATATAATTTGACCACCGCTGCAGCGAGGGTTCGCACCCATCCCATCTGTGGGACTCTAGCAAGCCCATTGTTCACTGCAGACACACTTCCAGTGAGGACGGAGAGGGAAACAATAACGGGGAGGAGAAGACTCCGCCCAGAAGATCGGCTCAGCCGAGTCTGATCCAAAGCTACCATCTTGATGCTGCTACCGGTAGTGTTCGACGTCAATCGAATTCCAGATGGTCGACGTAGGGTAAATTCAATACAAAGTTAAGAAATGCTGTGGAAAGATAAATGAAAAGGAGAACCGGTGCAAACCTGAGCTCAAGTAAACCCCACCTGCAGCTATGCAATCACACAAGGCTGTGGAACTCAGGACCTAGCTATGACGATGTCCATTCGTCGTACTTACAAGGCTGCAACTCTCCCTAGACGGCAGATGAGAAGACGAGCGAATGAAGAGCATCCAAAAGCGCAGTCAAAGCCGCCTTTGTGGGGACGAGGCTAGGACTTCCGGGCCCAAGCCTTTGAGATGCCGAGACCCGGTCGCTTCCTCTTCCGCGTTCTCTCCGCTCCCTGTGGCTAGAGGCCGTTAAAGAGAGCTTGAACAACCAATCGAATCTATCTTGCAGGCCTCAGTCGGACTCAAAAGTAGCAACTTCCAAGATCTCCCTTGAATCTCGGGACCAATCAAACCCGACCCTCTCATGCATTAGTTGCAATACGGAGGCCAGTGTTCCCCACGGGGTAAGCTGCACCGAAGATGGGGAGGAGTAGACAAGACACAGGGATGACGCTCTCTATCTTGGACCGCTGATGCTGTTGTACGGCAAACTAAGCCCGGAGACTAACCACACAACCTCCTTGCTTTCTATAAAGATGCGAACTCCCAACCACACGGCCCTTTCTCAATTGTAGTAACGTCGCCTTCTCCTCGGACCTGATATTCAGTATGGCAACGACCGTGCCAGATAAGTCTGCAGAGACGGCTCATCAACTTGAGACCGTACCGGCAACTACTCTTGATGAAAAGTTGAGAGGCAACGTACTCGACGAGTATGCGCAAGATGGCGTTAAGAACGAGCATGACATGACCCCGCTTGAGGCCATCAAATCCCATCCCATGGCTGTTTTCTGGTGTCTTATGGTATCAATGTGTGTTGTGATGGAAGGATATGATGTTCGTTAATCTCCTTCGTCTAGATGATCATGTTGCTTGATGTATTCGTGGATCTCGCAGCTCCGCAGTATCCAGCGAGCATGAGACATTCGAGACTGACTTTTTACATAGACTATTCTCATCGGCAACTTTTATGCCTGTATATATCCTTGCACCTCTCACCTTTCTGAACTCCTCGACTGATACTTCTCAGATCCAGCATTTGCTCGGAATTATGGTGTTTATGTTCCGACCACACAAAACTATCAGATTACTGCAGTACGCGAGACTCTCTACTTGTCAAGCTGCTTTATATCTTTACTTTTAATATCACCATCAGAGACTATGTTTAAGAGGCTCCATAAGCTGCTTTTGTATATGTAAATTCTTGATGCAGACGGATTATTTCTCTACCCACCGAAACAATCCTAGCTTCACAGGCTTGCACTATCACCTTGCCTACGGACACGTTGGAGAGATTCGTCGTTGAATATATGCTAAATTATTTTGTCTCAGGAGTGGCAATCTGCACTGGGTAATTCGGGTGGCATTGGAGCTTTCTTTGGTATGTTGAACTTTGCAGAGCACGGGCAGGACTAACCGATACAGGGGCTCTTTTGAACGGCTATCTTGTTTCGATGTTCGGGCAAAAGCGTGTGTTACTCGGTGCACTCATTGTGCTTACAGCATTCATCTTCATGACGGTTTTCGCCCAGAACCTTGTTGTCCTCTTGGTAGGAGAGATCATGTGTGGTTTGCCTTGGGTAAGCGTGTTCAATTCAGCAAGTAGGAGCAGAATCGGGATGCCGCTACCAAGCCATGCTAACAAATAAATTCAGGGAATCTTTGCTACCACCGCTCCAGCATATGCTTCTGAGGTTCTTCCTTTGCCATTGCGAGTGTATCTTACATCATACACAAACATGTACGGGCGCAAGCTATTATCACGGACCTCTGGCTGACCTCAAAATCAGGTGCTTTATTATGGGACAGCTTATAGCAGCTGGCGTACTCAGTGCATTCGTCGATAAGAAAACCTGGCAATGGGCGTACCGCATCCCTTTTGCTATACAATGGGCTTGGCCTCTGGTGTTATTTCCCATTTTACTCTTCAGTCCCGAGTCACCATGGCATTTAGTAAGTGTCCCTTGTTTCTTATTGTCAAATTTACTAAAAGGATATACAGGTTCGCAAAGGCCGCCTGGAGGAGGCAGAGAAGTCCATCCGAAGGCTTCAGAGGTCATCCGCCGGCCTTGACCCAAAGCAAGCTCTTGCTCTGATCGTGCATACCAACAACATTGAACAAGAGCTCACCGCTGGCACATCCTATCTTGACTGCTTCAGAGGTGTAGAACGCCGCCGTACCGAAATCAGCTGCATGTGCTTTGCGGGACAAGTCTTTGTAGGAAGTCTATTTGCCTACAATTCGACTTACTTCTTTCAACAAATCGGCTTTGATTCTACCCAGACCTACCGAGTATGTTCTCTTTTCCAAGTATAACACTAGCTAATAGTGCTGCAGCTCAACGTCGGCTCGACTGGTATGGCTCTATTTGGCACTCTATGTAGGTACTTATCATAACCAAAACAGTAGCACGGTCTAATGTTTAACTAGGTAATTGGTTCATCTTACTTCCACGTTTCGGTCGTCGAAAGATCTACCTCATCGGAACGGCAACGATGACCACATTTCTATTCATCATTGGCTTCCTCCAAATAGGTGCGAATGCGCATGGGGGAAAGCCTGGACCGCTGCTTCACGCACAAGGTGCATTCACAATGCTGTGGACATTCTGCTTCCAGTTGTCAGTAGGCCAACTAGGATGGGCATTGCCAGCCGAGGTTGGCTCTACTCGACTGCGGCAAAAGACAGTCGTTCTCGCTCGAAACGCATACTACCTCGCTTCTGTGATAGCACGCACACTTGAGCCATACTTCTTGAACCCGCTGAAGTGGAACATCAAAGGCTTTACTGGCTTCGTTTGGGGGTCTACTGGACTCCTGACTTTCATCTGGGCCTACTTCCGCTTGCCAGAGACCAAGGACCGGACTTTTGACGAGATTGATATCCTCTTTGCGAAAGGTGTCAAAGCGAGGCATTTCGCTGAAACGAACGTGAACACTTTTGACGAGGGAGAACCGGTGGTTGCTGCTGCAAAGGGGATTTGAAGTAGTAGTATTAACCCATGAGCAAATATTCTATTTTTGTTGAGGCGTTGTGGAGTTCGTAAATTTCCAGCATGCCCAGACTTGACCTTTGGGGTTCGGCTTTCCTTGGCTGTTTAGAACGAAAATGACTTGCACATCCTGGCTAGCGCGCGAGTCACGAACAGTATCCTATACAGATATACATCGATCTTATCTCGGACCTACACCCGGCTGCTCACTGGTATCCCTGTAAGCCATCACACAACCAAGAACGAGCCGTTGATCAAAGATGCAAACTGCCAAGACTATGCTAGAGGTTGTGAGCTGAGCGGTGAGCGCGTGAGAGTATATTGGACGCTTCCCGTGTGTGGCACAACAGAGCGATCTGCCATTGAGTTTGGGTCCGTGGGCGGCCAAATTTTGATACAAGGATGAGAGCTTCAGTTACGTTGTAGTGGGGTAGCGATGGTTTGGAGTAGCAGATATCACAGAATTGACAATGCCATTCAACAAGCGACTCGGGCCAGCTCACCATTGTCTTCCCGCAACTGTAAATCAACTCGTGATCTTGTGCAATATATACCGAAGTGCAGGTTAAAATGGCGACAGGAAAGCTGCCAATCTGCGCCTCGAATGCTGCCCAGTGGCACCAGAGTGTCGAGGCGTTGTTGGGCAAGCTAGGCTGAATCAGAGAGCTCCTTGGTGGGGTCGCTGGCCGAGCCTAGCCGCTACCAGAGCTCCTTGGCTAAAATCTTTCTCTCGGGCTTTCGACTCTCTTTCCTCTTGTCATCTTTTTCTATTCCAACTTCCCCGGTGAGGGACAGCCTGTATATATTGCTCCCCGGATATCTGCTTCGTGGACATCGTATCAAAAGCTGGTAGCACGCGCTCCCATTGCCACTCAGTCAAGATGGAAGATGTTCATGGAGCTAAGGGCATTCGCGACAATCACCCCGCCGCGGAGAGCTCCAATGAGCTGCCCGCGCATGATATTGAGCAGAACGACGTGGAAGTTGAGCGCATCGAGGCTGTGTACAGGTATGGGACTTTTCTGTGTGAAGTTACCATTGGACTTGTGACTCATAATATCCAGGAAAATCGATCGCCGAATTATCCCAGGTATGTTGTGGTCATACATGCGCCTTGAAATCACGCTCTAATCTGGCCCGTAGCGTTCTGGGTCCTATATTTCCTTTGCTCTGCGATTCGATCCAATGTTGGTCTTGCGCAGACGATGAACGCATCTTCTGGTCATGACCTCATGCAAGTTTTGCATCTGTCATCGAAGCAGACCTCTACGGCCTTGGCGCTCTTCTATGTGGCATATGTGCTCTTCGATCTCCCCTCAAACTTAGTCATGACGCGACTGAGCCCTAGAGTGTGGATGGCAAGAATTGTGATTGCGGTTGGAATCATTGGTTCTTGTTTTGCTGCTGTAAAGGCTGCATGGAGTCTTCTGTAAGTCCTGGAGGAGAAATGTTGGCGACTGAATATCGTCTGACAAGGCTATAGCTTCCTGCGTTTTCTCCTTGGAGTCGTGATTGCTGGTATGTGGCCGGGGATGTCTTACTATCTTACACTCTTTTACCCGCCTTCTCGTACTGGCAAGAGAATCGGCTACTATTTCACGGCGGCGCAAGTCTCTGCCGCGGTTGTTGGCTTGGTCTCTGCTGGTTTCCAGAAGATGGACGGCTTAGGTGGCCTAGTGGGTTTCCAATGGATGTTCCTATTGTATGGCCTCTGTGCTATTGTACTTGGATTCATTCTCCTCTGGTGGTTACCCGATCGTCCACTGCCACCAGGAGAAGCAAGAGTCAAGAAAGGTGTCATGAAATGGCTTCCATCTACTCCACCAGTCCTTAGTGGAGAAGACGCCGAGATTCATTATCAGGACTTGACTAGGGTCTATCACCCCAGACCTTGGGGAGTAAAGGATCTTGTAGCAGTCTTATTCGATTGGCGTCTGTGGCCTTTAACGCTCATGTACTTTGGAGTTGTCGGTGTAGGCATTGGTACCCAGCTGTACGGAACGGTGATCATCCAAGGTATCAGCTCGAGCTTCTCCGGTGTAACGCTCAGTTTGTTGTTCGCACCAATCTGGATTGTAAGTTTACCATCCGCCTCTAGGTAATCAAGCTAATATAACCAGATGGATCTGATCGCCATTTTAATCGTGACTCCCATCTCTGATCGCTTCCACCATCACCGAGCGGTCTTCTTCTCCGCAGCTGTTTGCATCCAAATCGCAGGCCTCCTCACTACCACCTTCGCACCACACTCCCAGCCATGGGCACGCTACGGAGGACTTCTCATGGTTGGATTTGGTCTTGGCCCCACGGTACCAATTTGTATGACATGGACGAATGAGATATTCCAGCGCCGTCATGGCGAAGTCGGTGTCGCAGCGGCAGCAGCTCTGGTCTCTGGCTTAGGCAACCTGGGAAGTGTTACAACGACCTATGCCCTGTATACCGGCTGGCCTGAGGATGCGAAGAAAGGACCTCTGCAATACCGAAAGAGTAACTTGACCATGATCGGCATATTGTGCCTCAGCATCCTGAGCAGTATCGTTATGACACTACTACTGAAATTTATCGGCAACAAGCCGAGCAGCAAGCTTCAATCCTCTGGTTCTTCTACTAGTGAAGGCACTGCAGAGTTTCAGGACGGCGCAGCCCGACGGGAGCTCGCTCAGCGTGGATTCGGCCGTATGGGCTGGAGGAAGTAATCTTTCTTCAGAATATATGACAGGGACGGGAGGAGCCCTGAGATTCAACATGATCTAGACAACCACGAGTGGACACACATCATTCTTTACCAGCACGCATCATTATCATCACCTAGTCCATCGGAGAAGTTCAACCTTCTACACCAATTACTTCTTCACACGACGATGCATTGCACGAAGCATCTTATTCGATGACAGACTTTCGAATTTGTCTCTAGTTCCGGTTTTGCTTTATGTTTCATTTTCTGATTTTGTTTTTGATTTACAGTCTTGGTATTTTTTTTCTTTTGGTACGGCGAAGGAGCGTTTACGAAGAACATGAGATACCCCATAAAGCGTTGATTATATGCTATTCATTCGAGGAAAGGGAATCCTCCCTTTTTTCATATTGGGAAAATAGGGCGGGACCTGATTGAAAACCTCGACCGAGACAGTGCTGTTACGCCATCTCTGGGAACGGCGTATTGGAACTAAATGAGCACCTTTTCGACGACAATGTTTTGCGCTATCGTTGAAGGTGTCTCGTGGGAACTTGGTTTTTTTTATAGGAGGATGCAGCTTAGAGATAGCTAGTTTGGCTGTCTCTTGCTGCGGCTATTGCTTAGGGGCTGAAATACAACTTTGTTTCACGGCCCAAAACTGCTGTATTCATTCATTGCATCACTCCTAAGTGTTACACCAACTTCTAGGAGACAAGATTATGATGTAGGTTCACAAGGAGAAGAATAAGGCTTCATCTCGACTACGTCAAGCAACTCTTTTTGTACTAATAAAACTATGAGGAACAAGAAAGTCACTTGTCCCGGACCTGCAGGCTCTGATCTGGTCCGGTACCACAATACTAGGAAGACAAAAACGCCAATCGCCAGTCGAAGTCGCTCTCACCGACCAAAACTCCGATGCTATACTCCTGCAACTCCTTTTTAATCAAACACTTGGAAGGGCAACAAAGGAGCCATACAAAACGAAAAGAAATGTGCTTGCTGACCGTTGCCATCGGTCTACACAAACACCAGAACGCCTACTTCATGCCATGTGGCCAATAAACGAATAGCATCAAAAGATCAGTAATCGATCTCCATCCGCGCTGCGATGTCTTCACTAACGCCACGTACCGAGCCCCTGTACTCCAGTTCATCCTCATCATCGGCTTCATCATCATAATCGTCGCAGAAGTCATCTTGGTAGAACATGCCATCACCGGCATCCAGCTCGTCGCCGTTACTCCACATCTCGGAATCATCTAGATCTGCATCTTGTCCATTAGTGACATTTGCAGCCCTATCACCCAGCCAGTACTTAGCGCGCTTGTTAGCGCCTGAATCATATCCGCTGGCACTTCTCTTTGTCATTCCATGTCCAAGCCTAGGACTGTGACTCATAACTGCGATGCCACGGACATAGATGTACGCAACACGCTTTCTCTCCTTATTAAAAAAGAAATAGTTCAGACTCCAGATGGACCCCTCCTCACCGTCAAACGGTTCGTCAGGAGGAGCCCAACAGTAGACGGTGCACTCTTTCAGAGTCATCTCTTTATCAATCAAGGTCCACATTTGAGGTCCCCATGCTTGACTTGTAGTCGTCGCAGACGCAGTTGTAGCATAGGTGGTCTGGGCTGGAACTTGAAGGGCCATACCTGAGCTTGGTCGTAGGTTGAGCAGGGTCGTATCGATTGTGTTGATGACACTCTTCAAGCTTCGCTCCCTCCGAAAATCGGCGGGCCTGAGAATATGTGAGAAGTCATAGTCGGGATGGCTAGCATTCAAGGTAGCGATCAGGTACGCGAAAGTACGCCGACTTGAAACTTGTGTCATAGGCCCAAAAGGACTCGATCTTGAAAGGTTCAGGGAGGAGGCGGCAGATGATAAATCATCAGGCGGCGAAACGGAAGCTGATAGTCGAAGCAACGACGAATATTGGGACTCTAGAGAGTTCTCAATATCCTTGTACAGCTTCTTATCCGATCCCGCAGCTTTTGTGGTGTACAGGTCGCATCCGCCGACGACTTGGCAATCGGGAGTACTGAAATTCAACGCGCTCGTAACGTCGTCAAAGTCGCGAAGTGGTAGGAACTTCATGGTTGCAGGTTTAGACAGTCCCTAATGTACGTTTAGGATTATCAATGCGATCTCGATGGAGTGATCGGTGTGGAAGAAAGAGATGATAGAAATGCGCGTCGTGGTAGGTACAAGCGTGTGACGATCGAACCCGAGTGTTCTGGTAGGAGATAACGACCTTATAAGGGGTACTCTTCAGACTCGTTGAACGGCGCCAGGAACTTAATGCCTCGGACTATCGCTGAGTAGAAGAATAACCTATCTGACGCGTTTGCTTGCTGCTGTTGCTGTTGCGCAGCTTCGGGTTTTGGGTATGACGATATTGGTGGAGACCTGCTGAGGCTGAGAGCAGAGTTTAAGTCTTCCTGCGCTGGCTTGCGGAGAAAGAATCAAGTTGCGCTCAAGCTAGACGACTGTCTAGCAGGAGGGATGCATTGAAGTACTTGGGGTGGAATGGGTAGAAGTCTTGTTTGTTGTGAGGTGATGATGGGATGGGATGAGGTGAGTCGGGAGTCGAGGGGATGATGGATGATGAAAGGTGGAGTAGCCGATTGCGATGCGCTATGACGCTAGACCCAGTACGGCGAGAACGACACTGGGAATCCAGCCCAGCCAACCGCAACAAGGACGGAGTCCACGAGCCTTGAAATAGAGGCTCAGAGGCAACAGCTGAACAACCAAGACTTCACAGGTTTCGTACTGAGCCAGCTGCGTCGGCCCAAGTTCGTGCAACCAGTCGTTCGCATGTGTGCTGCTTCACTGCCTTCTGAAACGCCAGTTCTGGGTGCTGGAAACGTTGTTAGACCCGGGAATGGCGGCGCCTGACGCTGGAAGATCTGGGTCGACACCTGGGATGTACTGTAGCACTGGACGAGGAGGGCAAGAGTGAGCAAGTAACGTGGGGTACAGTGGAAGAGCGGGAGGAAGCTCATAGTTGCCGAAGACGAGGAGGGCGGACAAATACCTTCCAAGGACTATCTTCCAAGTTCAGTCATGGGTTACTTTCGCTTCATCGTCTTGAACGAGTCCGAGACGGGAGCAACTTATCATGGCCTCCACTGCAACCCATTACTGTTACCCAAGTACCTCTTGGTCCGCCCAAGTCAATCACATCCCCATTCATGTATCATTCAGAAGAGATCCATAGACCTGTATTAGCAGCTCCAAAAGAGCCGGCGAGATTCTTGTTCCGAGTGTGGCAACGCTCACACGATTCCGACATCCTTGAGGCCATTCAAAAGAAGTTCATTATCCTGTAGACAGATCACGTCCAAATTAGTCAAATGTAGAAAGGACAGCACACTTGAGGCTGTGACAATAGATGTGATTTGTGCGCCAAACTCCACCGTCCCGCTGTGTACAGATAAAGATGCCTATTTCACATGATTTTCGTAACTTCTTCGTCGACCTGGTGAAGGGGGTAGGTGTCAGTGGTAAAGAAAAAACAGCCGACTGTTGGCACAATGCAAAAGAATAGCGGCATTCTTCTGCAGGTAACTCAATGTTGAGAGGAGAATGTGTATCACTCACCTCCGTGTCCTCTATCGAATCCTGCGCAGATATCACTCGCAGCACATTCTTTTTACTACTCTCCTGCATTTCACCGGCCAGCAACAATTCGTCCAAGATAAAGTAGGCTTTTTGGAAGTTAAACTGTCCTCGGTCAGCGTCCGTCCAAAGACCAGAAATCTTCCCGGGAAGCCATACGATAATGTCCAACTCGCACACATTACCATAATACTTGTCCATCTGCTCGACGTATCGGTGTACAATCTCGAGGGTAATGAGCTCATTATCAGTGGAGGAGCAGCCGGCGATGAAGAATAGAGAGGCGTAACGTCGATATACAATCTTGGAATCTGGCTACTTGTTAGAAGAAGAATAGCATCAATCGCGTTTCTTCGGACCTTTGTATTCTAGAAAATTGCACATTCTCGTCCGCCGGGCCAGCACGAGCTGGGAAACATCCTTAATGATCTTTGCCTTCTCTTTTGGAGACAGCGTGGTAAACCATTTTGCGAGGCGCTGGCTGGAACGTTAGCTTCTGGGAGGCATCTCGAGTCATGAGGACATACGACTTTGCCCTGCCGCGACAATAAGATCAAATAGCTACGATGATATGTCAGAGTCGCAACTGCAGGTCACTGGTCTCAGACTTACTGGATAGCCATTGCTGTCGTGTGCAAGAGGTGAGGCTGTTGATGGAGCTTTGTGTGGAATCAATGATTTGAAGTGGCCTTGCAGGGTAGCAGGGGTAGTCCCCCCTTCGGATTTAGAGTGGGATTTCGCCGCGATGATGTGCTCTAGTGAGGGGCCGTCTTTAAAGCAGTCGCATCATGAAATTTCACCTTCTCACATGTCGTGAAGCATTGTTCCTCTCACTCCACCACTTTTACACTTACCTAGATCCCAAGGCTTCCTTCCTTTCCTTTGCCAAACCTCCACTCTAGCAGACCACGGATTCATCAATCCGCGCATTAGATCTACGCGTCGAGACATTGGCGCATCCTCACCTTTGCTCTTGCATTACCAATCGAGGCTGAAAACATGACAAGGCTAATACTCTCCACGTCGTATGCAAACCGAACCCGCAACCCCATGGCATATATCTGGTGCTTTACTAACAGAATTCACGCCCAGAAATATTATGACGGGTGGCCCCTCCATCATCAGAAAACCGGGCGCAGACAGATCGAACCTTGAGCTTACAAATTCACTCCGAAGCAACTTTCTCGCCGCGCAACAAGATTATTCCCCTCCACAGGCTACGACCCCCAAGTCCATGACGAACGGTGATTTTAAAGAAACTTCAGGTGAAGATCAACTATCTAGCCGCCCCCAGGTTTCTATCTGGACAACTAGAGACGGCTCCGACTATTATATCCCCACCATTGACTGGTCTTTGTCGGGCCTAGCCGAGGAGCCAAGTCAATATGAGATAACGGTGAAATTATTCTATTTGCCAGGCACAGCCGTCAATGACAGAGCGCAATATACGAAAGACGCCGTTGAGCTGGTCTTGAAGGAGCTAGGCGTGAGCAGTATCGACCTACTTATCGTATCGTTCCCCGGCATGTCATTCGAGGGCGATTGCGAATGGGAGGCAGACAAGAAGAACTCGGAACAAGGAAATGACAAGGAAGAGGTTGCAACTTGGCCTGCTCTGGAAGAACTTTACAAACAAGGAATTGTAAAGAAGCTAGGTTTGGCAGAGTTTGGTAGCGAAAAGCTGAACCGATTCTTAACCAAGGTTCAAGTACGGCCACAAGTTGATCAGATCAACGTTAAGGACTGTTGCAATGTCCCTCCGCCTTTGGTCCAGCTTGCCAAGAAGGAGAATATCGAACTCTTGACTCATAATGATTGCACAGATATCTTGCCTAGCGGCACTTTGAGAGAGTTGCTAGGTCAAGGAGTCAGAGGTGCTGGTGTTCTCTCCGAGTCCAAAAGAGGCTTGCATGGGATGAAGGGGGATATTAAACCAAACTGGGTTGCCAAATATACGGCAGTCGTCAAAGATCGAGGCGTTGTAGAGAACAAGGGCTATTTCGCTGTTGCTGAGTTAAAGGAATAGATCCTTGGTCTGAGCGTTGGCGTTGGAGTTAAGGATCTTTTGGGTGGACTTCCTCCTTGGAATTTTAGGCATTTGAAGAGGCGTTGAAAATAGAGGACTTTATAGCTCGCAGTAGATCCTGGGTTTCTTCTTGCTCGCCATCCTGGTCATATATTTGGATGTTTGGCTCAGTGAACCTCGGGTTTTGAATTTAAGTTTAAGAACCGCAGACCATCTACCTTCTGCCTGAAGCATGGCATTTGCAATTGGGCTTGTAAAGTAATTCATGTACTGACGTCGAACTTAAATTATGCTTACCCTAGCATGCTTCTTTTCCTGCCTCTCATCCGGACATCCTCTAACTTCTTGAGAACTACAGGAGCACCCTTGAAGCTCTTTCCATATGCTACCAAGACTTCTTTGAACAAACCTTCCGCTCTTGGATGGGTACTTCCGAAGGCTCGCTCTAAAACGTAGAGGTCTACCGCGCGATCTTCGTCTTGCATACTCTGACTTGCTAGACCAAAGTCAATGAGTATGATTTCGCCATCCAAGATATTATCTTCGGCGAGAGCGTCTCCATTTACGGTCTTCTTCGAGAAAGGCCGTAGCATCAGATTACTTGTAGTTAAATCTCCGTGGACGACTCCGACAGCGTGCATTCTTCCAACAGCCGCGCCTACTCTTCCCATCAAGCCCACCAACTCAGCATCGTCTACGCCTTCCTCAATTCCTGCATCTTTCCTCCGCTTCAACCATTCGTTCAGGCGTATCCTCACCACCTCTCCTTCTATCCACTCAATCATCAGCCATCCCGTCGACTCATCGAGCGCATAGACTCCGGGAACTGGTACGCCTTCTCGTCTGCACTTGGCAAGCACCCGCGCTTCGGACAATATGCGATGCTTCGTCAAGCGCGCATCGAGTATTGGGTGTCGGTATGGCTTTGACGGCCGGTACTTCAAAGCGCATGGAAGCGTGGGCAGAAGGTAGGTGCTGCGATAGAGGAGAGCCTCGGCGCCCTGCGTAACAAGCTGCGGTGGAGAGGCGGATGGATGTTTAAATATTGATGGTCGTGGCACGCTCTCTGTGGGCTGTTCTGCCACGGGCTCTATCGCCGGTATTGCTGTTGGTACCTCCATTGTGTTGGTCTGCAAAAAAGCTCTGGAAATTATGCTCACAAATGACCGAATGAGGGGTGCTGTTTGCACTTTTGTCAAACACGTTCTCTTTTTCAGAGGCGGGGCGGAACCAGTCTCAGTCATCTTCTCTAAATTCTTCCTCTTCTCCCGCCAACCAGTTTTGATTGAGCTCTTGGATTGAACACGAGAAAATAGAATAGTCCACAGTGACTTGGGGAGAGTATCTCAGCTTTCGCCGGCGCGTAGTTGTGCCGTTCGTTCTCGCGCTTTGAGGGCTGGCAAAATTGCCCTGCAGCGTCTGCCCTCGGTATGCGCATGCAAGGGCTCGCAGAAGGTGGCGGTGAATCTATTGGTGTACATGTGCTTGTACTTCTGGCTGCCAGCAGATCTCCGTCATTGCTTGCCTCTCACGTTCACGACCACTTTCTTACTCACCTTGCACTGTGATCGCGAAGACCATGCGACGAAAATAACAATTGCAGCTGTACTTACTGAGCTCTGGCATAAATCATGGCAGACAGCCAACTGCCCCTCCTTACGCTCCTGCTCCTCTTCACCGCCTGTTGTGTGGCAGCGTTCGTCGTGGGCCAGCTTATCTCGACCTATGCGCGAGCCTACTTAGCAGCTCCCAATGAGGTTACGACCTTCCTCGATGCCGTGGACTTCTCAATACAGGAGAACGAGTCCTACGACCGAGATGTATCCAAAGTGCAGAAGCTCGAAGACAAGCTGAGGATGGGCAAGCTGTTAAGGGAGATCCAGAAATGTGGTGATGATTTAAGGGAGGATCTAAATGGACTCATGATTGCCGAGGGCGAGACAAGATTGCGCTCAAGCACGCGATTGCTGTGGGCGGCGCAAAGGACAAGATTGGAGGAGAGAGTGCGCCGATTGGATATGCTGCGAATGCGATTCCTGGTGCTCTATATGGGCCTTGTCGCAGCAAATAGCACACGCCCGGAGCCTACGCCAGCGAAGGACCCCGAGAAGCACCACATACCCAAGATGACTTTACGTCCTTCTTTGCCCGTAGGACTTGCAGAAGGGATCAAGAGGAAACCTCCGATGAGGAGGCTCACCACGCAAGCAATTGGGCACAATACTGATGCAGGCGAGACGAAGCTTGGTTGGGCAAGCGTTATTGATGAACTCCGAATGTCGCCTTTGCACAAAAGACACGCCTCGTTTGGTGAATAGTCACCGATAGACTGACAGTGACTGCACCAAATCCCTGGAGCTTAGATGCCACGAGCCCATGGAGCCAACGGATTGTGGTCTGACTCACAGTCAGTTGGCATCTCCTGCCATTGAACGCTCAAGTCAGGAACATTTGGACAAGGCAGCGAGGACTTCTGCCTACCTATGCAACAGGTCCTGTTGCCTTACATTCTGTATCAGCACCTGATACCTGCATTACTCCCAGCACTGACTACCTTGCCCTTCTCACCGACCCATCTTAACACCCTTGTCTACACCTCAATCCACACCACCTACACATGCACAAATTCCCCTGCACAATTACCCCATCAACATCACCAAGAGCACAAATACCCAATTCACCACAGAATCATGAACCCGCCAACCCTCTTGTCCTACCTACACGCACACAACAACCCGCACGATTGATCTCACTAGCTACCAGACCAGACATCCGTTCATTTACCTCAACGATACCCACGAAAGTACCGATGCTTATGATCAGGCCACGGAAGAAGAAAGAAATAGTTCACCCTCGGAATCTGATGCGAAGCATAGTTGGAGTTTTTGTTTTGACGGACGATGATGACCTTTTAGGCTCCCTGTTTTTTGTTGGCTTTTGGATGGATTTTGATGTTTTCATTCACGAGATACCCCCCTGTACTGCGATTCTACGTCCTTTCCATGTTTGCTTTACTTTCACTTTACTTTCCCCTTTGACACCGTTTTCTCTTTAGATGATAGATGTTTCGTGTAAACAAGACAGAAAGATATCATACATTTTCACGTTTGCCCCGCCCAAATCATGCAGTGATGCCAGAATTAGATGCGTCATATTTCTGACAAGTCAATGCCGAGTTGCTTTCAGTCTAGTATAAGGAAATCATTGTTTCTTGCCGCGAGCACTTGAGCCTCCAAGAATCTGGAAAAAAATTTCTCTATCAGCCATCAGTTACTGATTGATACCAATATTCTCCACACTCCAAAGCTGTGAGTCCGTCCAAGGCCGTCCTTTCGAATCCAGCTCCTTCCTCTCCCCCACCGGCCGCGCAAACTCATATAGAAACCGCACCATCCACCGATTCATCGCAAAGCTCGTCTCCATCCCCTTCCCCGTGCACGCCTCCTGAAAAGTGCGCAGCCGCATGAAGCTGGTTTCCAACACCGGCCAGTACTCCTTGAGATTGCTGAGGATCTCGAAATTGCGCGTGAGGCGTCGGTTCGCGCTACTGATCTCGCTGTCGGACGAGGAGAACAGGAGCGTGTGGACTTGTACTGTCGACGCGATGACGAGATCATGCCCTACCATCGTGTAGAGCACGGAGCAGTCTGGCGCCCGAGACGAGCGATCCAGCAGATCGCAGAGTGAGGTGGCGTAGAAGCGGCATTTGGATGCATACGCTTGCGCGTCTTGCAGCGAGCCGTGGCAGTCTTCTTGCAGAAACTGATAGAAGAGCAGCTGTCCGCAATGGTAATAGCCTATATGCAGGGCCACGAAGATCCGGCCCAGTCCCTTCGCGCCATGTGCCTCCATGTTCTCGGCCGTATCTTGGAGCTGTGTTGGTAAGGTGTTGTGCCAACTATCTAGGGATTTGGACAGCTCAGTGGTCTTGGCAGAGAAATCACTTGGTGGGGTATTGCCTGAGACGATGGCTTTGTGGAAATCCAGGATTCTTACGAGGATCCGGGTTAAGATCAGCATCTGGGCGAAGAGTGAGGACTTGCGATCTGTGTTGCTGTCCGTCACCGATACGGGAATATCTCGTCCCCAGGACCGGAATGTATCCTCGTCGACTGGCAGGGGAAAATCATCTATAGGTGGCATCTGACGAGGCAAGCCTACGCCCGCCGATGACCAAACATCCACTTTGCTTAATGTCCACCATACTTCCTAGATCAGCAAGCAAGTTCGACGGCGAGGGGGATGATATATTTTTACCTCGGAGGTTTAATTCTCGCTCAATGGCATTCTCAGCAGGCCGGTTTGGGAGATCTAGGAGCTGGGCCATCCGGCATGCTACGGAGTAGTGTATCGTCTCCAAGGCGCCTTGGCCTTCAGTACGGTTGAGCGTACCCAGAAGTACGCATGCTTGGATGGTTGCAAGCGAGAGGTCACAGACGTCCAGGAGCTGAGCTGCCTCTTTGGCAAAGCCAGTGCTACGCTCCCAGACTTTGATGCCTGCGAAGGCTTGGTTTTTAGAGAATCTTTACACGATTAGTCTCCATCCCATGATCGCGGAATTTAGCACCATACCGTGCCGACAAGGCTGATATCGCATATATAATGATGGGTGGAACCCTCTGTTGCACAGCATCATCCAGGAAAGTGGGCCGGTGAAATAGGTGATGGAATTGATCATGAATGAAATCAAAATACAGCTCTATCAGCTCCAGCCGGAGAGGCATCGGCGGCAATTGGGCATACTTGTCCGGACTCTGTTCGCCGGGCGTGGTTGGAGTCGAAACTACAGGTCCATGTCCACGAGGGCTATTGCCGCTTTTGGGCGACAGCGCCAGCGTGCCATTCGTGCAGGCAACTCCACGGCTTACGCAGAATGTGCAACTGCTGCTGCCGGTGGAGATCACGCATTTTCTGCGACGGGACCTGAGACTTATGTCAGATTCTTTCTGCTTGGACGCGGGGAGGGGATCTTGACCTGCAATTCGAACACGCAGTAGAGATGCGCATCGGCGGTGGCTGGTCGTGGAGAGAGGCGCCCGAGCTATGAACCTCTTCTCCATGTACATGCCGGTCAAGACATACGACTCTGAAAATTGGTGAAGCCTAAAAAGCTCTGCTGTTCTCGAGGTTGCTTCGTGGAACAGCAGACTGAAGTCATGTGTAGCTGTGAGATAGGTCGATGTTCAGGTGCTGCGCCCCACCTTTAAGCTGGCTGCTTTGCCCAATCAGCGATGGCAATTTCCGTTGTGCATTCTCTAAATCCTGGGGAGCTGTGCATACCCTCCCAAACATATTTCCTATATAGAGATGTTCGAAATCGTGAAGTGATACATCAAGGGTAGACAGATGCCCAGCTTTACATTGTTCGAGCCAGCTCGCCTCCCTGGTTAGTGCTTCCATGGGTATGTTCAAAGCGACATGAGCTACTCGCGCTTATTTCAATCGTTTATCCAGACTTCAGATTGGTCCCCTGGAAGTCTTGCGGAAACGGAGAAATTGGTACTAAGCTCTGGTTGATCATATGTGACAGACCGATTTAGATTATCGGAATACAAGAGTGAAGCACTAGAGGTTCCTGCCCCTGCTTTTCTTGATAGTGATAGCTTGTTAGGGGCGACGTAGCAAAGCTCTGAGTTGATATCAAGCATCCACCATCTCCAGGCTATAGATGCCCAACGGCGGCCAATGAACTACGGCACGATGTTATGGAACTCATACAGCTCTTTGGGGACAGAGGTTCCCGAGGTAAGAATTCCGTGTATACACTTACTGAGGTAAATCGAATGCTGCGGTGACTTTGGAACCGGCCAGGCGCAAGTTGGTTCAAGACTAGACTTGCACTGAAGGTTTGGTTTGCAGCTCTCCGATTTGTAGTAAAAACTCAGCATTGTGATGTATCAGTGTTCAATTTGGTAGTCGTAGGTGTTATCGCTAAAAGGCACTTAGTACTCAGGCGTTAAGATAGATTCGGAAGGTATACTCGAAAGGTGGACTAACTAACAAGGTAGTCGGCCACCATTTGGAGTCTTACGTTTCCACTTTTCAAGCTTACCTTAAGGCGTGCGTCCGACTGTTCATGTTCCCATGCCATCAATTAGCATGAATAAATCACATGATCTTGCAACTTATAGTTATATAGGAGAGCTGCTAGTCACCAAGTCAAACTTGCAGCATTCTGATGTACGGTCATCTCGCCGTCACCTTCTCTTCTTGGATCTGCTTGTGCAAGGCAGGGACTACTTACATAGTAACATGATAGGATCACGTGTCAATGTTATAATTGATTCTTGAGGGGAAGAAAATCACTACAAAAGGATAGCTATGATAGAATGATTTCCAGCAATCTTAGCGTTACAGTCTTGTTATGCTTTCAAACTCAAAAGTCAAGACGCCCACGCCTAAATCCCAGTTTCTAGTTCCAGCATTTACTTGCCAAGGCAGGTTGCTTGGAAGTCACCTAACTTAACTGCATAACCATTGCCCAGCGGCCCTTGCATAACGATTTCCAACGGTGAAGCAAGCAGTAGAACTTCTCAGCATGAGCCCTGTCAGAAGATCTTTACGAGAGCCAGCAGCCTAGAAATCCAATTTCGAAGGCATCGCGGCGAAAGACCTTCCCTTTGTCATTTTTGGCTATGCAGAAGTCGTGAGGAAATGATGCCGATGATTTAATGGAAAACATGCAACGGGGAAGACATGCCGAGGTTGATCGATCAGAGACAGAAAGTATTCTAGTAAAAGACATCTGCAGAAGAAGGGGTATAGTCAAGTGTGAGCAAGCTCGTATATCGAGCTTGTCAGCAGAGAGGAGTTCGGCTGCCGGGTATGTATACCTGGAGGTATGACCAATAGGTGGAATGATAAGCCGGAAGCGTATCTGTTATTCACGTTTACTGAAGTCAGCCAAGCTCGAGGGCTGCATTTGTGATACGCCCTGCAAGATAGATGGTACAACAAATCATTTTAACGCCGATGGGTCTGGGATTTCACAGCAGATCTTCTTGTCCGACCGGCCGATGCAAGGAGTAAGACGCCATTGAGACTCAAGGCGCGAAGTGAGGGGTATAAGAACGTAAAAAAATACACCATGCCCTATGATTTTCAATCAAATCGCTTCTGTACGTCCACTTCCACACCTTTCCAGCAAGCAAACCCATCGGCGTTAAGAATGGCATACCCGTCGTATATGTAGATCTCGGACTTCGGCATTAAGAGGAAAACCGAGCGACGTGCAACAAAAGAGTGAGCGTTATGAACTTGCCTCTCTTGTAGATCGTGATTGTTGGGGGTTAGTATGAATATTAGAAAGGAGAACCGATAGTACTTGCAACCGGCAGCGATCCGAGTTTCTTCTCGTGATGAGACCCCGAGCCTCCACAAAATCGGTCCGTTAGACGAGAACGAGGTCGATGTAGAAGGCAAGGTACTCTTCCTGATGCCTAAAATTGACCTACGAAACCTGGGGAATGGTGCCGGGCTCCTCAAATGGTCCACCTGAGAATGGAAGGGCCAAGCTCATGACAGGACAATCTGGATCTGAGAGCACGAGCTGCTTTGCCGCAGTTTCCAGGCAACAAGATATTGCTGCAACCCTGCCACAGCCGATGCTACAATCATGTGCAATAATGAATCAGATCTTCAAAATACGTGCCCATCTATGTGTGCAACTGCCCCCGAGCCCGAAGCCGAAGGATTAGCGTAGCCACCAACAAAAGCAGTCTGTTGAGCCCAGTGGCCAAATGCAAAGTGCGCCTGTGAAGCAGCGTGGTGAAAATAGAAACGGGATGCACATTTACGCCGTTGCAATTCGTGCGATCTTTTGTTCGTGCGATCGGTGACAAGTCATCGCCGAGGTCTGCTTCCTTGGAGAGGCGAAAGGATGAATGCTTCGGTAGGCATGACGACGCACCCGCCGATCGTAGTTAGTCGGTACCTTCGGGCTTTGTCATTGATTGTGGCGGAGTCAAAAGATGCTGAAGTTTGTCTGCGGTTGGTGGACGCTGTTGAGAGGGTTAGTATTGTAGATATCAAGTTAGAGCAAGGTATTCGTGTGATTTGAGCCAGGTGGACACCGAGAGTAAATGTTCGAGCCTGACGATCCTCGCGTGCAACAGGAATTAAGCTGGAATTGCCGCCTCAGGCACTAGATGCAACCTTTCTGACCGTCGCTTGTGCAAAGATTGGAAAGCGAGCAGGTATTCGAGTGAAGTATTTTACATGTTTATTAATCTACATATCATCTACTGTTCATGACATCGCATTCTGAGTAGAAACTTATAATTTGCGCGGTTGCGACCAAATGCTAATGAGCGCCCGCTAAACAAAAGTGGTATACGTCCGTCAACCTGCGCCAGGAGAACCATCAAGTACCGTCCCCAAACGCCTACAGATGCGCCAAGCCAAGTAAAAGCCCTCTTAGCCATGAAAGAAATGAGCCACGTGAACACCATGTTGCCGTAGAAATTTGATTCGATTTCACATCATTTGTGCTTGTGGTGCCTGCATGTGTTGTGCGTGTTGGACCAAGCTCTGTCCCAGACTCTGACCAAGGCTTTGTCCCATAGTCTGGCGGAGTTGTTGCATCTGCATCATCAGTTGGTTGGTTTGTTCTCTCTGCAACTCTGTAGTTCGGCGGAGGTCTTCGTTCTCTTGTTTCAGTCTCTTTAGCTCGTCCTTCATCATCTCGTTCTCATCCGTGAAACCTCGCTTGCGCTTCTGACCAATCTTTGGTTCACTGCCATCCTCTTCTGATTCCTCGACTGCAGGACCTGGCACGCCATCGGTATGTACCCGACGTAGGTGCTCGTTGAGATTCTCCTGGCGAGAGAAGCCCTTCCCGGTGTGGCGCTTACAGTTAATGTGAGGGCAGTTTAATTGCTTTCTGGGGCCACCATGTTTATTGTGGACTTCACGTTCGTGTCGGAGAAGTCCACCACTGTAAGTGAAACCCGGAAGCTTCTCACATCCCTCGGCGGGGCACTTGTAAGGTCTGTCGTGTTTATCCATATGCTTGCTCCATTCACACTTACGTCTGCGAACGACTATGTTAGCATCCTAGCCTTCCAAGAGAGGAGACGGGAACATACCCGAAATCCTTGACCTCCTCCGTGCAGCCCATCCAGTTGCAAATGAAACGGCCATTACTGTCCTTGGGAGGGTTGCCTCGGTCTGGCTTCTGAATAGGCTTTGATCGGCCGGGGGACGGCGCGTCGCTGAGTTCTCTCAAGGGCAGGTCAGACATACCCATAGCTGCCCGCACATCACCTTCAGTGGTGTCCAAGCCATGCGCGTGAGTATGAGTTTGATATGGGTTCTCAGACATGACCGGCGCGGATGGACTTGGATATCGAGTTTGGTCGTGCTTGAAATCCTCCGGATCTTGCATTGTAGGGTAGTTTGCTGGTTCCTGCATGAACCCACGGTTCTCGTAGGAGAGCGACATGATTGTATGAATAGTGTGTGGCGTACGAGGAGAAGAGAGAGATTCGATGTCCTGGACGCGACAAGCAGTTAGATGATAAATTGTTGCCTGAGGTCGTTGCGTTGGAGTTCCCTCTTATGGGAGCAAGCAAAATGTTGTTCAAAACTAGTCCTGTCGCGCCACTGGTGGCTGAGCTGACTCATAAGCTCGTTAGTGCGAAGCTAGCGTGGTTACGCGAAATCTTCCGTTGCCGACAAGAGGCTTCGTCACAGGCGGGCGGAGTCAATAGGATCACGAGCTTTCTTTGCGCTTTCGCGGTCATGTCCTCGTGCATCGACTTGGATACTTCTTATAGTGTACCCGACCGGCGAGTACTTATACCATGACTGTACGGGGAGGAGGAGAGGGATGGGTGGCCGGGCAGGTGTCTCAAACAGTGCCTTTGTCCTTCGAGTCACATGCCGCGCCTTGCCTAATTATACAGTGACTCATGGAAGTGCCATATGGCCGCAAAGAACGAGAGCATGGGTACATCAAGCGGATTCTGATTCGTTGAGGAGCGCCGTTTCGGAGGAGGTGGTGGTCCTACTGTTGTCCTTGTCGCTCCTCTGGCGGATCTAGGCTGCAGGCCGTGGAATCAGCAAGGCATTTGCTGCAACTGTGAGTTTACTCGGTGGGTGGGGACGTCGTCCGCGCGACAAGTAGTACCTGTAGCCTTCCCCTCTTCGGTCTGCCAATAAGGCAGAGAAGAGGCAGTTGATCTATTCTCAAACGACGGAGCTGGTGTCGACAACTTGAGAATAGGCAGACGTCGACGCCTCGATCCTTGTGTATATCGATCCGCCTTGCTCACCATTGATTGCAGCCAAGGTTACTAATCACCGCGCTTGCAGTGATGTCAAGACTAAGACTGTGACGAGAGTGCTCACGCCGACGTTGCATAGCCCAAGCGGGACTCCATCGTCAGATAGAGCAGCAAGCTCTATGGATCTTTGCAAGAAGCTCAGCTTCGCCCTTGCAGTACAGCGTTCTACAGCCCAGATATACATGCCAAATTTCTTGGGGATTGGGAGCAGTGCCAGCAAAATCTGTGCTCGAACGGTCGAAGCCTATGCGGTTTGGTGCGGCTCGTACTGTAGTAGGCCCATACCCGGAGCCGTTCTGAAAGGTAAAGCAAGGATCATGGGGTCACTTAGAGACCACTGGCACTGCCAGAATTCGGAATCTCTACCCAACGACAATGCTTGCAGGCTTATTTGGTACGCAAGACATCAGAACTAACTACAGCATTGCTCTACTATCGTAAGGTCAAGCGAGCTCGACAACAAGTGACCTTGCCAGGCTCGGACTGCCGAGTCTACTTAAGAATGTTGTCGATGAGATCATCACTTGAAAGATGCCAACGCCGGTCAGGTCCGAGGAGCATAGGATCGGCCGTTGTGTAGTTGTGAAGTTGTGAATTGTGAACGGGTAAGAAAAGGAATAAAAGCGAGCCGAAGCCAACTTGTTCTATCAGGATGCAGCTGCGGCCGCTAGCCCTTTCTCCAGTCGGGCCCATTTTCGCTTTTCGTGGGCCGCAGTGGCATTAAGGGTCCTGTCCTATGGGAATCTCGAATTCATTGCAGTCGGTTTCCTTGCGTGCTGGGAATTGGTTATATTCATGTCCGCCTCCTCTCTAGCTATCCTCCACTGGGAACGAGTTCAGAACATGGACTTCGTCCTAGGACTGGCTGCTTTCTTCCCAGTCACCCGGCAAGGTCTAGTGTTGACCAAGTCAGCTGAACCCAATCATGTTGAACGATCATGCAGTGCAGCACCTGCAAACCATTTGAAACATCTGTATCCTTGCGAGGATGTTGTAGACGGGATGCTCCCTTTTTTAAAAATCCATGGTTGCGATTGCCAATGCGACTGACCTTGGACGGTTCCTTCCAGCATTCAGAGGGTCCGCGCATCGCTGATGTCAGGATGTCATTGAAACTAAATGAGGAACCCACCCGCTTTGAACCTTCACCATGATTCCTAGAACTACCAACGCGCCTTGTCCAACATCGATGCCTCCGTCATAACCAAAGCGAGAATGCCTGGTCTTGCGCGTAAGATCCTTATCTTTGCGGCGATAGATGGCCTTGTCCTGCAGCCGCTGGCGCAAAGAGGCCAGCGCCCCGCACCAGCCTCCAAAATCGCGTACAAAGACAAGAGCATTGCGCTGGTACTACAGGATGGAGTTGAGACCGATGGAGTGGGGCGGAGCTTTGAGGCCTTCGGAATAGTTGGTTGGTTTTTTGGATCCTGATTGAGCATTGCATGCGCTGACGGTATTGACAGGCCTGCTCACCGTCTCAAAGTCGTCCTTTTTGGTATCGATTACACGCCGACAACAAATAGCGCAGATACAAGGAAAGCCGATCTATGTTATCACTGAGGTCGCCTTGACACCTCTGGCATCCCGGGCTGAGGCTGAGCTATCTATTAGTCGCACATCTGCCTCGCTGTTGAGAAGGACAATTGATGGTACAAGCTCCGACGACAGCGACTCATCTGATGATGAGGGAGGCCTTTCCGCTGGGGCAAGTGACGATGTAGACGACGATGACGATCATGTAAACTCGGGTGCTGCTGGTTCGGCATCTCCAAGCAAGGAGCAAGGCAGCGGACATCACAAGAGATCAACCAGTGTTGCAGAAGATGTCATCACAAGAAAGGGAAGTTATGGACGGTTTGCTCAAAAGTGGTTCTCTAAAAAAGGATGGACGGTTGATCAAAGAAGAAACCTCGGTATGAGTGTGACTGAATCTGGAGCAGATACACCAACACCACCCACCGAAGCACCAACGCCATCGCAGGAAGACTCTCCGGTTAGTGAACCAAGCCTCGAGGACGTCAAGGCTCAAAGCGCCAGCGATGTGGCAGAACACATGCTACCGAAACTACTGCGGACAACTCAAATCCTCTTTGGTTCTTCCCGAAGCTTCTTCTTCTCCTACGATTATGATATCACAAGGAGCTTTGCGAATAGACGAACGACAGGTTCCGAATTGCCACTCCATAAAGAGGTAGATCCTTTATTCTTCTGGAACAGGAGCTTGACCCAGCCATTTATAGATTCTGGGCATGTGTCTCTGGTTCTACCGCTGATGCAAGGCTTTATTGGGCAGAGGACATTTACCATGGACCCTCATCCACCTGAACCAGTCATGACCCTCGATGGAGCTGGACAATCCACTCTGGAGTTGACTGAATTATCACAAGATGGCCATAAAGCAAAGCCAACTGAAGCAGCGCATTCGAGCCCTGACAAAACCACGGAAGCCAGTGAATCCAAAACAGAGAAACCCTTTATGCTCACGCTGATCTCTAGGAGATCTGTCAAACGTGCTGGCCTCAGATACTTACGACGTGGAGTTGATGAAGAAGGGCATACGGCTAATTGCGTTGAAACGGAGCAAATCCTATCAGACCCAGACTGGACTGCTTCAAGCAAGATATATTCTTTCGTCCAGATTCGGGGCAGTATCCCTGTATTCTTCTCTCAATCACCTTATTCTTTCAAGCCAGTCCCCCAGCTCTCACACTCGGAAGACTTCAATTTTAAAGCCTTCAAGACACATTTTGGCAATCTTTCCGAACGTTATGGCTCGGTTCAAGTGGCCTCGCTGGTGGAGAAGCATGGAAATGAAGCCATCGTTGGAGATGCCTACGAGAAAAACATGAAACGTCTGAACGAATCGGGCGGGGTTAATGGGTGCACTGTAGGGATGAATTGGTTTGATTTCCACGCTGTCTGTAAGGGCATGCACTTTGAGAATGTTAGCCTGTTAATGGATTCCCTCGAAGACCAGCTCGACGCCTTCGGAAATAGTGTCGAGGTTGATGGCAAGCTTCTAGTAAAGCAAAGTGGAGTGTTGCGGACCAATTGTATGGACTGTCTAGACCGCACCAACGTGGTCCAAAGCGCCTGTGGAAGAAGAGCTTTGGAGATCCAACTGAAGTGCGAGGGAATCGACTTGAGCAAACAGCCAGATCAATCAACTTCATGGTTCAACACGGTCTGGGCCGATAATGGCGATGCTATTTCCAAGCAATATGCATCAACAGCAGCGTTGAAAGGAGATTTCACGCGCACTCGAAAGAGGAACTATAAAGGTGCCCTTACAGATATGGGATTGAGCATAAGTCGTTTTTACAGTGGAATCGTTAACGACTATTTCAGTCAAGCTGCGATTGATTTCCTTGTCGGAAACGTAACATCCATGGTTTTCGAAGATTTTGAAGCCAATATGATGAGTGGCGACCCCGCTGTGTCAATGCAAAAGATGCGACAGCAGGCCATTGAGATTTCGCATAAGCTTGTGGTCGCAGATGACCATGAAGAATTCATTGCAGGGTGGACTCTCTTGACCCCATCGGAGTCCAACACCATCAGGTCTTTACCATTCGAGGAATCCGTTCTATTGCTCACAGACAGTGCTCTCTATGCTTGTCGCTTCTCGTGGGACACGGAGAAAGTGTCTTCGTTTGAGAGAATCAATCTGCAACACATATTGGCTATCAAGTATGGCACCTATGTCACATCAACTCTGTCTGCTGCGCAGGCAGATGAAAAGCGAAATGTTGGGTTCGTACTTTCCTACAAGGCCGGAGCGGACGATATTGCGCGTGTAAACACCCGTTCATTATCTACTGTGCAACCTGCACCTGAGCATTCAGATGTCCCGGAACCAGCTGACGGCACGTATCCTACGCCGCCATTAAAGGCTCTGACAAGTCTGTTTCAGCCACCACAGCCAGTTGGTGTCCCAACAAAGATACTAGCATTCAAAGCTCTTTCGTCTAGATCAGCACTTGCCGATGATGCTACTGCTACTAAAATCAGTGAGATTGAGCAGGTCATGACAATTTGTTTTGACATCGAACGGATGGTGATGCCAGGGCGAGCCGTCGAGGCAGGGTCAGACAAGAAGATAAACATTGTTGAAGAAGGAGACATCATCTCATTAGCTGAGGCTAGAAGGAGCACAACCGTCTTTGAGCAACTCGGTCATAGTTTGAAGAAGATGGTATGGGCCTAGACTGGTGTACATATCATTCGCAGAATTTGTGGGAGCTGTTCTCAGATTTTCGTGTGCGAATTGCATTATTACAAGTTACATTTTCGGGGCGTTTGGTTGGGTAGCATATCAGTGTAGATTTTATAAGCAGCACGCGAGCTATCAAGTGCCACATTCTTATAGTTGACCAAATACTCAAGGCTGTTTGCTCCCTTTGGTCAATCATAACCAGCAATCTCAACTTCGTGTTACAATCACATTTACGTCTGATCGAGTCATCAAAGTTTATCTCCTACATACGTCTCTTGCATACATCTGTGGATGGTAACTTGAACTCCACACCATATTAAGAGATCATATCTTGTTATCAGATATATAAACCATCCTCTCACAGATCTCCGTTGCCCTCCTTCTATTTCTCCCAAAACAAAAATCAATACGAGCACACCATACTACACTACAGATAACAAAGCCCATTTCTCCAAACAGATACAACGGAACACCAACAGATACCTTACTCACATTACGATATTTCACGCAATTGAAGAAGCCATCCATGTCCTCCGCACAGAAGGGCAACTTACTCCCCCTCTTATTTTTTCTGGGAGTTCTGAGCCTTCCGATTATTGTTGCGTTCTTGCCCTTTACCACCAATGGAAAGGGCAGTCTAGGAGCTGAGGAAAGTGCAGTGGAGAAGGGGGGAAAGGTTGATGGAGGCTATCGAAATGGATCTGAGATGAAGGCTGCCGTGGAAGAGGGGGATGAGATGTTGAAAGCGAAGATTAAGGACGGTGCAGAGGTTGAGTGCAAAGGGAAGCGGCAAGAACAGGGGGAGACGTGGGGAAACAAGAACGAAGACAGGCTACAAGAGGACAAGGAGGAGGAGGAGGAGGATGATTGGGTCAGTATCACGGTGTAGATATGTTTCTTCTACTCTGTACAAAAGTCAGGTACACGCACCTCAGTTCAGAACCTCTGGCATCGCTAAATCGAGCAAGCCCTTTAATTCCCCTGAAGTAAGCGAAGCAATCAACCTGATGTGCTTCCATGTGAATACAAACAGGTAGTGTCAAATCGAAAATCCTACTGAGTGGGTCGCATCTGTCACCTGTTCTTTTTGTCTTGTTTGCCTCTTAATCCTCCCTTGAATGGCCTGATTTTTATTTTGTTTATGGCCATGATCTGAAGCTAGATTCCGTTCAGGAGGTTCTCCCTCTCCGTCAGGCCTCGATTGATATCCATGCCCTGGGTGGACATCAACTCTAGCGTAGCTGCGGAGAACAGGGCAATCTATTTGCCACAATTTATACTTAAGTGTTCGCCAAGAGCTTGCCAATCCCATCGCGACAGAACGACTTGTATAGTCCAAATCTTATGTGTCCCATAGGGCTGCAAGTCCAAGGTCTATGTCGGAAGATAATATACAGTACGCACATATGATTTGCTATATGGGGAGAGGAAGGCAAGGTCGGGTAGAGAAAGTTGATTTCACTGGCTCTTGGCCGGCGATCACAGACGAACCGTCGTGCTAAAATCTTATGCTCATGGTGAACCACCTAGCCAGGTCGCTCAGCGATGACACTGTGAACTGTCCAGCCATTTCTTTGGCCAGCATTTCGGAGCTGTGGTGCCACTTGCATATATGTGAGACTGCTTTCATTGGCCCCGTTCTGTCGATCGGAGGCCACCCGTATGTACGGTGTCCTTTGACATATGTGAGGTGATTGTCCTAGCAAACTCCCGTTGTTGGCTACGTTTTGGGCCTTGCTGCAGATATGGCTCGAGATTCGTGCAAGTCGCTAGGCTGAAGAAATTGGTCGTCTCCTTGAATTAAAGATTTTACTTCCTCTAAGCTCTACTCGCCAACACTTCCGGATGCAATTGCTTCGAACCATTAAAGCGCACAGATAATCGTGGTCTCCCGCCAAAATGATTTGGTCGAGATGGTTTCCATTCGAAGGCATCCACAAGATCAATCACGTAACTAGGAGCGTAGCACGAAGATATACAGCTGATGATAACTTCATCTCATCCTGGAGCGTGGGCCGCCATTGAATCTGCAATTTAGGCGATGCTCGGAGGCTCAGCATGCGGTACATGAACTCACGGCTGCAGAATGACTAGAAGAAGCCAGCACGGAGGAAGACGCACTGCTAAAAGCTTGAATGGAAACTCCCCTCTCCTATCTGTCAGAACGGGGGCTAGCTGTGTACAGCCAATGGGCGCAAGCGAAGCGAGACGATGAGTCCGCAAGATGGCGTAGAGGGCTGCGCCAGGGGAGGGGGCTCTGTAGGGCTGACCGTTATCCTGATTTGGCCAAGCTCGGAGTCTAAACAAGATGCTGGCCTGTGCGTTGCGGCTCCAACCACTCAGAGGATGCCCCGCCGGACGGCCCCACCAAATAACATGTGTTTAGGGCGGGGCATCGAGGGACTGCCGTCAACACTATGCTGTCTTCAGGCAATGCAACTCCGCTCGAGTGATTGTCGTTGACAGGAGATTGCAAACCATTGATTTCAAATGCCTCTCTACGGTCTGATAGGATTAGTGATGCGATGGGTTGAGATCCCACACTATATAAAGTCTACGTCTGACGGCACAATGTTGGAAGCACAACCCAAGAAAGCATCATCAGCATTCTACCCCGCCTCCAACACCTCAACCCGTTCCCAACTCCCACATCTCCAATCAACGATTAACGCACCGTGACGTTCCCAGCCATGGCCGCCAACTCTGCCACCACCACGACCGCCGTCGACAAATCCAAGTCCTACTTCCCTCTGGCGGGCTTGGCCAACGACGGCTGGTCCACCGAAGACGAAGCAACAGCCACCTGCTTTTGCGGAGCCGTGCAACTGTCCTTTGTAAGTGTTTCACATCGGCCCATCCCGCTGCATCGGTTCTAACCCCACCCACAGCCCACACACGGCCCAGGGTTCGTCGGCTCCTTCATCTGCAACTGCTCCGACTGCCACAAGCTCACGGCGTCGATGCACGCAACCAACTTCACCATCGTCGACACCCACCTGAAGCACCTGCGCGGCCGCGAGAACCTGAAGGCCTGGGGCCAGTCGCAGACCATCCTCGTGAAGATTCCCGGCGCCGACAACACCATGACCAACTACTTCTGCTCCACCTGCGGCTCGCTGATGTATCGCGTCGGCGCCGCCTTCCCCGGCGTGAGTATCCTGCGCGTGGGTAGCGTGGACGATTTCTCCCTCCATGAGACCAAGCTCCGGCCGACCATAGAGCAGTTTAACAAGGACCGCGTCTCCTGGAAGCTTCCCACCGAGGGCGCCAAGCAGTTTGAGGAGGATGGCCTGCACAAACAGTGATCGAGGGGGGAACCCATGCGAATTGCAGGCGTTGCGAAGGTAGTTGACAGAATTGCAATGGATATTCGTTGTTGGAATTGAATGGGCTGGTCGTGATCCATTGGTAGCGGTTGTTTGGAAGCCAAAATCTAGAATTATCTTCTAGCTAGAATATAAACCGTTGCAGCACGTCGAGAGACTTCTTTATATAACGCAACTAACCATGTGACAATTATGGACCTAGCGCTTTAGCTCATCGTGTCTCTAACCCAATGTTGCCCGTTGAGTGGCATAGGGATCTAGTGCATGTTCAGATGGTAGAGAGAGTTGGCAACATCTTAAAAATGATAGGTTTGTGGAACTAACTGTGAGTCTATATCATCTTTATAGTAAGGCTTAGGCTACCGTGAAGCATAAATATAAGTGATCACTAATATAGTTGTTAAACTTTCAGAAATTGGTAGTAACCGTAGATTGAAGACTTCAAGACTAAGTATAAGCATATTGTGCGATGACCTTGTACCTGTAGGTGACCTTGTACCTGTAGGTGACCTTGTACCTGTAGGTGACCTTGTACCTGTAGGTGACCTTGTACCTGTTAATAAGACCATCGTCCAATTCTGCATAGACTTACATGAAGAGGAGTTCGGCCTTTCGAATTTGTATCTCACGTTGTCGCTTCTTCTTTGCTTAAAAGCCGGACGCGATCAGAATCGCCTATTTTGCCGAGTTCATAAGCTAGGGCATCAGCAGACACCGGCCTAAAGGTATTGAGGGCACTCGAGCAGTTCTTTTACTCCTCATTATTTCCAATAGAATCTGCTACTAGAAGTTTCCATGTAAGAGACTCGAGAGAGCTTAGCTGACAATGTAAATATTATGTTATACTTTGAATCATGGCTGTCTTGTTTTGCAGTTATCTTTTGACTACTATCCCAAAGCTTCTATATATCTCCACATACCCCAACGTTTGTTACATACGACCAAGACTGAGGAGAATTTGGCATCCCGTAGCTCTACCATACGCAAGCCTCAAATTCATGAAGCAGTTACTTAATCCACCCCTGTAGCATTTTACGAACTCCCACAAACTCAAACTCAGCCATTGTCTCTTCCCAAAGTGCATCCATTACCGGCCCTCCTTCGGGCTGGTACACAAGGTCGGCGAATCTACAGTGATCTCAAGTCAGCAGCCGCATCATTATTTTTGCTTCCACCCTAATCATGGTGGTAGAGAAAAGGGGGGGCGAAAGCCGGGAGGCGAGAAAGAATATAGAAGGAAAGGGTATTTCTTACGAATGGATTTTGTCATCCTCGATGTAACAGCCATGGGACTCTTTGCCTTTCACTACTGCAGCGTCGATGAAAAACCAGGCACCATCCGACGTTGACCGAGCGACCAAATAGCTTGCAACCGCGAAGACTGCCCCTATAACCCCTTTGGCTTCTTGCATCAGTCCTGTGCCCTTGATCAGACCCGGCTCGATAAGATTAACAATGACCTCGGCTGGGTTGAGATATTTCAATAGCCGAACGAGAAACAGATGGCCTAACAACTTCGAGGATGAGTAGCGCTCCATCCCCTCAAATGGCTGGATCGTAGAGTCATCAAATGATTTGAGAAACGGCCTCTTATCGCGATTCGGTAGCTTTGCTGTAAGAGCTGTTCCAGAGTTCACAATGGTAAGTCTAGCCGGGGATCCTGTCGGCGACTTCTTCTTCAGCGCTTGGATGATCAGGATCGCCAATAGAAATGTAGACAAGTAGTTGACTTGAACAACATCACAATGTCCTGTGCTCTTACAAGGGGTAAAAGTAATGTGAGCTAGTCCAGCATTGAGGATTGTTATATCAAGCCTAGGCAGATCCGTCTCGATTCGGCGAACAAACTCTTGTATAGACTCGTACGACGCCATCTCCAGTTTCCAGACATCGACTCGTGCCGAAGGGAATTCCTTCCGGAGGCTCGCGGCAGCTATCTCGCCTTTCTCGACAGACCGAACGGCGATGATCAAATGCGCTAGCTTCAGGGACAACAGATGGTGTGCGCAGTGGAACCCCAATCCTGTGTTCGAGCCAGTAACGATGGCGACTTTGCCTGAGAGGTCTATGCCTTTGGTGCTTAGTTTTATCTTAGGAAAGGTCATACGGAAAGGGGCCTTTTTGGACGGTCCCATTTCCAGAGATTTGGAAGTCATCTTGATCGAATAATAGATATTTTGGAGTTATAAAGACAATTAAATTTTAAGGATGGAACAGATTGGACAGAGTAAGAAGAGGGAAGTGAGTATATATATACTATTTTGCCCGCCGCTTTCTCAAACTTCCCGGCCATTATCGGCGAGATGTGTCTTTTCTAAGTCAGGAGCAGCCAATGATTCTTCCCAAAACCATCACAAATATCATTCCATGGCTGTAACATTACGAGTGAGTCGTCGCCATAAGACAAGGCCCCCATATGACTAATCTCGATTGGGAGATAAGTCGAAGTCTTGGCAAAGTGGAGCATTGATAGACATCTGCCAAGACTTTGATTCCTCTCCTCATTGGGTATAGCGTGGATCAGACGGTGATTGCTTATGTCTACGTCTGCCGGCGACACATCTAACCTTCTGACAACTTCAGCCTCCGCCGAATGACGCAGTCCTGTATGCTATCATATCTTATCCTAACTTATACAAACCTAATAGACCAGTAGAGGTAGAAAAAACGAGACCTTGTGAAAGAGATTTTAGATAAACCAACATACTTCTTTCTTTCCCGAGCTGAGCGTGCAATGGCGCGAAGCGATCCGCACCTGTTCATCATCGCAACACCCCTGGCGCAGCCCGATGCAACTGCCCGGAGGAATGCGCGTAGCTATGCGATGCGTGGCAAGAATCGTGGTAAGAGGCGGAAGGACCCCTTCAAGCAGCCAGGTGTGGGTTCCTGGATAAACGGAGAATGTGACACCGAATGCCGCCAAGGTCTACAGATTCAATCACAGGAAGAGGCGTGCTCGTATCGGATCCCCGCCAGGATGGGATCTGCGGCAGCTCTAGTTCCCTTTGCTGGAGAAATTGAGCCCTCTCAGCTTCCAAATGTCTTTAAATGTGAGTTCTATAACTATATGTAACAGGCAAATGGCAATGTAGCTTAACTGTTTCTAGTCTTCGATGCCTTGGAGCAGACTTTATATGTCAACCAAAGTTTCGTTGGAGTCGAGTCCAGTCCTCAAAAGCATATCTGGTTTAGTTACCTGTGCGAAAGCCAGACCTGCGTCCACACTCAACTCTTTGTCGCCTTGGCATACTTTCATTCGATGAATGGTGGAGACGGAGACGTGGGCCCAGTCGCTACAATGCACATGACAAAGGCACTTCACTTTTTGCAACAAGATTTGGCAAGGATGGATCGAGCAACTACTGAGGCAACAATCTCTGCCGTTATCTCATTATGTATGGTTGCCGTTGTTGTGGGTGATACTAAAGCCGCAGAGAGTCATATCCGTGGCTTCTTCCAATTGGTAACCATGCGTGGTGGTCTTCGTTCTTTTGGCACACACAAATCAATCCAGATAAAGTGCTGTCGGTTTGTACTCGAACTCCTAGTCTCAGACTGTCATTCCACTCACCTCACGTTAGACTTGATCTTGGTTATGCTATGCACACGTGCGCCAAACCCCTTTTCTTTACAGACGGTGAAATATCCTGGAAGTCACATCTCTTCAAAGGTACAACACTATCCCGAAATACTGCCATGCACTTGTTATGTGGCAAAACCAATCCTGACCCTCGACTTGTTAACGTGTGGCTTGATCTCTACGAATTTTCGAAAGCGGTAAACATTGCCACCCAAACAGGTCGAACGGTTGAGTTTGAGCTTTTTCAAGAGACCATGATTTCTATTCAGTATCGCCTTTTACATTTAGACTACCTAGACGACAAGGCCCAGGAACTGCTGAGGATAGTGATGTTAGAATATGCCACGAAGATATATCCTCCGCTCTTTTCACATTTTAGCACCGCACCTATGAGGTATCCATCTCTCCGTGGTTGTCTGCAATATTATTTGACAACCGTGGAGCAATCATCCAACGAACAATCGAAGGCTCTACTCTGGCTCATAACTACCCTCAAGCTATTATTCTTGGATGACGAGTTGAAAGGAACTCAGCTTTCTCAGATTTTACAAGTCCTCAATTTGAGTTCGTGGGACGAGGTACTCGCGATCTTGAAAGGCTTTCTCTGGATAGACGTGCTACATAAAGAGCAAGCAAAGGCGCTCTTCGACAAATCCTGGCCCTGAACAGCCGTCAGTGGACGTTTAAGGAAGGCTTCCTTCTCGAAAAGAGATGTTTTCGTCCGGCCCAGGTTTATGTCTAGTTCCACGGAACATTTAGAACTAAGCATCACTCGGAGAGATCTCTCACAAGAGGTTACCGACTCAAAAGGAATTCGGGTGCTTCATTTCTATCAACAACACATGAAACTGGATCTGGGGAAGCAAGTTTGCCATGTCTATTGATAGACTAAAGATCGCAACGCAAGATTTATCGTGTGATAAAGGCGTACTGAGTGTATACTGGGAGATTCTAGTAATCTTATAGGAGTTTCAACGGCCCCCTATTCTGCAATATATATACAAACTATCTCCTTGTTCCCTTGTACAGAAACTCTTCCTCTTGATACAGCACCAAGTATGCCAGAGATTCGATCATCCATTGATAATGCTTTAATCCTACCCGGCGCTTGCTTGCTCGACTATATCATGTGCCGAAGCAGACCAGCCTAGGGCAAATAATTTCTCCGAAGAGATTAGCAGAGCTTTAGTCCTACCAGCCGTTGCGGTAATTTCTGCTTTTATATCCAAGGTAATTACACCGAACTACAATCAAGCATTTCAAGCCGGTCGCAGCACCAACTTAGCGGATGTATGCTCGCGCTGTATTTCCAAACCAGCACCAGCACCCATCCGGCACAACATTACAGTGTCATAATGCACTGTAAGCCAGCTCCGTACTGCGGCGAGTAGATGAACCAGTAGTTGGGAGCACAGAACTAGAAAGGAGCTATGATAGTAAAGAGCGGGCGAAGGGCTACCAGGTGCACGATTGCCGGCGAAGACTGGGCGCCACCAAAAGCTGACAGGGGGCTGGCCAAGCGCCAGCCTGAAAATGGAGATGCTTGACATGTCACCTCGTCGAACATCAGCAGAGTCCATCTTGAGGTTTGCGACACTATTTGGCGTATAATGATGCGCCCTTACTTCTTAGCAGCACTGAAACCCACCCTTTAATCCGCATCCTGCTGCACGTTTGCAAAGTCCAATTAGTACGCCGTCGTTACGATGCCGCGATGGATCCCGGAACGGCTCCAGCGCCGGTCGAAGAACTCCGCGAGGCTGGACCCGACGGCAAGCACCACCGCGACTCCATCCCCACAGAGAAAGATCTTTCCTTCTGGCATCAAGCCACTCCATAGTCCAGAGCAGAGTGTGGTCGAGTACGTCAGCCCTTTTGAGTAGTGACTATGGGCTTACTAGCCCAGACTAATCCATGTCGCTGATCTTCGAGATTCTTGATACGCTAACTTTCCACTTTCCAACGTAGTATCGTGCTAATTCATGGACTTACTGGCGACCGCGAGAAAACATGGACAGCAAAGAATGCTGCTTCTCCATGGCCGCAGTGCTTACTTCCATTGAAAGTCCCCAATGCTCGCATTCTCACCTTCGGATACGACGCATATATCGCAGACTGGCGGGGCGTGGTCTCGCAGAACACAATTGGGAATCATTCAATGAACCTGCTGACCAGTGTCGCAACTTTCCGGGAGGACGACGATACCGTAAGTATTTACTGCCCATTTCATTTTAGAAATGGACCTAACCATAATAGAATAACCGCCCTATCATATTTATCTGCCATAGTCTGGGAGGGCTAGTATGTGAAGATGCAGGTTGTCCCATTTGTCAACATACAATATCTGGCTGATAATAAACATAGGCTCTATCAGCTGCAGGACGACGACCAGAAAGACATCTTCGAAATATAATCGACTGGACTTGCGGCATTATTTTTCTTGGTACTCCGCACCATGGCTCTGGTCTCGCCAACTGGGCTGGAAAGCTAGCCGTTATGATCGGCGTTCTTAAGCAGACGAATCCAGAGATTCTAGCAGTACTGAAGAAGGACTCTGAGGTTCTTGCCCGGGTCCAAGATGAGTTCCACACGATGGTAAGGTCACGGAATCAGCAAAGGCTCCGAGCAATCGAGATTACTTGCTTTTTTGAAGAACTTCCCTTGCCAGGTGTCGGAGTCGTAAGTTCAGGAACAAGTTCTAATAGTTTCCTTGCTAATGTCTACGTTTAGGTTGTTTCTAAAGATTCCGCCATCTTACCTGGCTATATCCCCATAGGGATACGAAGTAATCATATGGATATGACAAAATTTGAGCACGAAGATGATCCCGGCTTTAAAGCAGTTACCGGAGAGCTTCGTCGGTGGATTAAAGAACTAACCGTTCTAAGTATACAACCGCATGATACTCAGTGTATGTAGAAAATTTCATAGGAGATGTGTCAAACATATCCTAATATAGCTTCCCTAGTAAATCCAACATTGTCACGACCTACTCCATCATCAACAATACCGTTTCGACGCGATCCGGACTTTGTAGATTGTGATGTCCTCCCTGGAATAAAAGAGAAATGTTCTCTAGGAGCATCTCGAGTCGCTCTCGTCGGCCTTGGAGGTGTCGGGTTAGTTATTGGCTAGTCAAGCGCAATGGGAACACTAACTGTCCTACCAGTAAATCTCAACTTGCCATCGAATACTCATATCGGATTCGAGAAAAAACACCAGAAATTTGGGTGTTCTGGGTCCATGCTAGCACTTCGGCTCGGTTCGAAGAAGGCTATAGAAGAATTGCCGAAATAGCTAAGATCAATGGCCTGGACAAGCCGGACATTAACATCTTCCAACTTGTCAGCAACTGGCTATGTGATGAGGTAAATGGCCGATGGGTCATGATTGTTGACAACGCAGACGACCCAGATGTCCTTTTTCGGCAACATACAGACTATGGTTCAGTCAAAGTAGCTCGCTCTTTGGCGGACTTCTTACCTCAATCACAAAACGGATCCACTGTCATAACATCTCGAAGACGAGACGTAGCTTTCAGATTAACAGGAAGGAACTCAGATATTATTCTAGTCAAGGAGATGGACCAGGACCATGCTCTAGCTCTTCTGCACAAAAAGCTTCAAGGGAATTTTGACACTGCCGATGCCATACAACTAGTACAGACACTCGACTACATGCCTCTTGCGATCACCCAAGCCGCCGCTTATATTGGCCAGAACACACCACGCATTACCCTTTCGAGATATCTGCACAAGCTTCGCGCAAGCGATAAAGGTAGAGCAAGTTTACTGAAGAAAGACGTTGGAGACCCTCGCAGAGATGGTAAAGCATCGAACTCTATTATGGCTACGTGGCAAATCTCTTTCGAACATATCCGTAAAGAGCAGTCTTCAGCTGCCCGGTTATTGTCTTTCATGAGTCTTTTCGACCGGGAAGGGATTCCCGAGGCTCTCCTACGTCAAGTCTATGAAGAAGACAGTGATACAGAAGCCGATTTTGAAGATGATATCTCTGCCTTAACAAGTTACTCACTAGTGGCAGTGAACGTAGAGGGAGACGAATTTGAGATGCATCGACTTGTGCAATATTCAATGAAGAAATGGCTCGAGCACCACAATAAGCTAGAATACTGGAAGGAAAAGTATATCGAGTTTTTGGGAAACGCTTTTCCAACAGGGCGGTATGAGAATTGGACAATATGTGGCAAGCTATTTCCGCATACCGAAATGGTCTGGTCATGTTCGCCGACAAACGATGACTATTTAACACAGTGGAGTTCGATACTCACTAACGTTGCATGGTATTTACGTGAGAAAGGGAGTTATAAAATAGCAGAGGAAATGAACCGACGAGCGCTCGAAGGGAGTGAGAAGGCGCTTGGCAAGGACCATCCTAGTACGCTTACAAGCGTTGATGACCTTGCCTTAGTATTAAAATACCAGGGCAAGTACGAGCAGGCCGAGGAGATGAACCGACGAGCACTTGAAGGGAAAGAGAAGGTGCTTAGCAAGGACCATCCTAGTACGCTTACAAGCGTTAATAACCTTGCCTTAGTATTACAAGACCAGGGCAAGTACGAGCAGGCCGAGGAGATGAACCGACGAGCGCTTGAAGGGAAAGAGAAGGCGCTTGGCAAGGACCATCCTAGTACGCTTATAAGCGTTAGTAACCTTGCCTTAGTATTACAAGACCAGGGCAAGTACGAGCAGGCCGAGGAGATGAACCGACGAGCGCTCGAAGGGAGTGAGAAGGCGCTTGGCAAGGACCATCCTNTAGTATTACAAGACCAGGGCAAGTACGAGCAGGCCGAGGAGATGAACCGACGAGCGCTCGAAGGGAGTGAGAAGGCGCTTGGCAAGGACCATCCTGATACGCTTACAAGCGTTAGTAACCTTGCCTCAGTATTACAAGACCAGGGCAAGTACGAGCAGGCCGAGGAGATGAACCGACGAGCGCTCGAAGGGAGAGAGAAGGCGCTTAGCAAGGACCATCCTGATACGCTTNGGCCGAGGAGATGAACCGACGAGCGCTCGAAGGGAGAGAGAAGGCGCTTAGCAAGGACCATCCTGATACGCTTACAAGCGTTAGTAACCTTGCCTTAGTATTAGAAGACCAGGGCAAGTACGAGGAGGCTAAGGAGTTGAACCGACGAGCGCTCGAAAGAGCTTGGTAAGGAATATCTATTACCTTGTATATCTATTCCTTAGTGATAGTAGCGCTAAGATAGTTTATACTTTACTACTCTACTAAGTAGTATATGTAGAATATAAACAGAGACATAGACTAATCACTTAATATAAAAGTATATTTGTAATGCTATTCTTTTCTTAATAGAATCTTATAGATAAGAGGAACTTTTTACAATATAGTCAAAACTTCCTTATTTTAGCTCTACTAACGCTCCTTAGAGTATACCTACTATTGTATGTTTTTTGAAGTTTAACTTGTCACTGGGCCCTACCTGACTTACCTCGAAGCGGTCAGGACTATCATGACTGAGACTTTTGCGTGTTGCTCCAAAATACTTTTGATTGAAACTCGTAGTAGAGTGCTGAAGATGTGTCGTAGAGGTTTTTGTGATCTTCTTTACTCGTTGTCGTCATATTCCAGCCGATAAATCCTGACCCCATCCAACTCTCTCCATTAGTGCTTCCCCTCCCCCCCAAAGCAAACCATCATAACCCAACCCACAGCCGTTTCCCCGAGGGTACATAGAATAAGATCTCCCGAGGCCCGAAACACAAAATTGTCCACCATTAACAAGCATTTGTGAATGCAGGTCGACATGCCATATAACCTGCAAGCCACCAAAGCAAAATAACAGGGCGATTTCAACCAAAGAGCGCAGGTAGACATGCCATATAGCCCTAAGGTCTCTTACAAACATATTGCAAGACGGGCAATCCTTGATCCGAGAACGCAGGTAGACATGCCATGTAGTTTCCGGATCAGCTAAAGATAAAGAAAATCCAACGCCACTTCCACATAGAAACCTCACTTGTCCTCCATTGAAAGCGCAGGTAGACGTGCCATATAGCCTCCAATGTCAAAGAGTGGTGACCATCAAGGAACCGAACCCACCTGGTCTAAGTGCGCAGGTAGACGTGCCATATAGCTCTCAGACCCCAATAAGAAATCGCACGAGTAGTCCCGCTCCATACTTCTACAATGGTTCAAGAGTGCAGGTAGACGTGCCATATAGCTCTCAAACTGTTGCGGAGTACCGCTCCATCAACAACCTTGAGCACGTAGACATGCGATATTTCAAGGCAGTTTCTGAAGCAAAACGGCCAGAACAAACTTTCAAACAAACGCTGGGCCCCGGGAAAGAAAAATGATCAACGCCAAAAGAGCAAGTAAGGCAGATAACGGTGGTTCCACACCCTGCTTCGAGCACGTAGACTTACGGTATTTCGTGGCAGGGTTCTATAAGTCATCATCGTGTGTTCGTGGTTATTGACTTCGTACTGTCATTCGTTTCTAGTGGTTCGTATTCCATGCGATGTCGTTTTCTCTATATCATCATTTTCGTTGCTTAAGTTGTGGTGCAGTCGCTAAGAAAATGATTAGCGGGAAACAAGCTAGACACCAACCAATATAAATGCCTACTTTGCAGTTCTTTATTCAAAACGTACACTCCCTCAAGAAGTGAGACCGATTTTCGCGTACTATTAAGCACGTTAGTTTGTGCTCCTTTTACCACGCACCAGTTGGGAAGGGAACACTCACATCGATTATAGTCTTCCCGTTCTGGACATTATCCAAGCCTTCACTTCCATCCCAAAACATTATGCCTCCAAGATTAGATACTCCAATGCTTTTTACCTCCTTGGCAATATTTTCCATACCCCCTGCACTACCGATAGCACTATAGGCTGTACTACCCGCGGCTGGAAAGGAAGGCGCACCGATATATAATCTCGGAGGAGGGTTAAGCGTCGAGCTCTGCAGGTGGGCAGACCACCCCTCTACACTGGTTGAGAAATCTGAGGAGCCGATTTCACAGCCGGCGTTGTTGTAGAACTGGACCCAGACGAAGTCACAAAGTAGAAGCATAGCGAGGGGATTTGATGCGTCGGGATATGGGCATTGAGGTGCAGAGGAGAGATAGTAGGTCTTGGAGCTTGTGCTGCTATAGTGAGATCGCAGCGTGCTGGCAAATTTATCATAAAAGTTTGGTAAATTATCTTCGTTGTCTAAATTCTAGCGTCAGTATCTTGCACGCAGCTTTTTGCAATGAAGTACGTACCAATGTCAAACCCGTCGACGGACACATTTCCAAATGGTCGGAGGTTTACGCTGGTTTTCCCCACGGGACCAAACAGTTCCCAGAGGACACTAGCAAAGATTATGGCCTCATCAGGTGTTGTGAATGAGATTTGACTGGTCGCTCCACCAATGCTCAGTAACACTTTCTTGTTATAAACTGACTGGCACTTTTCAATCTCAGCGGCCAATAATGGACAAGAAAGTAGTCCCGGAGCTTCACTTTTCATAGCCGCTGTCTGGCCGCCGCAGGCTGACCCGAAGTTCACCTGTGGGTAGATACCGCCATCGAGTTGAGCAATGACAAAAGCCAGGATGACTATATCAATGCTCGGATCTGCACACAGTTCCGACAGGCTATCAAGGCTGGTCGCACCTGTCTGTCCGAAGTACACAGCAATATTCTCAGATGACTGTGCATTAAAGACATAGTTTGAAGAACCCGATGGTTCAGAACTTGGTGATGTTGCAACAGCTGATAGGGTGCTTTCCGAGGGCAAACCGATGTTGTATGCCATAGGCTGTGCTGCCTGTGTAGTTTGCGAATTCGCATTGACTACATTTTCTAGAAAGACCCCGCCTGATGAATCTCGTTGCGAGGAAGCAGTGGTTGCGCTCGCCTGTATTTGAATGGCACCAGCGGAATCACTATTGACTATTTCTGTAGCAGCGGATTCATCCAGATCAGCTTGTGCCGTCACAATCACAGTAACATAGGCCCTCGAGGTGACTTTCGAGGTTACAGTTCTTGTACTTGTTGTGTTTACGGCTCCGTCGTAGGAACTTGACGTAGCAGTACATTCCGTAGCTCTAGGTAGGAATGGAAGTACGATAAGCGAGCCAGCTGGACTTGCTACCCCCGACGTTGGACTATTGTCAACTACGGCTGCCGATGTCGCTGGATCACCATTTACCCAGACAGGTGTAAAAGACGCCGAGGAAGCTGCCTGAGATGAGGCTGCTGCAGTGCTGACAGGTGCCGGTGCAGCGGGAACCGCTGGTTGACTGTTTCCGGAACCAAGTGAGGACGATGCTGGAGAAGCTACTTGGGATGTGGATGCCGTATTACCGACCACGGCTGGGGTACTCAAGCTAACAATAATGCTAGATGCCGCTGGCTGATTTGGCGCCGCAGAGGTCGATGGAGCCGGAGCTGGAGCCACTGGGCTTATGGCAGCAGGCTGCTGCGAAGCTACGGGCATGACGGCACCCAAAGGCAGAACTTGGCTTTCTGCTATAGGTATAATTGCAGCTGGAGATTTCGATGGTGCAGAGGACGCAACTTGGCTTATTGCTACCGGAAGAAAGATGGCGCCGCTTGTTGCAGCTGCGTTTCCTTGAGCTGGTGCTGAACGAGCTGTTGATACAGAAGAGCTTGCACCAGATAATGCAGCCTGAGTTTCCTCCTGTTCAGAGATAGTACCTCCAGGGCCAACCACCGCAGCCCATATATCAGAATTTGCAGTGAGGGTCCGATGATTGTTTACAGGGTCACTGCCCGAAACATCTCTAGGATGGAGCCTTGCCATCAAGGACTGTATCTCTGTCTCCAAATGCTGGATCTGCTGTAGAACGGTTTTCAGCGAAGTGACATCCCTGGGGAGATCAATCATTCCGTCATTTCGCAGTTCAAAGTGTTCTGATCCTATGCCGTTAGCCATTTTTGGGCATACATACCTTGCCAGTGAATTCAATCCTGGTATCTCGATTCTTTCTCCCATTCCATATTTTCGTTTTCTGCTGTTTTCATGACTCGACTTCCAAAATGGTAGTCTTGCGGCCGAGATAAGCTGTATGTTCTCAAGAAGAGCTGTTAGTAGTAACGTGGATAGTAGAAGCTTCAAGCAAATACGTGGCATGATTTGAAATATAAATCGTGCTTGTAAATTATGTATGTGAAAGAAGCTGACTTTTAAAAGTCGTTGAATCCAGAGTTGTCTACCTTTATGAACCAGATCTGAAGGTGGGGAAAGTCAATAGAGACGAGCCAGCAACGCATTCCATACCTCCCAAATTGAGATGTATAGCACTAAGGGGGCAGAAACAGTGGAGGAATGTGAATAGTGCTCGAAAAAGTATAAAGTAATGGCATTTGACGTTCAGTACCATTCATCCATTCCGGATTGCTGAATAGATGATGAATATGACACGTAAGAGGACCATTGTGGAATTAGCCTATATATCTCATCCAAGTTTCAGATCTGCTACAGCTACAACTGAGGTACTGTAACCAGAATAACATCATTCATAATATGGCAACGAGAAGTTGATATTGGCCAATTTTGAAGTGCATGCACCTAATCGAAGTGGCAATTGCTTGACTCGATAGATTGTCCGTTATGAGATCTTGCGGGTACTGAGCAATCATGTCAACCAGCAAACCGCAGTTGTGTATTATTCTAGTGATCTAACCATGTGAATACCGTCCGTTTCACCTCGTAATTTGCAAGGTGTCTCTATTGCTCAAACAATTCGGTTCTATTCCACCAATATTCACATTCGTCTGCAGCCCAGCTATCTGCCTCAACTTTGGCTGCCACACCTTCATTTTTGCCCCCCGCAAGTATGTCATTACCTTCTCCGAAGACCATCTTCTGACCGGTTCGAGCTCCAGAGTAGATTGGCCATTCCGGTCTAGCTCCGCAATTTCCAGCAACAGAGTTTGGGTTGCCGCTGACAATGAATGACGTCCAATAAGCATGCATACTCTTGGAAATACTCTCGATGCTGCTGCTTGACCGCTGACTGTAAGTTGCAAACTCTGTATGGTCGCCATGATTTGCCCCGCCATTCACAGAACTGTTGACAGCAAAATGATAGAGATAGACCGGGTTATCCAAGGTACTGTTTTTACAAGCAAAGTCTGCAGTTTGTCGGACTGGTGCTATATATGCAAAGTGGCCATATGCTTGTTCCATGCGAAAGAATTGTGAGCCTAGTCCTGGACGAGTCTCCTTGTACATCTTATTACAAGAGGTAGTTGGGTCGGGATATACTTGTTCAAGTTCCCTTAGATCTTCTTCTCGAAGGGATGGAAGTAATGTCCGAAAGAAATCTAAGAACGCGGTAGGGGACGATGCGTCCTGCGGCACAAAAGCGGCTCCTTCGTTTGTGTTAAATCCTGTCAAGATTGGGATTCGGGAGAAGTTTCCATCTTTCCAAGCCTTTATCGGTGCCACCGGGATTATTCCACCATCACCATCGATGACAGGTTGGAACGGCCATTTCACGGACTCCATGAAGTGTATAAATGTGTTCTCTGAAGCACTTTTTATGGTAGAAAATGATAGCGATTGGAGAGCTTTGAACAGATCACAAGGCGGAACTGAAGACAAACCCGCATGCTCTAAGAATATTTGTAGCTGTGTTTTGTGAAGATGGCAAGTGTACGGGTATACAGCTCTTGCGGTAGTGGCACCGGATTCAACGATAGCTTTGTGAAAGAGTGGCTTTGTTTTCGGGTGCATGATGTGATGTCCAATCTGACAACGTTAGTGTTGAGTACCCAGCTGGTTATCGTCATCGATAGTAGCACGAAGAACCTGCTTCTAGGCCTACAGAGTAAGTGAAGATATACTGACAGAGTGTGCGCCTGCGCTGACTCCCATGAGTGTCACATTGTCTGGATCACCACCGAAAGCCGCCACATTCTCTTGTACCCATTCGAGAAGCAAAGCCTGGTCTTTCAATCCTAAATTGAGCGACCCATCAAGAGGTAAGAAGCCAAAAGCCCCCAAGCGATAATTGAATGTAATCCCAAGCATAGGTTCTGATGACCACGCAACAAGAGAAGCAATATCTCTCGCATGCCCCGAACGAAAATTGAAGGAGCCTCCGTGAACGTGGATGACAACAGGCAGCTTCTGACTGGTGTCTCGCTGCTTGGGCCTGTATATATTGGCATTCAAGCAATCTTCGCCCATAGGAACCCCATCCGGTATTCCACTTGGGCACCGCTGACCAAACTGCGAAGCATCGAACGTAGTCGTACTTGATGCTACACGGACAGGAGGCTTGAATCGCCGTTCGCCAGCTGTCGAAAGCCCATAGGGTATTCCAAGGAACTGATCGAGTGTCTGAGGGAAGTCTCTCTTCAGATCTGTTCCCACAAATGTTCCCTGTCGCAAAGCAACAGTTGGTCGAGCCATTGAAGAAAAGCGCGCCAGCAACCGAAATGTCATGTATCGAATGGACTGCGAGGGAGCCTGTATCTCATTGTGTGTCCGTCTCGGAACAGTAGAGTATTTGTACTTCCAGCATGCGTTCCGCGTGCCGGTACCTAATCGGCCTACTGGGCCGTAGCACGGAGCCCAGATCTATATCCGTGAACCACAGTTTCTGGAGCCAGCACTTCTAGCTCTCCCGACACGAGAGAACTGCCACTGTGCTCGAAGAGAAATACGGCGGCCCAGTCTAGAAATCTGAAATCGTGAAACAATAGGCAGTCTACGCGTTGCGAGTGCAAAAGCCAGATGGATGAAGTCTTGCAGAGTAGAAACTGCAGGAACCCGAACCCGGTTATATGGGGACGAGCCGAGCGGTGACAACTCACGTGGCTCGGCATGATCCTCGCGTTGTCTTGGCACTTCTTTTGTTTACTTTGGGCATGTCGACGATATTTTTGATGAGTTGTAACTTTGTGCCCACCACTCAGCCCCCCACCGAACATTTGCGAAGGTGCTAAAGTCGTCGCATTTACTTCGCACATGTGTACAAACTGAGAGCAAAATTTGCCCTATCCCCAACAACTCAATTACAGAATGGAGGCCGACAACTTGCGAACGGCGTCCCTTTACATCAATAATCAGCTGCTCTCTCGCGGTCTGCTCCGCAATGGTCAAACTATCGAGTTTGCACGCCCAGAGAAAGACCCTGGAGGTGTGGATGGGACAATGGGCCGGATTATGGGCGTGGTGAATGATCTCATTCTGCGACGAGATGTGAGGCCCTCTGAGCTTGATGAGAGGTATCTGGTGGGCTAACAAATACACAGCGCGATGCCCAGCAGCGAGAATCTCTGGCGCAAACCATTCGCGCTCTGAAAGCAGATGCGTTGCGACAAACAACGGAACTCGAACGTCTTTCCACCAAAACTTCAGACGCAAGCAGACGCCTTGGCGTAGCAGAAGCCACAGAAAGATCTCTGAAACAGCAGATCAGAAGTGCAGAGCAAGCGGCACGAGTCTTGAAGGAGGAAATGGGACGGATGAAATTGTTGGTCGGTCAGACGAGAGCGCAATGCGCCAATGAAGTGCGCAAACGAGAGAGAGTTATTGAAGGCATGAAGAAGCACATTGTGGATGGGGGACGTGCCAGAGGAAGTGGGAAGGCACCAGGTGTTACGACGATTACAGTTGTTCCCGGAATTGGCGCAGAAACCGGAAATATCAGCACCATCAGCACTAATGATACCGGGTATGACTTGAGAATGGAGACGAACGAGTTCTTGACTGGGTTGGCAACAGGACTGAGCGAAGAAAACGAGAATCTTTCTAGTCTTTTCAGGAGAACAGTGGAAACCTTGAGGCTACTCTCTGGCTGTGAGAAGGAAGACCCACAAGAAGGGGGTTTGGTGATACAGATGGAAATTGGATATGAGGCCTTGGCTGCTGAGACGGATGTTGTGATTGAGCATCTACGAAATCTTCTCACAAATCCGTCCTTTGTACCCCTGGAGGAAGTAGAAGTCAGAGAGGAAGAGATCATACGTCTTCGTGAGGGATGGGAGAAGATGGAAGGACGATGGCGTGAGGCCGTTATGATGATGGATGGTTGGAGAAGGCGCATGGCTAGGAGTGGGCAGACTGTTAACCTGGAGGAATTGAAAATGGGCTTGAGTCTAAGTCCTTTGAAGCCCGAGGAGTCAATGAAAGCATTTGAACTTTCTACGTTGGCGGAGGAAGCTGAAGATGACACTCAAGCCGATATTGATGCACTGGATGATTCAGGCATCCCAGGACAAACTGAGCCAGAGTTTGAGGAAGATGAATTTGAAGATTCGGAATCAAGTCTCTTCGAGGAGGAGCCATTAGAAGAACCTTTGGAGGAAGCCTTAGAGGAAATCTCTGAAGAGATCTCAGAAGAAGTCACGGGAGAGACATCTGAACTTGTTGACGAGGAGGCACCTTATGAACAAGAAGAGATTGAGCAAGAGGAGATTGAGGAACTGGATATCGAGGAAGACATTCCCAGGGAGCAAGACGAAGAGGCCGAGGAAGAAGAGGATGAGGCAGAACCAGTGGAAGAACAGCTAGAGGATGAGTCCTCCCTACACACGGCTTCATCATTCTCTCTGGGGCCAGTACCACAACTTTCGCCCCTCAAGGAAACAGACGGCAACCGAGTGAATTCAAGTCTAGAAAAATCACAACCAGCGACCTTTTCGACCATAATTGAAGAGAATACCGTTGATCTCACCTTATCGAGGGCTGCCTCCCCGACCAAATCGTCTCGGGCAAAAGCAACACCCAGAAACGCGCGGTCACAAAAAGAGAGCCATACTTCGCAACGCTCTGGCACAGCCAATGACCCGTCTTCGGGGAAATCGACCTCACAAACTCAAGTCCGGGCACAGAGAACAACGACAAGCACAACGGCACCCAAACCAACGCCTCGCAGACAACCCCGAGAACCTCCAACTACCAAAGCAACACCCAGACGACCCGCCTCCACGAGAGCAGCTGGACCAACACCGCGTATCCAGCTCCAACCACCCTCTTCAAGCAGTCGGCTCCCACGGCCTCGGGATAATCTTCCACCGCAGCAATCCCCGCTGACCATGGCAACAATCGCTGCCAAACTTGCGGCAACAGAACGAGAAGCCGACGCCGCACGAGTACGTGCGAAGATAAAAGCAGCAAAGCTCTCACGCGCCAACGCCGCTGCTAGTTCAAAATCCTCAACGGCAGCGGCTTCAAGCAGAGAAGGGGAAAGAGAGCAGCGAAGTCCAGTGAAAGCTACTGCTGCTTCATCGTCTTCGAGTGCGCCCTTGAGGAGCGAGGAGAAGCAAGCGGGAGATGTGAGAGAACCTACAAGCACGCGCAAGCGCAAGGCACCAGCCGGGCCACGCAGCCAAGGCGGACGGGCAGCGAGGCGACGGAGCACGCTGAGCCCATGGGAGCTGGAGAGTTTGATCCTAGGCAAAATCGGCGGAAACGACGCAGAGGGAAGTGGCAGTCCTGTGAAAGCAGGCTGAGGGAGTGAACAAGCAGCAGTAGCGCCAAGGGCAAAGCTTCAGAAAGGAGAACGACGAAGCCACCTAACGAATGATGGAAGGGAGGCAATACTTCCGCCCTTGGTTGAGCGCGGTTTGCATGTATGCGTGTGATTGTCAAGAGCCTTTGCTGTTCATGCTGCGGTGTTTTTTTCATGCACATGGTGCTTTTGTTTTTTTTTTGGGAATTCTTATATGTAACTTCAGAGAGATGCTTGGGGATTTTTGAGGAAGGTCCCTTTTTACCTCGGTAATGAATTATGAATGGTTGTTTTCTGGTCTTGACTGGTACTTTTTTTTTGGAATCATGGATGTATGGGTGGGAAGAACCTTGATCTTCTACTTTCTCTCCTCGGGTTATGTATCCCTTCTTTAACTTGCCAAAAGGGAGCGCTCGCTTATACAGCAGGGGTATGTACTCAATTAAGATCACATGAACTGGCACGATATTTCAGTCTTGCTTGGTTTTTCATCACGTAGGTCACGACAGGACAAAATAGTCGTCTTCAACACCAGACATGAATCGAATATAGGGAAGGAGACCCCAGTCTTAATTAATTAAAAGTAGTGCTGCTAATGTTCTCTACATATATACGGTGTCTGTTCGGGTGCCCGGCTCGATGCAGCAGTTAAATAATGCTACACAAAACCAACTGGTTGACCTCGACTGCCAAGAAGCCAACCATATCCTACTACTACAACTCACATCAGACTTCCACCCCTTCTCTCATTCTAAGGTAAATTCTCCCACCCGCCTAAATGGATAGTACTGCTCTCTCTCCCAACGATAGAACTCAATTCATAATGAGCTCCTCACTAACCCCGAACCAAGCCGTAAATATAAATGGAGGTTAAAAACTCCCTCCCAGATGCTATGTGTCGTTGCATAAGAGCCCAAAATGTATGTTTGTGTAGGTCAAGTTTCCCCAAGATGAATGTTTTGCATTCGTGCTGCTTCCTGTTGAAACTGTTGCGAGCGTTTGATAATGTCTGGACAAAAGAAAATTTAGAATGTGGAAGAAGCTCAAATTGCTATTAAACGCCCCCTTGGTGGTATTGTGCGATGATATGCCTACAGTTGACCCAAAATTTTGTGCGAAAAAAACCAAAACAACACAAAGTATTCTAGAAGTTCTGGGAAATTCCAGCACTCTGTTGAGGGAAATGTGATGGGTTTTCTATCCGCGTGTTTCGACGAGCTGAGACGTCGCGGATGACAGGTTGTCCAGACATTTCCGATCGCCCTGGCGGGCTTCCATACGTGTCGTATGGGTTCTGTCCATACTGTTCATTTGAGTAGTAATTGGCGCCGTAGGATCCACCCGGTATTGGTCCATCCCCAGAACCATCCGACCGGTTGGCAGCACTGTATGAAGATGACGCATTGGAAGGTCCTCTGTTGATATCACCAGGACGATTGGCCGAAGCTGCTGGGCCCATGGCACCCATGCCCTCCGTTTCGGAGAGTGGTCTACCATCGGGTCCAACTAACGCATCTCCAGATCGAGCATCAGAGCCTGGGCCTTGTGTTGGAGATGTCTCGCCAGAGTATGCTTGTCCAATGGCACCGTTGGCTGAGTTTCCGCCGGATAAGGTCGTGGAAGCCTTTCGTCCTGAAGAAGCGACGGCAGTAGTTCCCCATCCGCGGTATCCGGACGAACCCTCGCGCATCTCGAATGGTCCATCGGACCCTGCTCCTCCAACCGCTGGAAGGGTGGGATCGTTGTTGGGGTTGTATCCGTACTCTTCAACCTCTTTTCGTCTCAATTCTTCAGCATCCTTGCGTTGCTTTCGTTTTCGCCAGAAGAATATGATTGCTGCAGCGATCAAAGCCACAGCTACAATGGGAACAACAACAGCGACTGCGATGGTGCCACCACTGGAAAGACCTTTGGAACTACTGCCACCACTGCCATTTTGGCTAATGAGTGACGCGGATGATGTGGAAGATGATGACGAGGATGTGGATGAGCCACCGGTAGGTGCTGCGACAGCTGCTGTTGAAGTAGATACTCGTGTAATTGTTTGAGGTTGTCCATTGCCGGAGGTAGGCGTGACGACAATAGTTTGCGTGGAGAACGAGACTGCCTGCGATGTTGCTGCTGTCGGTGTCGGAGTCGTAGTCGTCGTATCCGGTGTTGATGTCGTCGTCGTTGGGGGGGATGTAGTGGTAGCAGGAGTGCTGGATGGGGTAACTACTTGAGAGCTTGATGCGATAGATGTCTGTGGCGTACTGGAGGACGCGACATCGCTGGTTGATACTGCAGTCGGACTGCTATTAGCTATTGCGCTGGAACTCGTTGGAGTATTCACGGAAGAGATTGCTGTGGATGATGCAGCTGCGTTTACAGAGGCAGAGGAAGACTGCTGAGCACTGGTAGAAGGTGTGGGTGTCGCACTTGTAGAATTGGACGACATTGTGAATTGTCTAAAGACGAGCTTTCCTCGCTGCCTATCCATGACGTTAGCTGGCAAGAATCTTCACCCTCATCTCCCGGAAGCTCGATGAAGATGGTGATAATGACATTGAGGATGAATTGGCATAGACCAGCAAGCAAAGCGAAAAAAATCAATGCATACCTCAAACCAGTGCTTTCCGATGAATTCAATCCACTGACGTGCAGTAGTTGCTGGATTCGCAGGAAGCGCCGCTGTTTCGCGTTGGCAAGAGCAAGCGGTCGTGCTCAGTACTTGGCTCGCGTTGGGAACACCGATTTGGGATGACACTGCAGGATGGTGTTTGAAAGGGATGGACGAGGAAGCACAAAGGGCGATGAGACAGCTACAATCGAATGCGTGCCTCTTGCGACGACGGGCGACAATAAGCGTATGAAGTCAGTAGGCTGTGGTTCGTAAGGATGGAAGCAGTTGGGCGTGGCGAATACAGGAGGTGGAGAACGAATAGATGGGGTGAAGACGAGGTGATGTGAGACGACCGACGAGCTCCTTTTGGACGCTGCCAGAGCTGGAGCGTTGGCTGCAGCGTGGAAGCGGTCTAGCCGAGATTACGGCCGTTCGTATCGTCGAATCGCTTGGCTTGGGTCAGCGGGCTCCGGATCAGGCGTCGCTGCACGTCGGACGTGCGATGAGGATATATTCGCAGATGGGGGCAAAGGGAAGCAGAGCAGCAGTTGCACAAAGCAAGCCGTCGAAAGGTGAAGTAATCGTTGAGGGCGGAGGATATGGCCCAAAGAAGGCGAGGAAAAGCTGGCGTGTTATTGTGGGCGGCGGCACCAGACTTGGTTGGGTCCTAGGCCGGCCGAGTGGAGCCCTAGTTGCGGTGCAATATAAGTACGCTGCGGCAACGAGTTCGCCCTAGCACCCGCGCTTGTCTGCACGGGGTAATCCCAGAGAGCACAGAGGTGAGGGGAGGGACGAGGAATCTGCCTCAATTTGCGTGCGGTGACGAAGGGCCAAAGGGAAGACCGGCGCTGGAGCTGGGAAGGAGGACGAAGGATGGCAGGAGGAGAGGAGCGGAGTCGGTCCAGCTTGCGCAAATCTTGCACTCTGGAAATATGATGGTCTTCCCCGTCTACCAATCGCCACGCCAACACGAGCAGGGCACCGTCTCGCCGGTCTCCTTCGTCTCGGCAAGACCCACGCCCATGTCATTCTTCATTGCTTGCTATTCTTGTATCGCCCATCATCATCATCATCATCATTCCTTTCCTCGTCGCTCGTGTTGATGTCAACGTTGTAGCGCATCCTCCGATACCCTACGTACCATGCCCGCTTCCTCTCGCCAGCGCGCTTCCCCTCGAGAAAAGTCCGTCATCTTCCGCGCTTGTTGTGATCGCTCATCGCCGACATGAGGCTGTGCTCCTCCTCGTGTTAGATGCGGCCAGCTTATCCAGCTGCTTCGGCTCGTCTCAGTCCAATCCCATCCCATCCTCGCTGACTAAGGGCATGAGGCTAAGGCGTTGAACTCTCGACTCAGCATATCAGTTGGGGAGAAACGTTACAACTCGTATACACCCTTCGTATATGACCAAATGGTGTTTGGGTTGCACGTCGTTCTGGCGTGATCTAGTCCAACGCAACACGATATATGAATCCATCACTAGCAAATTCTGAGATGACCCAATCCTACAGTACCCCGCTGCCCACCGAACCATCAGCCCTGCCAAAACAAACTAAGAACCCATACATTTCATCCTGTCACTCTCTCTGATAGGCCTCTCCGGAAGCTCTCCTCCCGACTGTAAAGCCACAACCTCCCTCCTTTAGACCCGGTCAAATGATGTTTTAAGCAGAATAGACTTTTCCAAACTCGTAATTCTCACCACCGAAACAAAGAGGCCAACCAGAACTACACAACATTATTAGCATCTCCAGGACACGAAGACCCCGAAAAGCATAAACGCCACTTGGTGTGCGTGCGTTCGTGCTGGTGCATGAAAATCTTCCCGACGACCTTCTGCTTTCGGGCTTCGGCTCCTGCCAATCGCCCTGGCTTTGTGCCTGGCCGAATGGGCCTTGCCTCTCGGTCGATTCAGTCATTGTGACTTCTACGCAATGCTATTCCTTTCAAGATGCTGAACCCACCCAACGATCGGGGGTGTTGGGCCATCCAGCCAACCATCTTCGGCCATCCCAGTATTCAAGCACACCACGACTTTCCGGCCCCAACCACGGTGAACGCATCCCGAGCCAAAACCTGCTTAGAATATTGCCCGTCCCCGCACAACGGGCAGGTATCCCGGATTGACCAACAAGTCAAGCAGCCGATCTTATAACAGGAGCAGCTCTCCCCGCCCGAATCGATTTATCCCACAAGCCACGCCACCCCATCGAATTGGATGAACGCGCCTTCCAGAACGAGTCCAACCCCTCGCAACCAACACCGTAGACAGGATAGTGTTCGGGGACAGAAGGGACGCAAACGAAGGTTGGGGCAACCGGTTCGTAATGAGTAGGAAACCACAGGACCGAGGTTGAGGTCGAGGTCCAATGCTGTAGTCGTGACGTGATCCTCCCCCTATCCAGATAACCCGCAACCAAGGCAGAGAGAAAGACGGACAAGCCAGAGCCGGCATGCTAGCTCCTAGCTTCAGCTCCACAACTCAAAATTCAACCTCACACCTTTCGGGAGCCAGTCTAGCTGGGAAAGCATAAGGAGGGCGGAAGCCCGGGGAGGAGTCGACTCAAAGCAAGCTGCTAGTAGTGCACACAGCACGCCACGACTGAAAAACTCCCCAAAGTGGATGACCCGTCGCTCCTGGTTGTATGATTGCCAGCCTCACGAGGCCGAAATCTCCGATCATAACAATAAAATCTGACTTCTTAAAGCTCGCAATATACATCACAATTTTTCCTTCCGTTTGGATTGCCCCGTCTCTCAGAAGGTCACGGTAAGACATAATAACATATCACAAATCAAAAATAGTTTGGAGGAGATCGAAAAATGAGGATATGATGCAATGCAAAAAAAAAGAGGGGTTAGTTAATATTAAGACTGTTTGAGGTAAGTTATATCGGGATCAATATCCTTCGGGAACTAAATTCCAGTCACATGACACGTACACAGGTATGTGAAGGACTTCAAGCAGTGGACGGAGATGTTGTCTTAGAAGCTATCATTTTGCCCTGTCCAAGGAATCTTCATAGACAGCTTGTTTTATGATCCATTGGATGTTGTATTTTCCAATTTAACATCTGCTCCCTGTCCGCATCAGTAAGACAAAATAACCCGCTCCACGTACTTATGCAAGAAATGGCTAGATAACCTCCTTGTAACCACCGAAAAATCGTAGAAAAGTCAAGGAGCCCGTGAGCATTTGCATAACATCGATCCATTCAGCCAGCAAGCCATCTATGTACAGAAACCAACCAAGAGACGGAGTTCTGCGCAAGGAAAGGGTGTAGACGCAAGAATCTCGGCAGCTTTCCAAAGGAGAAAGCTACCATGATAGCTAAGCAAGAGATTTGCAATTACCTAGCCCCCAGTCCCAAAACACACATCTCGATTACACACAAACAGAAAAAGACATTAACATCGAAGTAAAGCAGGTCTAGTCTAGCATCGTGAGCAAGGAGCCAAACAAGCTTCTCATGAACGTCCTCTTTTGAGACCCCAGCCGCGCACGTACGAACCAACGACATGCTTCAACAGAGGGCAAATTTCATGCAATGCGTCTAACGCAGCCAGCTCTGCTATTGCTGTGTATAGACGCGGGAAACAAGTGGTCATAACAACAAAAAGGCCGAGCCCGTAAGAAAAAGAAACGATCGAGTGATAGTGGTGACGAGTGCGGTACTGTAATTTGTATTGAAAACCCAAAATGCACGCTCAAATGCCTCGACTGATGTTTACCCAAAGCAGGAAAAGGAGTCCACGAGATATAGTTATGAAAGACATTAGTTATTTGATCATGATAAACCAGGTCGCATTCCCCATTGTGGCTTTAGTTGGGCGGCCATATCATCCTTCGTGGAGACCATGTCTTGAGGCAACCTGCTGACACGATGGGCACCACTGCGAATAGCATGAAGTTGTGTTGTTGAGATTCCGCTCCTGTTGCTTCGGATACTTCCTGAGTCACTCATCGTATCGGGATCTCTAAACTTTCTAGGTGGTGCAAAGTCAAGGCCAGTGAATGTCCCGGACTTTCTGAGCAAGTGACTAGAGAGAAGTTAGCATGTGAGGCCGAGTCGAATATTGAGGAATACTCACGGGCTTGGCATTGCGGCCAATTCATCAAAAGCACTTGCAAGAGGGGTATGAGATGGTACCATTGGTGAGTACGGGCGTCTCTCTCCAACGGGACTATCACATCTACCTTGAACACGTTCTCGGTAAGATGTAGGAGGCGCAAATTCCATAGCGCCCATAATAGCGAACGAATCGTCACCCAGTTTCCCAGGAGTTGGCAAAGTGTTCAATGCAGCAGGCGGTGGCATTGGTCGTCTAGGTTGTCCTCTAGCTCCAGAAGCTGTCGAATACGCCTTTGGACCACCCTGAGGATATGGCCCTGGTGGATATGGTCCTGGAGGAAATTGGGCACCCATCGATCCATTTCTTGGTCTTGGTGGCCCCTGGAATCTTGGACCGCGTGGTGGTGGCGTCATAGCACGACGGGTAACTGGTTCAGCATATGGCATGACGAAGTTTTTGTTGTCAGCGTCAAAGTAAGCAGCATCTCCTAAGTAGTTCTGATCGTAGTCTTCGTAGTATTGTCCCTTGGGGGCAGGCTTAGAATCATCAAAGTACTCCTTGTAGAACGATCGGATTCTGTTGGCCCTCATTTCGGGGTCTTCTGACTCAACCAGTGCGTCTGGTGGCAATGGACGGAAACCCAGAGAAATCCGGCGAGGATCAAATCCTGGAGCCCCCAAACCAGCTTGTGCAAACTCTTCGGGAGGAACGTCCATGGAATAACGCTGTCTGACATGTTCCTGAGATGGAGATGGTGGTGTGATTTTGAAGCCATCCCCGTAATCACTGGTCTCATCCATGCTCAAATGAGAGCCAGCCCTCGATTCCTCATGGGCGGGGACTGAAATTGCCGGTTGAGTGTTAATCATTGGAGGTGGTGATTTGCGCTTGCTTGGTGGAGAAGCAGGTGCCGGAGTGAAAGCAGGAGCAGGAGAAGCACTGAAAGCCTTGCTCGCAGCTCCCAAATAGTCATCGCCTAATCCTGCGGATTCATGTTCAATTGGCGATGATAGGGGAGAGCGTGCTGGGGAAGGCGGGGAGGCGGATGAAAGTCCTGGTCGGAGACTAGTTGGCGGCTGAGCTGGGAGTTCTTTTCTCAGGACTGGTTCCGAGAGATGAACAGCTGCAGGCTCAACCGGATATGGCGGGGGTATGCTGCCAATGGAGTCTACAGGACTAGCTACAGACTCAGTCTTCTTCGGCAAAGAGTTTTGACGGGGTGGTGGGACAAAATCGGCGGCGAAAGGTACTGGACTTCGGGACATTGGAACGGCGTTGGACAAAAGTTCGGCTCTTGACATATCTTGGAGTCGGGATGGTCCACTTGAGCCCGTATAGATAGATGATCCATCGCGGCCATTCTTTGAGTATGAGCGCGTCGAGGCCCCATCTGCAATATAATAAGATACTGGTCGGTAAGGATCCTCTTTTTCACCAGCCCTCGCTAGTGAGTGCAAGGACTCTCTCGAGTTGTGCAGCTCCGGGGGAAGCAGATACGGGCTGTCCACATTGGTGAGATCGAGAGAAACCTGGCGTTGACGTTGTCCTCCCTTCTCTCTGTAGTCTAGGTCGGTGATCGGCACAATTGGTGGCAGTCCTTTTGCTTTGGCGTCTCGCTTCACGTTGCCCATGCCGAAATCCAAGGCAGCTGTAGGGTCATTGGCATCCTCCTCCCTTTGTTTCCGATTATGTCTACGTTGGAGATAAACGAACAATATAATGGCACCGACCAAGGGAATGCTAGCGTGGAGATTAGAAGCTGCCGTGTTGTCAATTGAAGATTACTTACATAATACCCAGGGCAATTGGAAGGGTGAAGGTGGATGAAGAGACCGGCTTTTGGCAGTATTGAGAATTACTGTTCTTGGAAAGAGAACAATCGACACTGGTAGTAGACGCCGCCGAGGAATCCGTGGTCGATGCTGGAGTTCGCTCCACCACACGGTTTGGAACGGCAATATTCAAGACCGCATCCATGGTCCCCATCGCCGCTGGCACCGCAGCCGGCCTGGGGACTCTGCGTCCTAGTCTCACAGTACCCTCCATCTGGCGTAATATATATTTTGTCGCCGGAGGTTGGGTGTGGAGATTTCGAGGTAAATCGAAGGGTCGTGGAAGGAATAAATAAGTTCGTCTGTTTGGGAAGGTGCGACAAGGCGAAGCTGTCAGAAATGCAATAGTAGAATCGATACGTCGTCGTCGGCCAGTTTCGTAATGGAGATCTCGGTCGGCAATATGCAAAGCTGATATTGAAACAAGCCAAACAATAAAGAGCAGGCTGAAGCGATGGCGAGAACTCGAAAGAGTGACTTGGGTGAGCGAATTATCTAGATGCTTGATGGAAAGAGCGACAGTCGTAAATCAAAGGAGTGACAGAGAAGAGCCCGACTGGCAGGTTCTTCGACCAGATGAATTGTCGTGGTGGGCGAAGGACGGGCAGTCAGTCTGAGGTGAGTAGGAGAGGTGGGAGCGAAGAGGTCAAGAGATAGAAGAAGAGAAGAGGAAGCGATTGGAAGGGAATTGGGATGGAGAGATTGGACCGCGTTGGCGAGGAGGGCCCTGTCTTGCCGGATGGGAAGCTAATCTTACTGGTCTTCAGGGGACGAAACAGTGGACTGCGCTCAGCACCCAGGCTTTGATTAGCAGCCATGCCGCCGAATACAGACAGCACGATACGACCGTTGGATGCCAAGTTCACAGCTCCTCAGCTTCGTATGCCCTTCTCGAGTCTCCGTCTCAGCGCGTTTCTGCATCGGGCCCGTAACCTGAGTCTGAGTCTGAATCTGAATCTGAATCCGCAGCCGACAGAGGAGGCACAGGACCTGCAGGAACCGGCTGGAATGCCCCTGAACGACGACAAGATCGGGTTCTCAGCGCTAGCCCGAAGAGGACTACTCAGGAACAAGACGGCCAGGGATCGGGGTGCCGTAGCCAGCTTCATTTCAGGGCCACCGCCGACTATAATAGATGCCCATGGCAGACGAGCAATCCGAAGTACGAAGGCACCTCACCAGTTGGACGTCCGGCTTGCTTCCTGCGGTTGTGGCCAACATCCCCAGATGCCCGAACCGGTCTGACCACGCTCGGTGCTCCTTGCACGTGCGACTCGTGGCGTCCCCCTTACTTTCTTTCCAGCGTGCAACGGAGACGATTCCAGTGTGACAGCAAACCTTCATGAGCCGCCTTTGCTCGATGGTGCTCAGTCGGCGCAGCACTGCTCTGTACGCACATCTAGACCCGAGAGTCGTTGAGTCGTGAGCGAGGCCCGTCGTGATTGGGCTGACCACAAAGCTTGGAAATTTGTATACCCCACTCTGGCCGCCGCGCAAATGGGGAATTATGGTGATCATTTGGACGACTCCGGAATTGCGCCCTTTCCCGTGCATGAACCCAGCGGCTGCTATCAGTTATTTCCAGCTGGTATAGCGTCATTCCGCTTCATTTGTTTCTATTGCTGGCCTCTGTTTCCCCCGGCCGGCCTCCATCGCTGCCTCGCCCCTGATGCATCCCCAGGCTTTGGCGGCTGCATCGCGCGGTGGGCGAAATGACATGACTGGTCCTTCATCGCTGGGGCGCCGTGAAAAGGAGCGAGACTGAGGGAGGTGGACGCTTCCCGGCTCCGAGCCTGGCGCCAACGCGTAAGCGAGGCTGCCAAAGCTTCACCTCTTGTAGCCCACCGGCACTCCAAGCCAGGAGATATCGCTCTTGTGATACGTACACGAGCGCAAGGATGTGGTAGGTCAAACATGGCAGACTTTGATATTGCTGCCACCTTCATTCCCTCGCTGCATAAACCGGCCTCATTGTTGCCCATAGCTCGACATCGCCAGAGCCTGCTCTATCTGATCGAGACCTTCCCGGTCACGATTGTCGTCGGCCAGACAGGATCTGGAAAGACAACACAGATCCCCCAGTTTCTAGAGCAGGCAGGATGGTGTGCCGATGGCAAAGTCATTGCCGTTACGCAGGTGAGCTCTGGCATCCCGTTCTAGCCCCGTGACCTCTGCTAACCGTGACCCCAGCCGCGGCGTGTAGCAGCAACCACAGTTGCGATTCGAGTTGCAGAGGAGATGGGTTGTAACATCGGAGAAGATGTCGGGTACTCAATTCGGTTTGAGGACGTCACCTCAGCATCAACCCGCATCAAGTTCTTAACCGATGGGCTATTGCTACGGGAGGCTCTGGTCGACCCTCTGCTCTCACGTTATTCAGTCATCATGGTGGATGAAGCCCACGAAAGGTCCCTAAGCACAGATATCCTCCTAGGGGTTCTCAAGAAGATTCTCAAGAAGAGACAAAATGACCTACGCATCATCATCAGCAGTGCAACGCTGCAGGCAGAGGATTTCCTCAAATTCTTCTCTGGAGATGCAGACTCTCAGCCGAAGCCAGCTGCAGACAGTGCCATGACTCTAGATGAGTTGATCAGTACCGGCGGCGAGAGTTCTAAGCCCGAGGCTGGAGGGGACATTGGCCGCATTATCAGTCTTGAAGGTCGGGCATATCCAGTTGATATACTCTATTCCGAGACACCAGTAGAAGATTATCTTGAAAAGGCGGTACAGACAGTCTTCGATATCCATACCAAAGAGCCAGACGGTGATATACTAGTTTTCCTGACCGGTCGAGAAGAGATCGACAACGCCATACAAGCAGTCTCAGAACGAGCTGCAGGCCTACACCCGCGAGCGCAAGGAGTCTTGGGTCTTCCGCTATATGCCGGCCTATCAACCGAGCAACAGATGTACATCTTTGAACCAGCTCCGGAGAACACGCGCAAAGTGATATTCGCTACCAACATAGCTGAAGCATCCATCACGATTGAAGGAATTGTCTACGTAGTAGACACAGGATTTGTAAAGCTGCGGGCCTACAACCCAAACACTGGCATCGAGACACTGACTGCAACACCTGTCTCCAAAGCTTCGGCAACCCAACGAGCAGGACGAGCCGGTCGAACGAAACCTGGAAAATGCTTCCGGTTGTATACAGAAGCAAGCTATGATGGGCTCGCCGAGTCCACCGTCCCAGAGATCCAGCGCTCGAATTTAGCGCCTGTGATCCTGCAGCTCAAAGCCTTAGGTATCGACAATATCGTGCGCTTCCCATTTATCACCTCACCACCAGCAGAACTCGTGATCCGGGCACTCGAGCTTCTCTACTCACTCGGCGCTCTGGATGAGTATGCAAAGCTCACACGGCCGTTAGGGATGCGGATGGCGGAATTGGCCGTCGAGCCCATGATGGCAAAGACACTCCTGATGGCGGGGCATTTCCACTGTCTGAGCGAGATCCTGTCGATCGCAGCAATGACATCTCTTGGCGGCAGCGGCAGCATATTCATCACGCACGACGACAACAAGAAAGCGGTCGAGGGGGCACGGCGCAAATTCGCAGTCGAGGAAGGGGACCACATGACGCTACTCAACGTCTATCAAGCATTTGTGACCAAAGGGAAAAAGGAATCGCGGTTTTGTCGGGATAATTATCTGAATTTCAAGAGCATGACCAAAGCCGTAAGCGTACGCGCGCAATTAAAACGGTACTTGGAACGTTTTGGCATCCAGGTTGATGAGTCGTTATCAACGAATCCGAATCGGGGACAGGTCCTTGCTGTGGGTGGTCCCGACAAGGCAGAGCAGATCCGCAGGTGCTTGACAACGGGGTTCTTTGCTCACGCGGCGAAGATGCAGCCAGATGGCTCATTTAGGAATGTTTCTGGTGGTACAGTCTTACATGCTCATCCGAGCTCGCTCATGTTTAACCGCAAAGCGGATTGGGTTATCTTCCACGAGGTCATGGAGACGGGAAGCAAGACCTTCATCAGAGACATCACGAAAATCGAGAAGGGATGGCTAGTGGAATATGCACCAGAATTCTATAAGATCAAATAGCGGCAACTATATTCAGAATCTAAACTTATGGCAGTATGTTGAGCATCGATAGTGACAGTAGCATCTAATGGGAGATTTATTCTAGTTCAGTAATGGCAAAGTCCTCCCGTATCATCCTCTGCGGTCCACGTGCCCGCTAGACCGCAAACCCCGTCCGCACCATCGGCATGTTCATTGAGTTTGCCAAGGAAGAAATCCTCCTGTCCTCGGGGCCTGCGACTCTTACTCATGTAACGTCTAGCCCAGGGTTCAACAGAAGGCTCTGCAGTTTCATCGCGAGCTTGCTTCAAGAAAGGGATGAGAGCAGTCCCTCCTGTGCCTTTCAGATTCTTTTTGTCGTCACCCTCTTTAACCTCCCGGGAAGAAGACGCAATGTCAAGCTTTCGGCGTGTCACTTCGGGACTCTTGGATCGAGATCGAGACTCACGAGATTTCATCACAACGTAGCGGGTCACGACGTTTATGTGAACATCTCGGAAGGCACTGAGCATCGCAAGGCATGCGTCAAATGCAATACGAAGTTCAGCGTTATCGGAATTGGCCTCTACGTATTCCCGAATGTTGGCGACAAGACCGACGTCTTCGAGGAATCGACGATGTGGACCAGGCATGTACTTGCGCATCTCGAGTAAAAAGTTATTCTTGGGTGGCGGAGCACTACCCTCTTTCTCAGAAGCAGTATCCTTCTTCTCCCCCGTAGTCCTGTGAACGATGCCGAGAATGATATCAAAGAACTGGATGAGAGAGCTTTGAGCGTTACTGCCGCCGCTGTACTTCCTATACGATTGTGCACCAGTAGCGTCCTCATAAAGGACTCCATTGGGCAAACCCGCTTCTTCCATGTTCTTGCTTCCAGCAAGGAATGGTCGAATGCGATCGTAAAAGACTCTAGGATCGCATGCCTCATGCATGCGCTGCAACAGGGCGCCCAAATCATCAAGCCTTTCGGCGAATTTTTGAAGGCACAGAGTTACCGTCGCGCTGTCGTTTCCACGAGCAGCGTCGACAGCAGTAAGCATGAGAGGAATTGTTGGCGCGCCTCGAGCCTCGATAGCCACAGACACCAGATAGAACCATGATTCATCAATGGATCCGGTAAAGGTAGTTAGTGTGGCAAGGTTCTCGAGGTTGTCGACATGCTCATCTATGAACAGCGGCTTGAAGTTCCAAAGACACACCGCAGCGTACGTGGCCACTGGTGGAATCTCTAAGTGCTCTGAAATGGCGAGCAAAGGAACGGAGATTGCGGCTGGCAAAACCTGCAAACAGTCAGTACATCATCCTACACCAGTTCTAGGACTGCTTCGCCTACCTCTGCAGGGCTATCACCGCCCCAGATGTAGCCATGTGCCATGAAGCCCAACAACGAGTATGCTCTCCGCCATTCTGAATCGTGTTCCAGACCAATGGTGGAAAGAACCGGAAGTCGGTCAATGACACCGCGCAATCGTTTGCTGAGTATCAAGCCTTGAAGGTTGAGTACAATCGCTTCCCACTTGTTGTAGTAGGGATCGGGAAGTCTTTCGAGAGGCAGTTCGGCCGGAAGGAAACCATATTCTGGTGAGATTCCGTAATCGGCCAAGTTGGGAATAGGAGGAAGCATTCTAAAGCCGGAGGAGAGCGATAAATTATGTCCTGACGCAAGGTGTATACAGATCTATTGTCCGATACACCTCAGCCTTTTGAAGAATAGATGAGCTTGGATCATCAACTAAGCGTTCGCGGTGGGACGTAGAAGAGATGGGGCTTCGTGGTAAGACGGTGTTGTTTTGTCTGAGAGAAGGTGGCGGCCTTCCATCTCAGCTTTGAAAGCAGGAGATACTAGGAGGGACCCCGCGTGTATCCGCCCAGCCGAGAGTCTGGGCGGGAAATCTCTGACGTGAATCGTAACAAGCGCGCCCAATTGCCTGAAGTCCTGCGTTAAGTAATCCCGATAACCACGATAAGCGGTCAATCTATCTTCCGGATTCATCACATGATTCGATGGAGCTTGAGCGAACACCTGGGTATGTGAATAGCTTCATGCCCCGCCGAGCATGACAGTGCCTGGCAATCATGGCTGCTGTTAAGGAGCGAGTCTTGAACTGGTTGTACAGTGTGCTTATGAGCGTAAGGGGTCTGCGCCAATTAACTAGAGCCGCTATGCTAAAACTACCTGCAGGAGTACAAAGATGTGCTTCGAACATACAATGACGTTGCGCAAACGCTGTCGCAGTACTCATCCCTTGCACCAAGGACTGATGTCTATAGTAAGCTACATATGACACCCTCCAGCTTCCCGAGCTAAGTATATGTCTGTAGCATTTGAAAATGGAGCATCGGCCCTCCTCCTACACATTTCGGGCACCATACCCGCTACATTTCGCGGAACGACTTACAGATTCCCAATTGCGTTATGGATACCACATGGATATCCTCAGGAGCCGCCGTTAGTATATGTGACGGCGACGGACGGGTTGGTGGTTAGAGCAGGGCAGCATGTCGATCCACAGGGCAAGGTGTATCATCCATACTTGGTGGGGTGGGCAGAATATTGGGATGTGAGTTGCGCGCGCGCGCCATTCATTCTACGGTTCACTGAACATTGGTAGAAATCCAACATTCTCGACTTCCTAGCAATATTGCGAGAGGTGTTTGCCAAAGAGCCACCAGTCATTGCTCGGCAACCACAGCAAATAGCGCCTCCCCGACCGACTCCTCCTCCAATCCCTCCACCTCCAAATGCTTCACGGCCTCTTCCATCAACGTCTCACGCCGAGCCAGGACGACCACCTCCGCCTCCACCAAAGCCCAATGCAGATCCACGACCCTATTCACCTGCACCATCGCAGCGAGATAGTGGTCCTCCCTTGCCACCATTACCAGGCCAAGGTAGTCAATATGGACCACCAACTCCTCAACACTTAAATGGCTCGCCTCACCAACCACAAAGAAGCAGTAGTCTGAGATACGAGAGTCCGCTTCCACGGCCCCCGCAGCAACAAACACTACGAGATTCGTACGGCCCAGGATCAATGAATCCTGTGACGGCCGAAGGTTCCTACCGAAGATCAATGTACAATCAAGTGCCCCCGAACCAGAACCAATATGCAACACCACCACCTCCTCAACATGGCATGGCATACCCGAACCAACAGCAACCGGCAACATACGTACAGCCACAGCAACAACAACAGCAAGGATACCCACCTCCACAACAAACACAATACGGTCCACCTCCTCAAGCCAAACCAGCACCACCCCCTGATCTCCTCGACGGCCCACTAACACTCGCCATACCAACTACACGACAAAACATCCCTGCGCCGCCCGTCCCCCCGAATCCCGAGAAAGACCTGCTCCTCACCAACATCGGGCGCGCCCTATTCGCCCAACGACAACAGGTAGTACAGCAAACAAACAGCTCCCTTCCCGGGCTACAGTCGCAACATAGCGCCATGTACGCTGCGCTGAAGAACATGCAGTCCGAATTCAGCGCGCTCGAATCGCTGCAGAGCACCCTCGCATCGAACACGCAAATCCTGCACGCAGCATTGCGGGATGCCGACACCGTGATCGAATCAAGCGCACACCGTGCAGCACCGGGGATTGACGAGATCCTTGTGGCGCCAACGGTGGTGGGGAACCAGCTGTATCAGTTGGTGAGCGAGGAGCGTAGTCTGGGAGATGCGTTATTCGTGCTGGGACGCGCGGTGGAGAGGGGGAGGATTAATGCGGCGACGTTTGCAAAGATGACGCGGAGTCTGGCGCGAGAGTGGTATTTGAAGAAAGCGCTGGTCAAGAAGATCGGGCGAGGGATGGGGTTGGATGCTGTGGTTTTTTAAGAGTAAGATGGGTTGCTCGCAATGAGTGAACGGGAAAGACGACAGAACGAGTTCACCATTTTAGAAACGTACAGGGCCATCTTCAAGGAACTCACCATTCTCTCGTGCAGAAAGCTTAATATATGAGTTTCGAACCAAGAGATGCTCATAGGTTCCTCCCCTTTGATTCTCGGCGTCTTTTGATCCTGTATCCCCTTAGCCCCTGACTTCACGACCAAAATTCTCCTTATACGCCCCTCCATTTGCACTCCCACTGACATTGCCCGAGCCAACAAAGTCTTTACACAGCGCCACCATCCTCTTCATCTCGACCAACCTTACGGGCTTCGGCTCTCGAATATTACACTTGGCCTGCTTGACAAACAACAGACCAGCATCAACTCCAATATCAAACCCTGGTTCTCTTGCTCGATCCTGCTTATCCTCGTCCGCCTCATCAGTTCTCCGACTACTACCATTAGCCCCAGCCGGCTTGATATCATGCCACAATCCTGCAAGCGACCTCCTCTTCCCTTCCATTTCACGCTTCCCATCAAATCCGCCTGTCTCGTTAAATTCCTCCGTGATCTCATTGAGCTCACTATAACTCACCGTCCTTGAGGATCGTCGGAAGGGATTCGTACTTAAATGACTTCCGCGTATCTTTCGGGTGGAAGAAGTACTGCCTCTGAATGGCCTTCCTAGAATTTCTCTACCTTTGGCTATGCTCTCGAATAGCTTGATTTTGTCGCCGATCTTACCTCTTGCCTTGGGGGGTTTGACGGCTGTTAATATGCGTTGGAATCCCGGCTCTGGTGGTTTGGCTATAGGCTTAGTTCTCCTTGGAAATGACCCTGGCATGGCCGTCTGGGCCTTACTCGTAGTATGCAAGGATCCTGAGGCTACGTTCTGCGGTGTTGATGATGTGGTCGGTATAGGCATGCGATAGGTGCTAGATTCTATCTCTCTACTATTACCATCGAAAAGTCTTTTCAAAGCCGCAATCCTGGACCCAATCTTGCCTGCTGGTCGTTTTGATAAAATTCGAGTCCGATCATATCCGTCTCGGGAGGATTGTCTAGAATCTTTTCCATCATTATTACTTATCTGACTTAGTCCATTTCCCTGTGCGGCGTTAGAGTGAATGATCTCCATCTTGTCGCTTAAATGTAAGTCCCATTGTCTATTGTGAATTGCAATGTGATCCGAATCGACGGGCACGGTGCTGTGTCCGCCACCTCGTTCCTTGGAAGGGCTTTGGCTATTGGTAATCATCTTTGGAGGACTCCGCAATTGCCTCCCTAGTCTGGGTTCTGTGATGTGCATGTCTTTGTGGCGGAGCATAGCACGGCCTCGAGCTGGCAGGTGGTTGTTGTTGGTATATACGTTACTCAGCTTGACTTTCGGTGGCGAAGGAAAGTCGCTTGTCATCTTGAGAGGAGCTTGTGGTATTGGTAGTCGTGGAGTTGCTTCACGAAATGGCCGTTTTGTGGGTGTGTCCAAAATTGGTTCGTGAAGTCGAAAGCCGGGTTTCGTTGGCGTTATAACCGGATGAGGATGTGCTAGCCCAGCTTTCTCTATTGATCTCTGTTCGCTATCTGGACTGGGAACTATCTGGGTTTTGGTCAATTGCTTGAAAGCCGGCGGATCTACTTTCTTGGTAGCCACAATGCTTTGTGCTAGACACCAAACTGTTACTTCATTTACAGAATTCGGTTTCCAGGAGATAGGTACCTTGGTCAAACAGCTTGATCTTATCCTTTACACTCAAGCTCTGGCTTCTCCTCACATCTCCTCTCTCTTCAGGGAGGGTTCCAGAAGTATTCATCTGTTCGATTTCTGCACTGGAAAGTAGCCGGGCGCCTTGACACGATAGCACAACATCTCGCGACTCCTTTGTGCTCTCAGCCGCACTATCATCATCTCGGTATCCCACTTCAGTCGAAGTCCCAGTATCCGTCGTGCTTACCCTGCGCTTCCAATCCTCGGTGAAAACGTTTTTGAATCGGTGTACATCCGGACCCACGATATTGCTCAACTGAGCCCTCGGCTGTGCATCAATCCTTGGCCTTTGGCGCAAAACCTGCAGCGGCGAGGATGCCCGGACTTCAGAAGTCGCTAGGGGCTCGAAACTCGACGAGTCTAGAGCTTCGAAACGGTTGATCAACGGCATCAATCGGAGAGAAGGTTTTCTTTCGAGCGGAAGATTTCGGGCATGTGGTTGCGGGGCCGAGTCTGGCTTTCTTGGGCAGCTCCTTATGCTAGACGGTCGTCGCTGAGTGGCTTCTTCTCCGTGCTCTGGGTTGTTGACGACGTGGAAGGGCTGAGTAGTTTGGAATTGCGATGCAATGTGCGGCCTTGAGGCGAAAGACATTCTGCTGGCTGATATACTTTGCAAGTGCACACTTCATCCAGTATTAAAGTCGCTTTAGGGTCGAGGGCGCGGATGTCGTTTTCAGAAAAAAAGGCACCAATGTTTTCAATATACAGATGTCTTTAACCAAAGTAAAGTAAGTCATGATTCACGAAAACAGAGGATGGCATGAAAGGAGAGACTTTTGCTCCTGAATTCCTTCCTATTTAAATTGCAAACTAATTAAGTGAACGAGGTAGGAGCCACTCAACCCCAACTACTTCTAGACCTTTGCTTAGTCCTGCTTGAAATATAAACTTAGGGACCAGCACATGGCTTTGTCAACTGAGGACTCTTGCAAACGAAGAGAAAAGAAGACGCTGCAAATTGGTCGCTAAACTTTTCCGCTTTTCCTTTTAGTATTCGAAGTAACAAAAAGAAAACCACCAACAAACTTTCCCAGCGCCACGTTAACTCCCATCTGTACTACATCGGCCCATAATGCTCGGAAGTGGATTCCTTTCAGGTATTCTATCCACTGTGAACACTGTATGAACGATCAACCCTGACACCCATAGACTCCAGATCGATCTCCGTGCTATCTCTCGCACGAGGTTGGGCATTTTCGATCCGAGAATCGATAGTACAAGGCGTCATTGGATGCCAAGCAGTACCGCTTCCGCGACGGAAATCGTCGTGCTGGAACTCGATACCAGAAGAGGGCGCACTCGATGCACTTCCAAACATCTTGCGTTGAGCCGGGAAAACCGATCCGTGTGATGAAGGTGCATCGCTATGGATATTGATTGATGGAAGGGTGGAGTTGGTGAGCATGCCTGCCCAGATTGCGGAGAGTGGAAGAAGGAGGGCAACCGTTGTCAAAGCGATGCTACCAGCCTCAGGGAAGGCATTGGTTTGGACGTATTCGAGAATGGCGAAGATTGCTGGCAAAATCAGTTCAATGTTTCTCTGGTTACAGCACTGGAACTTACATGGGATGATCATAGTGCAGCAACCTCCGATGGCGAGGACTTGCATGGCACTATATTGCTTCCAACCATGTCGCTTACGGACATACAGAGCTGCAACGAGCTTTCCTACGAAAACTAGAGAGAAGAACCAAATCGAGATGGTCTCGGTTGCTAACGTACCAACTGTAATCCACTCGTCGTTGTAGGCGTTCTCGGAATCCATGATCTTGATAGAGAAGACGACGGTTTCAGCGAACCGGAATCCAACAGCAAGTCCAACAACAGTCATAGACATGCAAATTATTGCATACCGATGGGCGTCTCTCATGGTTTGGCAGACGCTGTGAGCTTGGAGTAGAAGAGAGGTGTTGACGCTCGCGGTCAAGAGCAATGGCATGACGGTCCCTGCAATGCTCGTGGCATACGCGGATCGAGGAAGAGCACTGGCATCCATGGAGAAAGCCACGTAGAGTTCATCCCAAGGGCTGACAAAATAGATTGCGTAGAGAAAGGATCGGAGGAAGCTCAAGAGGAGCGACAGGAGGTTGATGATGTGAAGGACCTTCCACTTATTGGCTTCCTTGACAAAGACGAGAACAATCAAGAACATGATGATGGAGGCTCCGCATTGAGTACCGAAATTGATGCAAGCTGCTGTATTGTAGAAATTGAAGGCGTCGACATCAGCCACCGAGAAAACCAAAGGGGTCACACCGTCGGCCATCAACAGGGTGATGTTCTGGGTGTAAGGGTCGAAGGCAGACATCTTGAAGTAGTTGAGTGGTTGGTTGGAAGGCGGAGTTTAAATAAGTCGAGATAAAAAGTGTGGTGTTTGAGAAAGTGTTGAAGGTAGACAGGAGGTAGAAGTTGTGCTGTGATCAGTGGGAGAACGAAGAGAGGAGAGAAGATGTCTATGGGAGGATAGAAAGGGTTTTAGTACTTGGCGGACAGATGCTTGAGATGAAGATGGAACAATATGTCTGGGGATAATAGCAAGTACAATGCAAATGGTGTTTGGAAATGGCTCGGAAGAACAATCGCTGTCTCGCAACAATATCACCAAGAACAATCGCAACCTATCATCTCGTGGTACAGCGAAAAGCCGGTAGGGGTAGTAAATGGGACTCTCGAGCAACTGAGGCCGGACCAAGAACAATATGAACGACCTGGTAGCCGTTGTAGGCGCAGATCAACATAAGGCAAGCCTGGAAACTGGTGCAGATAAGCCAGTCGTACATCTGGAGCGAAGACATAGCACGGAAAGAGAGGATGGAGGAGAGCAGCGGTGCAAAAGCAAGATGGATCAGACCCGCAACAGAGTGACAGAGGCTGGCGTGAAGAACAATACAAAGCCGGCCCAATGCAGAAACCCGAAAGCGCGCTAAGTCGCTTGATATTGTTCTCGGAATCTCCCTGCCTCGCTTATGCTGGAGCTGGCAACGACGTCCCCATGAGACATGGCAGAACGGCCCGGACGATCTTGTTCGGTCTGGGTATGCGTCTTGTCTGGCTGAAGAAAAAGGGTTGAGGGGAAGGCGTTGTCCCACGTGAAGGGAACCGTTCCGCAGCCATGCATGTGCGATCGATGGATGCTTGAAGCGGGCCGATTGCTGCCACGGGCAGGTTGGATTGGCAACTCTGAAGGTACACAATCCTCGACCCTCGGTGATGTAGTCCTCGGGGAAAGTATCTCTAGCAAACAACAAAAGGTCTTATCTGTTACACATCTGCGTGGCCGAGTGTAAGGTTACATGTTATCTGCTGATAGGCATGACTCAATGCCTTGCACATGAGCTAACTCGTAAGGAAGGATAGGCGAGGACGACACTGGCGTAGATGCTTACACAAACTGGCCCATGACACGCATCCCAACATCTTTGGCACCCAATTTCTTGCACAGCAAAGCACATTGAGGCCTCAAAAATAAGTCAGCACTTGAAAAACAAGAGATATCCGGGAGAGGAACCTTACGACGGTCCCAAGTCCGTCGATTTTGATTGTCTCATTATCTTCCATCCATGCATCCTCTCTCTCACGCCGAGAGCACCCAGATGCATACTCTATCTACTGAAGCACAATAAAGCCCCCGCGTCCTGCTTACAAAAAGAAGAAAAGCCATCCTTCATCACTTCCATCATATTAAATACATTATACTAGAAAAGACTCTACCGGGCCAGCACATCACGTCGTCCTGAGCCCTCTTCCATGTCTTGTAGCCAGGGATTTGAACGCAAAGGTCAGAGCAGTAGAAACAACGCAGTTCGAATCACAGAACAGGCTTGTCCAGGAACGGCATCCTTTCATCTCCTCCTCTCTTGCCCTCTTCCCCATTGAAAGGTATGTATAAACCCCATCCGGACCCAGCAGCAAAAAACACCGCCTTCCCATGTAAACAAGCGAAAGCTCGAGCTTGGAGCTTGTGAGAAGAACAAAGAGGGGTATGTGTTTGGTGGTATAACAAAAAGGAAAGGTGGGAGAAAAACTGGTAAACCAAGCTCCGATACAATGCTCATCATGAAGAAAACCGTCTACCATATCCGTATTGCCCCAAGTATGTAATAACCAACGTCCACTTCATGTTCGTATTTGTGCCCAGTATTGATTTTTTCATTGTCGCCGGCTCATGGCCACGGTTGCTCCGACAGATGCAAGGTCTTGTCGACCGCTAGTGCTTCTGGTTGCAACCCGAGGAAGACTGCTTCCAACAGGTACAGTCGTCCCAGTGCTCACACGCTTACCCCCGTTCGAGGTGAAAGATACACCCACGGTTGATGCTCTTCGCGGCCCAGCATAAGTAGTGGCTGGTGGGTACGAGGATGTAGGTTTACTTGGGCTAGCCAATGTTGCCTCTCGAGTTCGCACTGCGGTGCCATTCTTGAAGCTTGTGGCAGGAGGTTCTGGAAGCGGTCGGTTGGTTGCCGAAGGGGGGGCAGTCGTGTTGAATCGCTTGATGGGGGAATCGTTCCTAGCAGATGTCCGCGCGGCTATGGGCATACCGGACTTTTGGCCGGTAATAAACTCGTGCCTGACAGCCTCATCGGGTTTCATCCGTCTTTCCGGATCCCATCGGAGACACTTAGTGAGGAAATCGAGGAAAGCTTCATCATCACACTTCAGAACTTGCATTAATGTCTTCGACGATGGGCGACGACGCCTGCCTTTAGATGAGACTGTCAAACGTGGTTTTCCTAGCGAGTCGAAGAAGAGCTTCTTGCGAGTACTCTTTTCGATCAAATGTTTCTCGGGTGGTCCGAAAACCTCCATGATACAGGCAAGCTGCTCCTGTTCATTTTCTCCAGGGAAAATAGGTACTCCCGTGAAGAGCTCCGCTAGAATGCACCCAAGACTCCACATGTCGATAGGCATACCATAGGTCATACCCAGGATGACTTCTGGAGATCGGTAAAATCGCGACTGGATGTAAGTGTACACCTTTTCGTTCTCAAAACAACTGGAACCAAAGTCGATGACCTTGATTTCGGAATGCAGTGGGTGAGCTAAGAGAATATTCTCAGGTTTCAGATCGCAATGGATAACCTTATGATGCTTCAGCAACAGAAGACTGCTCAACATCTGTTTTGTAAAGCGTCGGACGATCTTCAGCGAGAAGCCCCGGAAGGAGTTGGACTTGATGAACTCGTAAAGATTCATATCAAGAAGCTCCGTTGAAATGCACAGATGCCCACGGAAGTAGAAGCTCTGCGTAAAATTGACCATGCTGTGTCGATTCTTGGGATCCTATGATGCATTTAGTATCATCATATGTTTCATGACATTTCAATAACTTACCCACTCACGCAGCTTTTGTAGGATGTTGACTTCTACTAGAGCTTGCTGATGGAATCGCTTCTTGTTCCGAATGATCTTGATGGCGACCAATCCACCGGTTTTATGATCAATACATCTCACAACCTGTCCGAAACTACCTTTGCCGAGCACGTCAACAATCTCGTATCGGTACGAAAGATGGTCTCCAGGAACAATGCTATAATCTCCTCGGTCGTCGTCATATCCGAAGTTGGCGTTTTCGGATGACAGCTCGCCTATGTGTTTGGCTGCATTCTGCGTCCCACAGAAGTACACCTCTTTGTAATCAACGATCTCCCCACGCTCGTAGATATTGAGGTTGGCAGCTTGTATTGCCTGCGCAGCGGTGACTCTGTCCTTAGGTGTGGCTCGCTTCCTGAGCGAATCCAGTTGCCTAGCTGCATGCTCGGTCTCCTTCCTCTTCATACCAAGCTTCCTCATTTCCTCTTCCGCGGTCATGTCATCTCTATCAAGGTCGGCAGTCCAAGGATCCTGGGACCTTGCGGCTTCATGGGATCGCATAGCGTTGGTGGAAGCCTTGGATGTGAGCATCTTGTGCATGACTGATGATGCTGTCTTAGCAGTCGAGGGAGGCTTGTCCGAGGCAGTGCTCGTTGAATCCTTCTTTGGGCTCCTGTTCAAACCCCAACTATCACTTCGGGTGCGATCATGGCCACTAAGTATGTTGAGACTGGAAGCAGAGCTCTTCCTTCGCTTCGAGTCCAGATAATTGATCGACTTGACAGACGGGCTAGGGCTGGGTACCGATGTTGGATTGTTAAGGTTATTCAGTGTAGCAGAGGCAGGTAGTCTCGGTGGCAGCATGTGATCATGCCGTGGGGGCGGAGGGGCATATTCGCTTTCCCTCTCGGTTGCTGCGTGAGAAATGTTAATATTACTCTTTGAAGTACTACGCTTCCACCCAAGACTCAGCTTCCGTCGTAGAGATGAAGAAGTGGAAGATGGTGTTGTTGGTTCATCTGGGCTTGAAACCTGGGTTGGCGTCTCGCTTTTTGCAGCTTTAACAAGCTTCTGGGCACGTGGACCAGTAAGCTTAGAATGACGCTGATCGTAAGCAATATCTGTGGTAGAGAAGTCTCCACTCGTTTGCGACCGCGGGGCAAAGGAGTGTTCATCGGCGGCCTTTGGTAGCGAGGAAGATATATAGGGAGAGGCTGCATTGCGTGAGTGTTGTTGTTGAGCAGTGGAAACAGGCTTTGAAGAGTCTGAACTACTGGTATCCTGCACGGACGATGATCCGGAACGCAAATGATGGGTTGAGCTACTGCTTCGCATAGCTCGTGAATGTTGGGTAGCCTTATCATCTGACCGCCCTTTAGAAAAGAAGGACGATTTGGACGTAGTAAGTGGAGTGGTAGGAGTCTTTGTGTTAGTACGACGTGCTGGTGGTGTGACAGTCCCATCGGACGCTCCAGGCTGCTGCAAAGCCGCAATCTTGGCTGTCGTTGGGGTACTCAGAGGGAGAAGATTTAGAGGAGGGAGTCGTAGGGGTTGCAAACTCTTCTTCTTCACATTAACCGGGGTGGTGTGATTTGTATGATCAAAGTCCACATTGGAGCTTGTTGGAGCAACTTTTCGGCTCTTATTGGATTCCACATCACTCTTTGCAACCTCCCGAATCGAGGCCTTGCCCGACAGGCTGTTGGTTGAGACACTGTTGATACTGCTTGCGTCAAAAGCCATGCTTGGCTTCCGCTTGAAAGGTGCCTCTGCTGGTGAGTCTTTGGGAGACTCATATGCCTTTGGAATAGCTGGAACAGGTGGAACCTCCTCCTCCTCGTCATCATTGCCAGCAGAACTATGGACATTCCTTGGTTTAGGAGTTGGCAATCTTGACGTAGAAGGTGCTGCAGGAACCCGGGCCTGCAAAGAGCCAGTAGAAGTTCGAGCAGTATTATAGCTTGCAGTGGAAGCGATTGATAGTCCAGAGCTATAAGATTTGCGATTCGCAATATCGGGGGTGGCCCGGGAGGACGACGGAGTCGGTGCCTTTCTCGGCAGCATTGAAGGGGAATGTGAGGAGTTTCGGGTCATGGACGCATCAGGCTGCGGTGTGGGAGGTGTATGCGGCATAGGTGGTGCATTATGTAGAATCGACATACGTTTGGCCCTTCGAGCGTCCGTTGGGCTAATCGTCCTGGCACCTAGTCCAGATGCATGGGAAGCCGATGGGGGCATACCCGGCATCATTGACATTCGTTTTGCTGACGAGGGCGTGCCCGTTCGTCCGCCGCTTTTCCCTGGGGACTTTCCAGCATAGGAAGAAGATCTGCTATGCTCTGGCGTCACCACCGACAGGTTTGTTTGACCCTGCCTTGAGGGCGGTTGAAGAGACTTTGTCTTCGCGGCTCGAGAAGCAGTTGTTGCCGTAGCACCTCCCTCATGGCGATGTTCGCCCGCAGATATATTTATACGACCTAAGGTAGCCCCATCAGTGTGTCCCTGTGCGGATGTGTTCGATATCAGGCTCGGTCGTCTCCTGGGCGGTGGTCCACTGGACTGATCCACGGTCAATCCTCCAGGCCCAATAGATTTTCTTGTACCCTTTCCTGGACCGGTTCCAGAGATTGGAGGATACTGGTTCTGTCGTCGGGTTCGCATAGCCAATGGCGCACTTGGTGGGTCCATCGAACCTGCTGTCCCAGATGTTGTTGAAGAGCCACTGACTTGGCGGGTGGACAGGCTTTGCCTTCGCGCTACCGAAGTGTTTCTTGCAGGCCCGGGAGGGGGACGAGGACCAGAGACAATACGAGTCCGGGGGACCGTCTGGCCATCTGGCTTTGCAGGATCCAGCCGCCCTCCATTCGTCTTTACGGCCGCCATGTTGCCTGCGCCAACTGCAGAATCTGGGAAATCGATCAGTTTGAAATCATTGGACGCGCTCACGAGGCTGCTCTGGAGGTCGTCAAAGCTGACGGAGGGGAGGAAGTCGAACGGTGCCGAAGATGCGTAGGGCTCGTCTGGCTCGGTGTGTCCCCCGAAGGAGAAGAGGGAGTGGTTGTTGCGCGACGAGGCACTAAGGACAGGTTCTCGAGCAGCTGCTACATGCGTTCTTGAGATGGGGTCGTGATTCTCGTCTCTGGCAAGCGAAAATATCAGTGGGGATGCTACACAGAGCACTGCAGAGACAATGGCAGCTCACGAATCGTAGTCTGAATTGTTCTGTCGGGGTCCAAGAGGGGCTTTCTGATCTCGAATCATGGGTGAATCCGCCCTGGCCACAGCCCGGCGTTCCCAGCGACAATTGTAATAGGGGAATATACCCTGTGCTAACTCAGTCCTGTTCAGGGCTGAGATGTTCGTCGGGCTATGACATCTCCAGAACAGCTGCGTCGGCTGGGGATCGTGGAGGGCAAAGGGTGAGCGTGGTCGAGAGCAGACAGAACCAGTGAAGGGCAGCGCAGGGAAAGCTCTATCCCTCGACAGCGGTCGGTGGTTGAGGAGGACGCAGAGAGGGCGTGCACGACGACGACGGTGAGGGATCTCCACAAGTGGAATGTATATATCTGCAAGTTGTATCCTTTTCTCAGCGAAATTGAGCTCCTCTTTAGGTTTGATGAAGTCGGCGTCGAGAGTCCCAGTCCTGGGATCCACCGTCTGGCTTAGCGAGAGGTGCCGTTGCTAAAGAGACAGTGTCACGCAGCCAATGACAGTGCGATCCGCTGTCAAAATGCCTGGCTGGAGGATTATAACAGACCGCATATATCCACACACGCGTGAGCTCTAAGTTATCTCGAAATCTCATGCATGCGAGAAGAGGCCGTCGTTGCCAATGCTCGCGTGGCGAACGACTCGTTTTTCACGCGCAACTGATGAGCAATTGTCTTGCCTTTGGCCGCACCTCGTCTTTGTCTCGCAGTGCCGTCTCCATCCCATGCCACGGCAGAGCTGCGCTTCCCCTGACGGACGGCCTGCCGCATGCAGACCATCGACAGCAGCAGAGGGCACTGCCTGAGCTGCCCCGTCAGGATTCTTCTCCTTAGCTCGACAGCGTCCATCTGATCATCTGAAAAGGGGCTCGTGTCCAGATTCCTCAATCTCCATCTTGGTGTTCCTTTGGCCTAGCGACTGCAGTGTTTTGCCCATCCTCATTTCACCCACCGGTGCTATTTCCGGTCAGGGTCGGCCAGCCTGGGTTGAGATCGGGGTCACGCCTTGCAATTATTTACTCCGGAGCTTTTCTCAACGTCACGTATCGCTTATCGTGACTGCAAACATTAAACACTGGTCCAAGGACTGAGCCTGGGCCGTGACTAAACATCCCATCCACTTGAAATCATTGCCACCAGCTGCAGCCTTACAGGGGCTGCAGCAGTGTTTCTGCCTCGTTGTCTTCCAAGCACCTTCCGGGCGCGCAGTGGGAGACGCGGGCGAAAGAATGTGGAGCGGCTAGCTTGACGCGCTTGCACATGCTTCGGAAGTGTCTCGAACAACCTGATCTTGCCGAACGCACTTCCAGCGGCCCCAACACGTCTCATCTGAACATCGCTGGTAGATTTCAGGATGGACGAGCCCACGGCTGATGCCTTTGTCAATAGAGATGACCCGATCCCGGTCATGGACGTCGATACCTCTTCCGCTTCGACGCCTCGCGCTGACGACGATGCGCCTGCCGATGGACAGAGGGCGAAGGCGGGGAAGAGGGCACGACTGAGGGCTGCTCTGGGGGGCAGCTTCTCAGGGAAAGCACCAGAGGCTGGGCCGAGCATGCAGGACCGATTGCTGGAGAAGTAAGTCCGGTCTATATTGATAGCTGCTATACGGGCTAATATGGACAGACTGCTGCAGCAAATCATTCCTATCGAGGACCCGAGCAGGGAGAAAGATCCGTCCGGTACTCCTGCACCGAACTTGGTACAGCGACCACCCTTTAACATCACGACCATGTCAAATAATTTCCGGCGGTTCAATTCCAGGATTGGGGTGGTCTTCGTCTTCCAGGTCAAGGTAGTCCGCTTGCTGAGCTGGTACAAGACATCGCACACTCTTTCTTTTCTGGCCGTATATACCTTCGTGTGTCTAGACCCGTATATACTCGCCGTTTTACCTTTGGCGGTTCTCCTACTCGCTATCCTGATCCCCTCATTCATCGCCAGACACCCCGCGCCACCCATCACGCTCTCCTCAGAAACCTTCTCATACTCGACGGCCGGCCCCCCAATCGCGCCAGCACCAACAGTCAAGCCCGTGAAAGAACTATCGAAAGACTTCTTCCGCAACATGCGGGACCTACAAAACAGTATGGAAGACTTCTCGCGGGTACATGACAAAATCATTGAGCTGATTACGCCACCGACGAATTTCAGCGACGAACCACTCTCCTCCACCGTCTTCCTCGCAACGTTCGTGACGGCTTCATTCATGTTCATAGCCTCGCACCTGATGCCGTGGCGCCTGATCTTCCTCATCATTGGCTGGACCATAACCTGCCTCGGACACCCCAAACTTCAGGAGCAGATGCTCGAAACCCATACAACACACGTTGCACCTTTAGAAGAACCTGCGAAATCGCAGCTCAATGCCTGGATCGCGAAGGATATCGTCCTAGACTCGGCAGCCGAGACGAGAGAGGTGGAGATTTTCGAGCTCCAGAAGTTAACGGAGGCTGGGGAGTGGGAGTCTTGGCTTTTCTCCTCGTCGCCGTATGATCCGCTGAGCGCGGCGAGGATCGGCAGTGATCGACCGAAGGGGACGCGGTTCTTCGAAGATGTGCGAGCGCCTGCGGGATGGGAGTGGAGCGAGAAGAAATGGACGCTCGATCTCTGGAGTCGAGAATGGGTCGAAGAGCGGATCATCACAGGGGTCGAAGTCGAGACGGAGGGCGAACGGTGGGTGTATGATATCCAGTACGAAGGGGATGAGCTGTTCTCGACTCCTTCGGGACTAGCAAGCCCCGAGAAGGGGAACGGCGGCAAGAGAAAGGCGAAGATGCTACCGAGTTGGGAAGAAGGAGGTGATGGGGTAGGGAAACGGGGGCAGTGGCGACGGAGACGTTGGGTCAGGATGGTCAAGAGGCGATATTATGATAGTTCTGAAGGCAGGAGTTGAACCAGGCAGTTCTCTGATCCCCTCCTATCTCCATCTCACGCTCTAGACTGAAGGGTAACCGACCTTGACTTTACGAAGTTACGAACCCTGTTCCCTACTACTTGATTTGGAGGTGGTTGGGAGTTGCAATGCAGCGCCAAGCAGTAATGAATGGCTCGGTGTTTGTCTTGGTCTACGGGTACCGCCAAAGTCTTGGCAAACGAACACCAAGCGAAGCCTTCCTGAAGGGCAAGTATCTCTTGGGTAGAAGGAAGATTTGCCCTGCTTGGCTGGGTTCGATAGCCATAAGAACACGGCCATACGCTCGTCTTCTCATGGCTACCGATAAAGTTATGTCAAATCACACGATCCAGAGTAAATGAGGACAATCATTGGCATGTGGAATATAGTTATCTCGAGATTATATTTCTAATGCGCGCTGAAAGTTCAGTTCTGTCAGCGCAGCTTTCTAAAGTTGTAGTTTAGCGTAGACGCCATTCATATCCCCATTTTGTCTATGTCAACAGAAGCGTGTCGCTCTACCATCAACCATGAACACCATAAAAAACAAGCCATGCATCCGTTCCATATCATCATATCCATACTCGCATGTAAAGAAATTGTATAACCCAACCCTTCCTCAGTTCAAGATTGTTACTTGAGAATTAGAAAGAAGGTATTGAAAATTAAAGAGAATCAGCGAGAAGAAAAAAACCAGTTTTGTGGATGTCGATTGCTGCGAAAAAGGGAGAAAATGCTGCCATCATTCCATGTCTATATCTCCATGGTACGCCATTGCATGCTGATACGGAAGCAAAAATTGATACAAAGTTTTGTCGAAAGCCTACAGGAGATAGGCGGCCAGTACTCCAACAAAGAGGAGAGCTCCTCCCGCATTGTTAGCGACTGCAGCGCCCTTGAAGGTTGGGCTGGCTCCGGTGGTTGGTGACGCGGTAGGACCAACTGGAGTGGCAGTTGCTGAACCTTTGGAACCAGAGTCAGAACCAGAGTCAGATCCTGAGCTTGATCCTGATCCAGATCCCGATCCAGAACCCGAACCTGAACTAGAGCCAGTGCCCGTTGGACTGGCGAATGTCCCGTTGCTCGAGGCACTACCAGCCCCTCCGGATGCAGTAACGATGGGAAAAGGCGCAGTCGCTGGAAGGGTCTTGAGGGTGCTGGCAGGAGCATTTCCTGCAACCAGGTATGTCGTAGTATATGAAGTTACCGTGGTGGAGACCACCGGCCGAGTTGTGAACGGACAATCTGTGGCGCCGGGTGCGCAAGCGGAGATGGTCACCGTCGCGGTTTTATAGATGGTCGCCGTGGTCAAGCTTGGCATGCCGGTGATGACTGGTGCGGAGCTTGACGTGGCATTGCCAGAGGGTGATGGAGTGGCCGAAGCCGTGCTGGTGCTGGCAGTGTAGGTCGGGACGCAATTTGGAACACTTTTCAAGCCGCCTTCAACAGCGCCATAGATAACGCAGTTCTTGGTGCAAGCACCATCGCCGGAAGTTGGCGACGTCTCGTAGCATGGCGAGTACGTCAATCCGACTGGAGGGTTACCGTCCATGTTGTCATTGCAGTTGCCTGGGTAGCCCACAAATCCATTACAGCGAATGATGATGTTTGTTCCCAGACTTCCACCAGCACAGTATGTTGCGTTGGCCTTGGCACAGGTGAAAGTGCCGTTGGGATTGCTAAGGACGCGTCAGTAGGCACGACCAGAGAGGACGAAGGCTTCCATGGGTATACTCACGATGTGTACTGTGCGTTGGCTATAGCCGCCACGGTGGCAATCGCTGCACCGATGGTGAAGGACTTCATTTCGACTGTTTACAAAAGATGAACAAACGAATGTGTTATTCCAAAAAGAAAAGGAGAACGACCGTTGTTCGATGGAGTGGGAGTAAAAGAGGTGTGTTTGGTATGTTTTGAGGGTGTGATGATGTGAGAAGGAGGAGGGTGCTTCCCAATTTTATAAGTCGGCCTGATATCACGACTCAATGGCGATGGCGATGGAGGCAAGAGGTTGGAGTCGCCGAAGCGAGCAGGTACACATCGGTACGAGGACTAAGACCAGAACGCAACTGCGCCACAGCGAAACATCCACGGCCACCGCCTGAACGCGCGCTGGATGCAGCCTCCTCTGCCTACCGAGCACGCTAACGGCGAGTCCGCCAGCGGCTGAAGCCCCAACCACAGCCTGCAATTGGCCCGAGCGGCTGGAGCTGCCAGTCCGGAAGCACCATGTGAGAGTGATGCAACTTCACGCCATTATTATTCCCTTCTATTTTGAGACCACTGCAGGTCCGCTTTCACTTGTCAGCCTCTTGCCGACCTACCGGCCGAGGCTCCTTTCTCTCCCAATGTAGGCACCCAGATGTGCGATGTGCATTTTGATGCCGCATTCGTCACCCTGTCTTTCTTTTGCTCTAGCAGGCATCCAGTACCCAGGTATTCTCAGCTGTCATCAGTCGTCGATACGAAGGACCAAATCATGGCTAAGGGCGTTACTAAGCGACCGCGGTCACGCCCTTCCGCTGGTGGCTGGTGGCTGGTGGTGCCATGACCAACCATGCCAACGCCACACCCAGCCAGTTGAGTCTGGGGATGCACCCCTCTTTGTGCGTTCGTTGCAACATCTTTCTTTCATCAGTTTGCACACGTTATCAGTCCGCTTTAGACGTCCTCGGCATTCTTGACTCTTCACCTCTTGTTGTTCTTGCCTCGCCTGCACATTCCGGAGTCCGTTTCCGGCTCTCCAGTCCCCTCCCCAAAATAGCCACCACACCCTCTCGTATCCGCCCGTCCGGCTGACTATCTTCGGCCATGTACGAGTCTCAGATCTCCTTCACGCTGGACACCATCTGCCCATGGTAAGTCTCTCGCAAGCTTCGGTGTATGACTGACTGACTTGTTCAAGGACGTTTCTGGCCAAACGAAGGTATAGTGCCTGTTATTCCTGTGTGATTTTGGTCTCGTTCAATACCGACTGCTGATGTTACGTTACATAGACTTGACGAAGGTGAGGACGCATTTGTTCCTTGTTTGCCGTTTTGGATGCTCTGTTCTTAGACTCTCACCGCCCGTCAGAGATAGTACCAGTGTACCTGTCCTTACATTCGGGTACTCAACTGTTTGCTCCTGCACAACTCCCCTGCCCAAAGCAGCTTGGTAAGGAGCCTGGGAGTTGTCTGACAACTTTGTTATGGTTCCGTTATCTCTCAGTGCTGAGAAGTCTCTAAGGCCCAGCCTTTACTTTTGTAGACACAGGATATGTTCCAATCACAAGAGCTATGCCGTACTTCTGCTTTATGCCATCATACTCTCCTACTTAGTATCAATTGAGTCCTTCGGTGAACAGCAACAACTTGTATAAAGCTCCTAATATTTTGGAAGTACCTTTTGTTGGCCTTTAGTCTTTGTCTTATGCATTGTGTACATTGTTTCTTGGCTAGTCCATACTGTTCTGTGCGCTGCATTACCTCTTCTCTCTGTGCTTAGAAATCCTAAGTCCTCTCAATGCACGTTAGGCTTTGTAAAAGATGCAAGCCCTCCCTTCACAGACGACCACAAAGTACTACGCCTGCTTGAAATTATTATTAACAGATTTCACCTAGCCCTCAGACAGGTGCGAGAAACCGACGCAGCGTCCAAGGTAAACTTCGCCATAAAATACTTGCCGTATCAGCTGTATCCGGAAGCGAGCAAAAAGGGCGAGGACAAATATGAGTGGTATAAGAAATCCAGATACGGCAATTCAGAAGACAAGATGAAGATGTACATCACGCTCATGTCCGCTTACGGAGCTACCGCTGGCATCGAGTATAAGTTTGGAGGTACGGTCGCCAACACGCTTGACGCTCACCGTCTCATCCAACATTTCCAAGAGACAAAGGGCCCAGAGGCGGCGGACAAGCTCGTCAATAGTCTTTATCGCCAATACTTTGAAGAAGAGAAACATCCAAGTAGTCCGGATACTCTTTACCAGGCTTGTAAGGACGCAGGGATTGAAGAAAGGGAGGCGAAGGTGGTTATTGAGGATGAGTACGGGGGCTTGATGGATGTCAAGAACCTGATCCTTGAGCAGCAAGGGAATGGAGTGGACTCTGTGCCATTTGTTACTATCGAAGGCAGAAAGAGGGATCTTTCTATTCAGGGAGCAGCTGACGTTGGGGATTATGTTAAGGCGCTGCAGACAATCGTTAAAGAGAGCTCCTAGTGGTATATTGTCTGGTTTGTAGACAATGGCTCTGCTAACTTGCATGGTATCTCCACGTTTTGTTTATAATTCATTGTCTTGCTACTGTTGAGTCGGGTCGGTTGCTGCAACGATCTAGTGCCATATATCTCAGCCAAGACCAACAAAGAATTTCAGCCTCAACACATCGTCTCTCTTCCTTTTTACTCTACAACTTTCCATCCATATGCTTTATTGTCGTTGTATCCACATCTGCAGATACCAAGACATCTAGGAACACTCTTCAATGCCATAACTGCAACCTCCAAGGCATATTCCCATCTTCTACTTAAAAGACCTTCACAGCTCTCTTGAACGAGAGGAGACAGCTTTTCTGCATCCCAGAAAACGCCCCCTTCACCTCTTGCTTGAAAGTTGCCCCGATGGCTAACTCGCACGAGAGAACACCATCCACGAGCTCCAATACAACGAATACAACCAACTCTCCCAGAATTGCTCTAGCATCGGATCACAACCAGGAGGATTCAACGCAATCACCAAAGCCTCCAAGCCAGCATGGCCAGCCTCCAATCCCACAAAACGCAACCACTCCACCACCCACAAGCCCACCAGCATACGACCATGAGCCGCGTACGCCGATCTGGCCCAGCGAGAGAGACGAAGCCTACGTGCCCGGTAGTTCGCCCGTCACAGTATGTGCTAGCCCAAGTGGATGGCCAGAGACGGGGCCGCGCGACGGATCCCTTTCTCCCGCGTCACTTAGGAGACTGAACGAGGAGATGTGCGCGCAGTACAATGACGAAGAAGCCCACGCGAGATATGAAGAGGATGACTATGATGGTCCAGAGGTCGACTGGCATGACTACACCGGCACCAGCGAGCACAACGACGAGGGCGATCACAGCCCAGCGAGGACTCTCCCAGGAACGGAAAGCCATTGGCCCGATGATTCGGAGATGTACGATGATTCTGAGCCTCACGAGGAGCTGGAAACCCCGTCGCTTAGTCCGGGCGAGCAATCCCCAACACCTACTCAATCTACATCTCAGGAACCCGCCACCAGCACGTCCTCTACCTCAGCGCCAGATCAACAACCGCCCGCGAGCGTCAACAGAGGATACGCCGCACATGCAACCCACCCCCGACACGCACGCAGCGCCTCTCCAAGCCCCGAAAGCGACGTCTGTCCCCCAACGCCCAGTTCGCCCAGCAACGCAACCTCGCCGCCCCGATCACCATCACCCTCGGCGCGTCCCCCGGCGCCCGCCGTGCCACTCACCGGATCCCAGGAAAGAGCCGTTGAGCAAGCCGTGGAGCAGATTAGACGGAGTTCCGATGCTGCGCGACAGGTTTATGAACTCCCGCCGCCAGGATATGATGGAGTTAGCGATGAGCGGGACGTTGGAGAGCGAGCTGTAGGTCTGGGTTCTGCGCTGGATATGGGTGAGCGTGGGACTCCGGCCCGAGCATCTGACGGTGTCACGGCTGCGCGGGTTATCATCACCGAGACTTGGGGAGATGGAGGAGCTTGGTCTTCGGGATCGAGGTCGAGGTCGAGCTCTCCGCGTTCTCGCTCTGGCTTGAGAGGTCGGTCTCGATATGGCGGTGCTCGCTTGCGGCACAAACGAACTGGCTATAGATATCCCGACAACGCTGAAGCATACTCACATATTCAACGCCGCCATGTTCTAACTGATGACAAGCTCATGACCAGCCGTCTCGATATTCTCTCAAGGAGCACCCGAGGATCACGAAGAAGGGAAGCCCAAGACTAACTAGACCCTTAATGATGGCGCATTTGCGCGCGCTGAGGTGGTGGTTCTTTCACCTTTGGCCAATGCCAATAGCATCTGGGCTCGATAGCACCGTTGGAGATTTGGTGTGCTTGCAAGGGTGGATGCACAAGCAAAGCTTCACTAAAATAATGAGGATGATGGAGTAAGCACAGGTCGATGTTGGTTTCTGTAAATAACCTGCCGAATGAAGGCACACAGCGAAGGCAACGAGACCTCGCCCCTAGGCGCGGCTCCCTCAGGAGAGCACTGGAGGGTGGAGGGCTCGGTACTGAGGCATTAGATAGCAATGAAAACATGAGCGAGCGTATCACTTTCTCGACGGTTGAGGTCTCATAACCTGTCGGTTGGTATGTGTGCTCAAACGGGACCTCGTCGCTAAACTTCTCTACGGCATGCCTTCAACATCCTCAAGGATTTGTTTTTTACTTTCATAGGTCTCTCGCAATTCCATAACCACACATTGCCTGTACTATACACAAATCGCACAACTATCGTTTGTGAAAATTTGACATGTTGGAGAAGATACTCTTAACGGGATATCGTGCCACTGAAATACCTCAGCCAGACCACAGCGAACTCCCCCCTGTCACCACCACCCCGCTTCTTCCACCGAGAGATCTTCTCCCAGAAGAATCAACCCTTTAGAAGAGTGGTGTTGAATCAACCAAGTGTCATCAGTGGTCAGATCAGTCATCCCCAGCTACGCCGTCTCAGAACTCTAGCCGGGAGGATAGAGGGACAGACTGACGTGGGAATTGAGTTAAAATCCTGTCGTTGTCTTCGAAGATTTCTCGGGAATCCCCTCCCTACGCACGAAACTCGGAGAAGGCCTTCCGCACCAGAAAAGACAAGTTTCTCCCAGGTTTTTTGGCTAGTCGTTCAAGGGATTCTAGTGGGTTAGGGATCACATACCTCCGTGGCGAGACGTTTGTGGACGTGGGGTTTAAGTTCGCGAGAACAGGCTTGCGTGGAGGGATAACCTAAGGATGTCGGGGTGGCGCTGCGTGGTTTGGGGTTTCAAGGGTTCCAAGGCAAAAAGCACTCTTCCCCAACCTAGCTTAGCATCCGGCCATGATAACCAGGTGACTCAGCAATACAGGAAAGCAAGCAAGGAAAAGCTAGACTGAGGGGTTTTCTCGATATTCGAAGACAAAAACTATTACACCGCCCTCGAAAGCCTCGGTGAGCTTCAGAGATGTAGCCTTCAACCTTAACAGGGTCGGAGTAACGGCGACCCCCCAGCCCGCTGGGTCGCTGGGGAACTGCATTCCAAGCCGGACGTCTATGCAACTGGATATCTTTCCTCCGAAGCCTGCATTGCTAGGCCTGTCGGAGGGGCGAGGGGGTTGGGGATCTCTGGTATCTGAAGCCCTATGCAATATCTGGAGGCAAAAAGGTTCAATGGCAACAGCACCCGACTCGTTGCTGCAGGGCAAAGGAAGCCAAAGCGAAACGTAGGCATGAGGTTCCGGTGATCCCACGGAAACAGGAAATGATGGTCTCTCAATAAGGTTCATGAACTACGCAGCGTTCCGAAGAGAAACTTCCCGCCCGTTTTATAGGCGCGAACGCCGAATCTTCTCCATGCCGTGTTTTGCTTCGAGTAGTTGTAAGCGAGGGCTTGGCACAAGGTTAAAGCGAGCAGAACAGGAGGCAGTGGCTCGAGGCTGGGAAGCAAGAACAGCTGGCTCGTGGCAAGATTCGAAGTGCATCTCGCTGTGGTATGGACGTTTAGCGAGGAGGAGGACAAAATTACGAATCGTTGCCGAGGATTCCTCTCGGGTAGGTGTAGGTGACAGTTGGAGTGTGGATGCAAGGCAAGCGGGAATAATGCTACTGGAAAGTCATTTCGGGAATGAGCAAGAACAGCGATTGCAATCCGGATCGCCTTGTATGAAAGGATCGAGATGATCTGAATCGAGCTTGTTTCTTTCACCTGGCCGGCCGTCTCTGCACCGGAGCAGAGCCCTTCGCTAGGAGTACCTTGTGTCTTGATTTGGCATCTGTTGCTGGATATCAGGGAGGTCAGGCACCTACCCGTAAGCCACATCCGGAACACAACTCCTTGCTGTTACTAGCTGCCTCATTTCTCGTCTCAGCTGCTGTCATCCTCGAATATGTAGAACGGGTTATTGATGGCCTTATGCGTCCTGAGCAAATCGCATCTCTCTGACGCAATGGGCGAAGAATGCGGGACGCAACACAGAGTGGGGAGGGAGGAGTAGCAGTTGGAGAGAAGGAGAAGGAGGAGAGAAAAAAAGCAAGTACTGAGGAGCAGCTTCGGGCTAACTCAAGCCCTCGCCCGAACAAAAAGCATGTGAGGGCGATAGAACGGAATATCCAAGCTGGCAATCAACGCAGACAGAAAGAAGGCCATGTCTTTCACCGCTCAGGTAATCATCCGTACATCCGCGAGAGTCCACGCAAATACATGTAGGTACGTTTGAATGACAGCTCCTTGCATCGGGCAATTGTTTCACGGGGAACTTCTCCTCTCTTTGAACCAGATGCTGCCATCGAAAACAAGGACCGCCCGTCGGAGCGGCCTGCCCACCTCATCACATCTTCGCGGGCAATAGGATCCTTTCGCCTGCGTCGGACTCCTGCCGCGATTTGACAGAATGGGAGTTCGGCATCTGCTGCATGGAAAAGGCAAAAATATGACAGGATCACAGATCTGCTCTGCATGGCAGCTGTGACGGTTTCTTTTGCACACGAAGCACGTGGGAGGCGGCCTTGTTTGAGAGCACGCAAGGGAGAAGGCTCGGAGGAGCGACAACAACGAATACCTCGGAGCATCGTTGCTCGCTTCTCGGGGGATTGTTCCTTCGACCACGGCCAAAGTCCAAGACGAGACGAGGTATCTCCACTCTGTTGCTGTCCCTTCAAGACGCTCCCACGATCTGCTGCTAAGCTCAGCCGTGGCCAAGTCACACCATGAGTTCTAAGTAAAGGATACGATCTGATCCACTTGTAGGAGCCTTAGACCGAGATGTCACTGCCGTCACATCCATGTAACTCGGAGAACACGAATAATAGGCTTCCATCTGAAGGAACAATTCAGCATGAAAGCAAACACAGGATTTTGAGCCTGTCACCACCTCCCGTGGTCTTCAGCAAGACACGGTGATGACACCCGAGGAATACGACCGACGAGGGATATGACAGAGCCGGTTCGAGTGCGCATACTGACAGGGCAGCTACGCTCCACCCGACCTCCCAGCTCAGCCTCCTTCATAGGCAGAGAAGTGAGCAAGAAAAGCAAAATTGCAATGCAAGGTAGATCTCAAGGCTCTAGGATAAGAGTGTCTACGCCCGACACCTGAAAAATGCACGAAAAATCAATCAAAAACAAAGCCCGAAGGCTCAGATGAGTATTCCGATCAAAGCGCACCCTACAGCCTGCGATCACCGAAATTGACGTCTCGTCTCGTTTTCCTTCTTCCTCCCGGGAGAGTTTGGAGCTGGCCAATTCCCTCGCCAGGCCACGTAGCCCAGCACAACCCCTTCCCAGCCCGCTGGGAACCGGATCAACAGAAGCAGAAGGGTTTCAAGGCAACTTTACCCATAAGGCCCAACCCCGCGAGGAAAGGCGAAAGCAAGAAGAAAAAAGAGACCAGCCAGCCAAAGCAGCACGGGGGAGAAAAGCGGCGAGGGTCGAGAAAAGTTTGCGCAATCGGGCTGAGGAAGTGCATTCATCAACACTAAGCCAGCAGGAAGAAAAGCTTGATGTCGCGTTGTCCCGGCTTGAAATTCCTAGCGAGCCAGCAGCACAGGCAGTTGTACCCGGGCACCGAACTGGAGCTCTGGGGTAAGTCGGCGTTAGGACTTGCAGGGCTAATGCTCTATCTGCCTCCCGTCCGCCCAGGCTCCGTGACAGCACATCGTCGCAAGGAGACTACACCACACTGGCGCTTTGGTTGGGCGTGGCTTCCAGTAGGCTGCGTTTGAAGGGTGGAGAGAAGAGAACAGGTGGAAGGTCTAGAATCCCTCTGCCTAGACGCCACTGGTTCCCGTGGGCAGCATCTTCCATGCCCCAGGCCAGCCTAGACGGCCAGAACCAACGCCCCTTCGCTTGTGTCGCGTTCTGTGGCCCAGCAATGCTCAGGTAATCCATTCCCAGTCTTTCGCATACCTTAGTTCTTAGTAAGGATGGTGTTATCACAGCTATGACTGACGAGCTTAAGAAAAAGACAGCTCATGCTATTAGCAATCCTGGGCTCGGCTTCCACCCGAAAACGGAACCTTGAATCCGGTGGAGAATCCTTCGCGAACTGACGTGAGGCTCTATTTTGACTCATCAATGCCCATTGCCCAATGAAGAAAAAGATTTCTCTGCTTTTGCCGAAACCTGTCCCTCGGACTTGACAACACAGAGGATCTCCCTTTGCCTATGTCCGTACCTTGCCTGTCAGCCTTATGAGAAATTTAGGCCTACACCGAAAAAAAAATGAATGTACAGTCATCCATTCCAATCCCCACGTCGCGCGGTCAATATCACAAAGTCAGCCCCATCCAATATCCCCTCCCATTCCATGGACCCAAGGAGCCGCAGAATTTTTCGACCTTACGCGTGCAGTGGGAAGGATGCCGAGAGTTTCACAGCGGACGAGCGGGAGCATTTCTGAAGGGCCAAAAAATCAAATAAAAAATAAAACAAAAATCCAAATCCAATCTCCATCCACGCAGGTGCGAGAAGCATTCTTGCGGTGCACCGCAACCCAAAACGTAGGGCACATACCACACCGGTAGGTAGCCTACGTGGGACATCGTCAGCCAGCCATTCCTTCACGCCAGCAGGCTACGAGAACAATGAACGAACGGACGACGGCCGGCGGGCGGGTAAGAACGGGTGAAACAGTAGTCAAGCCTATAGCAAACACGGATGCCTCAAAACGAGCAGATATAGCTACGGGCACGGAAGCGGGACGCAACTCTGCTTGCCTGGCCATCCATCGTTCATCCATACGCCCGATGCATCCGCGTGGTCGACCAGGAAGGAAACAGGTACCGGAGGAGAAGGGCTGGATGTATCCTGGGAGGGCTTTGACGATGGTGGTTTACAGTGGTCGTCGCCTCTTCAGCGTTCCCGTCTTCCGCGGGATCCATGATCGTGGTTGTGGAAACCGGGAAGCGCTGCTCGCAATGCCTCTAGATAGCTATTGTGGGTTTTCCATTGTGCTTGGAAACATGGTCAGGGAGCATGGTTGGGGATTTTGCAATCTTGCACTCTTTGTGTCCCCACCGAGCACAGCAAACAAAGGCTGTCACAGGAATTAGAGACCCATCACGCCATAACCTGCCGTACGGCCATAACTCTACCTTGCCTGAAGGGCCATCCGCTCGCTTGGAAGTAAGTCTCCCGTCCAGCCGGGAGAGTGCCACGCTGGGTCACTCTCGCCTCGAAGCACTGTTTCAATTTCAGTGAACAATAGGAGACGAGCACTAAAGCAAACTCGTGCCTCTGCGTGACCATGGAAGTACCGGTCGTCTCCATTGTAATTTGCCAATGCTCCCCTTTTGATTTTCGCGGAAGGAACCACGATCATCGCCAGTGCGCGCGAAGAGAATTCTTCGGGATGTAGACATGCACAAATGGTACGGGAACAAGAAACGGACATACGCAGTGGATCTGGCAAAGACTCGAGAGTCGAAGCGAGCCGATGACGGATGTACCTCGATCCATTCCTGGCATCTACTGTACTTCATATGTGCATGTCCCACCAATTCTCAGGCCGCGGGAATGGGCGGGAAGTGGGCAAACCAGAACAAGAGGCACTTCCGAGTGAGAAACAAAAAACCCCCCACAAGAGCTATGGAGAACAATCTTGTCCAAATCTACCCGCAATGTTTGGGAATATCCGGCTGGACCCCAAGGACAAGCGCAAGCAGTTTCGAAAATTTGGGGTTGTGGATGATGAAGAGAGAAATTTTCCGAAAAGACGTATGACTCTTTCCTGCCACTTTGGGCATGGACTTTGCCTGCTGGCCTGACCTGACTTTCTGGCCCTCCGGTGGATCTCGTCGGTACATACGACGCAGGCAAGTTACGGGTGGTGCCTCTCGAAGTGCCGTGCATCTTGCATCGCGAGATATTGATCCGACCAATGTTATGGGGCGCGAAGGGTTTGTTCTTGGGTAATGCTCTTGTGTCGAACCATCCCGATCGCACCGCGATGGAGCCATGCTTGTAAGGCAGGCGACTCAAGACACATAGAAATGCAATGCAGGGCCACGCAGAAGCAAGGCTGATGGGCTGATTTGCTCCTCTCTCCAGTTCATGCTTACCTACACTGAGCATCGTGGATGCTATGCGCTCAAGATGCCTGGGCAATAGCAGGCCTCCTCTATGCCGAGCAAGTCGCAGACGTGCCGCAACAGACACAACGATCCTCTGCGTGAAGTTGTTCTTTACTCGCTGTCGCGTGGAATGTCAGGTAAAAGGAACCACTTTATGCAAGGAAGTGCGGTAAATTCTCCTAAGGCTACAGACTTACAGTGTTTCATCGTCGCCAAGGTCCAGGATGCGAGTACAGCAGCAAAGGTCCAGATCATTGATGTCTTCTGGCGTGACGGGAGACAAGGAAGTATGGTCAGAGGTAGAGCAAGAGTGGTCACGGCATTCGCAAAGCAATGGGCGAAAACCAGCCAAGAAGCACGACCGCAGACATCGGTGGAGAATCCAGGCCAGTGTCGTGGGACTCCCCCTGGACCGGGGAGCCATTACATGACAAATTTGGCGCAACAGGTCTGGCTTCCTTGGGCCCCTCCCCACATCCAAGCATCTTCCTCGTACGGCTGGTTGTGGGGTAAAGGGCCAAGAGGCAAGCCTGCCGTCAGCCAGAGAGGGGCCAGCAGGAGAAAAGCGCAGAAAAAGCAAGTTGATGCGTTGTCCAGGTACCGTATGACACCACTGCGTCCGTGATCAGGGCACCAAACACGGCTACAAAAGCAATTTGCGAAGACAGGAAGCACCGTCTGGCCCTATGACGTGCTGGTGCGTGGAGATTTCATGCCTTTGCTTTGACGCCCTTTCGAATCTTTTCGCTACCGCAGCGGAGCAGAAAAGGCTTTGCGAGGGGATCCATTGGGAAAGGATGGTTTTTAGGTAAGAGAGGACACTGTAGCCCATGTATGACGTGATGTGCTGGCCTGCTCAGAAACGTGTTGAGCCGGGTGGGCGAAACGTGATCAAGTCATTCGAGCTCAGGGCTCGGAGCACACGAGGCGGAGAGGCGCAAGCGGATTTGCCCATCGATGGTGAGGCAGAGGACGTTGCCTGGTTTTCATTATTCAATCGTCGCCAATCTATCCCGGTCGACTGCGCACTTGCGGTCGATCCGGGTGTGACCTTGACTAAAAATACCCCTGGCAATTGAGCTAGGTCGTCTCTTTTACCCCATGATTTCGAGGAGGGGCAGCGCTGTGGCGTAGGATGCGCCGGGTGATGGGACTGAGAATGATCCACGGTCACCTGCTCTGATGGCATAAGGACTGAAATGAGCCATGTTTGACCGTGTAGGGCGATATCCAACGGTTCTGGGATAGAAAGACCGAAGGAACCGCGCAGTGGCTATGTGACGAATAACAACTGGCCGGGATGATGCAAAAACACCCTTACGGTGTTGCCATCTTTGTCTCTGGCTACGAAACCAGTCTTGGAGGCCAGCGCAGGGCAAACAAACAGAAGCTTTGCAACGACGAATTCCTTCGCCGGCTTTCCTCCTGCTTCTATCCAACGCCCGGCTCGTCTCTGCATCGAGCGATGAATGAAGACAAAGACTCACTCCAAGAATGAGACTTTAGAAGCCTGACGGAAATAGCCTCAGCAACGATGCAGAGGAAAAAACTTTCAAACCTAGAAAAATAGTCTCCCTTAGCCAAAGCGTAAATCCCGCTCCTCTGTAAAGCCCTGCTGTCCGGCACGGGGCAACGTGTCTCTATTGACCGGCGAACAAAAGAAAACAACGCTCGCGCAGGGCACGGAGTAGCACTCAACCAAAGCCAAGATGAGCAAGCCTACGCCCAGCTAAAGCACAGCATCGCGAAAGGCGTCCAAGCCAGAAAAGTCCGGGGAAGGCAGAGGGGGCAAAAAAAGTCAAACCACGGAGAATTTTCCTCCAAGATTGCGACTAGGCACGGGAATCGGGGTGGGGGTGATCTAGATGCTTCGATTGCTGCTTTGCAATGTTCCTTCAGCAAAAATGTGTAAGAAAAAAGGCTCTGTCGTTTGCCTCTTTGCTCTTCGCACGCGACACTCCCCGCGCGCGTGATGAGGGCTTGGGTGCTGGAAAGACATTGGCTGAGGAGAGGTTAAGGTCATCGCTGCAGAATTAACCTCCCGGAAAACGCCCCTGGGGAGGCTGATGCGAGACCTGCTCTACCGGTGCTTGCGAGGGGCAGAGATTGGACGAAAAACACATCTCCTCCGCGGTCTTAGACAGCAGAAGAATGAAAGCGAACTGTGGTTTCGGAGGTTGGATTACCGTTGGTCGGTCGTGTGATTGTCGTTGAGGAAACGATGTTACCAAACCTTCCTCCCCAGTGAAACTTGGACTACTACAATATTGTGCTCACTTTTCGCCGTAAGGGCTTTTAGCGTTTCCCTCGACGCAAACGTTTTGCCAGAGTGCGCGAATGGTAGGGAGCTGGGGTAAGCTAGGAGGATCCCGTGTCTTGGTAGTGGAGCAATGGAAATGGATATGGAGACATCTTCGCGAGACACCGAATAGTCAGGCAGACAGAGCACTTGTGACTTTTGGTAGGCTAAGGTACTTGGGTAAATTGAGTGCATATCGACATTGCACTGTCCGGTGGGATCCAAGCGTGCCAAACCTTGACGGGCATGTAAGGAAAACTGTGGAGAGAAATGAGTGGGTTATGAGCCGAAGGGCAGAGGAGAGTTCATGGACCTTGTGCGATGCTCCATCCGACGTGCACTGGAGTGATGGGGTAAATCGAGTCTGGGTAGTCGCCCGCCTTCCCAGGAACGAAGAAAAAGAAAGACGCAACGGGACCCTTCCAGAGCCGTACCGAGGACAGAAAACTAACGTAATGACAACATGACACCACCACACATACCGGCCACGGGAACCCTCAAGCGTCGAGCCACAAGTAGTGTGATATGTATGTGTGGGATGATATGAGATGGCGAGAAGATGGGGGAATAGGCTTTTTCGTACGATTTTACAAATATCAGGCGTGGAATGTAGCGTGGAGAGAACGTGGTGTGTTTGTGAGAACTCTATGCCTGTCATTTTATGACCAAGGCAGTGAGAGGATGTCTGAAATTGGTTACTATGCTAAAACTTGCTTGCTTCCTTCCCTTTTCTCGGGTAGCAGTAGAATACCCTAGATACCGTCCCGAATACAATGGGACACATCACAATGTCTTGCCTCCTCATCTAAAAAGAAAACCCTCCTACTTGGTTGACTCCAAGCATGACTTTCCAAGGACAATTCCCAGACCCGAGTGCAGTGTCTTCCCAAGGCGCCCCAGAAAAGAAACCCTGCTCCGACGCTGCCGTGACCCAAACTTATATGCCCTAACCATTTGTGATTCCCAGACCCCCAGACCCTGGACCGATGCCATGATGTAACAGATGAAATGATATTCCCATAAACGAGTGTTGGTTTTTCTGCCTTGATGCTCCAATGGCCAATGAAACTTTTGTGGTATGCTGATAAAAAGGAATAGAGAAGAGATGTGCTGTATGATCCGCGAGATGCTTTTGGTACAATAATATTGTGGTTTGTTCTCGTGAGAACGGCGAACTTCGAGAACGACGAGTAGGTTGGGTATTGTATCATGAGTAAGAGATGTCTGAACAAGAACGCCGGTGAATGCTAAGATGCGGTACTAAAGTTGATGAAGTTGTTGTCTTCCTCTCAATGCGTTGATTGCCTTCTGCCAAATCGAGATTGGTCGAATGATCGTTCGTAGTCCCTCAAGGCCAGTCTATCTTCGTCGGAGACGGGGCTCTTCTCTTGGGAAGCAGATGAGTTGCTACGCAAGGAGAACAGGCTGGATTGCGAGCTGGAGGGTGTCAAGACTGGCTTTGATCCGTACGCTGGAGAGGATTGCGGACGAGTAAAGGTGAAGGTCGACGCAGGAGGGGACGCTGCAGAGGGGGATATTTGTCTAGGGTTGTTGAAGTTATATGCAGGTGGAAGGTAGAACTTGGATTTCGTGGTGGGCCATGATGTTGAGACCCGTGGTGACTGAGGAGAGGATCCAGAGCTGGAGCAGGCCTTCTCGTACTCTCGTACTCTGCCAGACGGCAGCTCTCGGAGCAGTACACCTCGCCCTCGGTTTGTCTGTCACAGGCGAGGCAGAAAGGTAGTGACCAGTCCATATCCATTTTGTAGGTTAGGATGCTGAGCGGGGAAGGTTTTGAGAGCGAAATCTCGAAGAGTGGTGAGAGATTGACGGCAATGCACTTCTCAGACGAAGAATGAAGGAACTGATCTGAGAATTTGACGGAGGAAAGAAAGCAGGTTTATATGACGATGATGTAGGCGAGATCGGTGGTGGTGACTCCTCGAAGTGGAGCCTCGAGACTGCGTGCGAGCTTAAGGATTTTGACGAGCCGATGGCCTAATCGTCAAGGCGGATGATGAAAGCAGATGTTTGCAACAAAGAGTCTTGGGATTGTGTGCTTGGACAGCGCAATGCTGTGATCGGTGACTGATGGGAGAGGAGGAAGTTGGGTTTCGAAGATGCAATGAGGTTAGCGAGAGGTGAAGTGGTAAAAATGGAGTGGGAGAAGGTTGCCCATATACGAATTGGTTTGGTGGAGTTGGAAGTTCAGGCCTGTCTCGTTGTGTCTCTCTCTGTCTTGACCAGGTCCTGCAGATGAGAATGCCTGGAGGTGCAGGTGTTCCACTAAGGCCCAAACGGGCAACGCGTGGGTGAACTCGGTCCAGCGAGAGGTGTGGCAGCCAAATTCTGCTGGCTTGGCTAGCTTGGCTGTTGGCTGAGTGGCTCAAGGTACAGCAGGCTCCTAGACAGGCTAGCGGCAGAGGCTAGAGGGGCTCGAGAAATAATATTCTGATGTTCTGCTGGGGGTCATGGCCCAAACAGGCCTAGCCGCACTGATAGGCAGGTAGGATTGCACTGGCCAAAACAATGGCGTGCGCAAAAATGAGCACAGCTGCCAGCCATCCCACATCCAACACCCTCCCATAGCCTACTTTGCTCAGCATTATTGTCTGGTACCCGTATTATCGTCCTTGCAATCGTCCTGACTGCGGATGACCGGTGTCCCCTGCCATGACTCCTCCCTCACGGCGGTCTTGCCTCTGCATCCCTTGGCCTGAAGAACCACAAAAACAGCGACGTGGGATGTCTGAAGCGATCTCCGGCCCTCGAACCACACAGCTCATCTGGCAGGAAGGGGCCGCATGAGAGCCTAGTCCGCATTCAGAGAGCGTGGCAGGAGGGAGGAGGTGCAGAGCGTCGTCGTCGCACAGCGCGCTTTGCTCCATTCTACGCTGCCTGCTGGAATGGAATGCGAAAAGTGGGGAAAGCTCGATGATGGTGTTTCTGTCGCAGAATTTCTGACTTGGCCCATGTCCCTGTCGTGGCTGCATTGCATCTGCAGCAGCGGGAAACAGACATTGACTTCAAAGCCCCGATTTTCTTGCCAGGCGAGAGCACGGCGAGACAAGGGAATGGCGCGCCCTTGAACCTATGGGCGTCATGTCCTAGCGCGGACATCTCTGGTAACCCTGTTGCTGCTGCGGCCCCAGTCTTTGCAAGGTTAGCAGTGCGGATCCATCATTAGCCAGCGGGGGCATGCAAGAGCAGACGTGGTGGGGGGCAGCAGAGATATGCTTTTGCAGCACCTGAGCTGAGCGTTTCATTTGTCCAAACACCTCGCCATCTAAAAACAGCAGAGGCCGACCCAGCCTTGCCCTTTCCTGGCTGACTGGCTGACTGGCTGCCTTGCTTGGGAGCTGAGACTGCCCTTTCGGAGCTGCTGCTGATGAGAGCATGAGTGACCAGTCTCATGTTCTGCTACAGCGGCGTGGCCGTTGCTGTGAGCGCCCTCACCTGACTGGTGCAACCACGACGTCCTGGCGAGATTGCGCTGTAGCAGCATGGCCAAGCCCGGCGGCCATTCGCTGTCAGCTCGAATTGCACAATTCAATATTGGCTTGAGACGAGAGACCAGCCTTGCCTCTCTTTGGGCGGGCCTGCAGCGACCCAGCACAATTACCACTGCAGGCAATCGACATCGACGAGCCTCGGTTCGATCCGGGGAGCACCATTGTTGTTATTGATACTTGAAACGGTCAGAAGTCCTACAAGGTGTTTGCTCTCAAGGTGTCCAATTCCTATTTCCGACCCCCGATGCCCAGTGAGTGTGCCTAAATATGCTTACTCTAGCAATGCCTCACAAGGTGCCCGACTCGTCCGGCCCTGTCATCTGGCCCTTCTTTGGCTCAGTGTCTCGCGGCTAAGGGAATTACGAATCTGCACAATATGCAGGCACCGCTCCAACCTGTCTTACATTCCCAAGTGCTCCTTGAGGCCACCTGCACCTGCATTTCAGAGAATTCCAAACCTTAATCCGGGAGAAACTTACGGGAGCACGTTTCACAAGCAGTGGAGAGCGCGGGATATTATTTTGACTTGATGATCGTCATTGACGACTGCTGGGCTCCACAACGGGAGAGTGCGGCAATTGCTCTCCGAGAAGCCTCAGGCCGGATCCGCCAGAGTGCGAGAGGCGCCTTGTATAATTGTGCCAACGGCGGATACCGCTCCAGCTTCATCATCGTGAGACAGTTGACAGTGCTGAGCCGCCCGTCCGTTAATGTACACCAGGCCGCGCTACTGCGCGTTTAACAATTCTTGGTAGTGATCGGACCTCTTCTTCGTTCCATAAATTTATTTGGATCACCACTTCAAACCTCGATCTCATTCCACAGCAGCAGCTACCGGTTGAGCCCTGAACCGAGCAAGTGGGTGTAGCGGCAAAAGCAAATACCAACCTCCCGGCAAATGCCTCTACTGGACACTCCGGACTTGATTAAGAACGCTCTAATCTGTCCGATCTGGCTTGCACAGCCAATCATTTGCGGGTCGACTGGTATGCCCGACATGGCCGAGGTCTGGCGCCTATTGCTGTCTCACGGTACGAACATCGCACTGCGTAGGGTACATTATACGAGCTTACGAAGCTGTCAGTCGGTATCTATCCTGTGACTGTCAGAGTGCCGCTTGACCCGTATGGTACTCTGTAAATGTGGAAATACCCCAGGAGTTTCACGGCACCAGGCTGTGATGCGCGATCTTCTATTGTGATGTTCTCCGCTCATTTGCACATTGATTATGTCCGCCGGGGTTGAAGAGACAAGCTCACTGATCTACAATCTACATGTATGAAGATTGAAGTGAATACGCTAAATAATCTCTCGGTCTAGTGGGCCCTGGAGTCGAGCAGCAAGGAAGCCAGCTAGCACAGACAGGTGCATATGATGCTGACATGATGACAGTACGCCTGGGAAGTGATGAAATGCATCTTCCAGGTTGATACTATCAATCTCTAGCAACTCGTGCCAGCCCAGACATGATCAAGGTTGCACTCGGCTTTAGAAGTCTGAACTAGTTGCGCGGTCGTGTGAGGATGGGTGGCTTTCTCCATCATTTCTGGGTACATATTATTGAGGTCTCGTGGGGGTCTCTTCCATCCGTCCCCACAAATGCCATGCGTCAGGGATATCCACGGGACCCATCATGAAGATAGCAAGCCCGGAAACCTCACGATGCTGCACGTAGGGTCGAGGAAACTGCCCACGGAGGAGTTTCGGGGCCAGCTGGCCCTCTCCTTGCCGAAGAGGAAGAATGTTGTGTAGCAACCTCCAATCTTTCGGTGGTGCCGAGGGGAAGGCAGGAGGCTCGCATTCAGCTGAGCATGGCCGGTGGTACGTGGAAGAGGCAATATAGACAGACGGCTGACCAGATATCAAGAATGAAACGAAGGCGTCAGCCTTTCCATAAGCACTGCCTTGGAGATACAAGGGCAGCATTTCGTGCCTGGCATGACTTGCAGATAAGCTTGCTTTCAAAGCATCATCAATCAAACGAGAATTTGATATTCCTTACAATACTCTCGGCGAAATCAGCCCCTGCCGGCCTGGTGGTCTGTGGCCTTCAGGGTCACGGCGAATGGCTTACTGAGAAGTATCCCAGGCGAGCAGACCAGGCAGGGGGGCTCTCACGCCGAATATAGTCCTGGACTGTACCTAGGTGCACCATGATGCGATATCTAGATGAATGGTGCCCGCGACGGCCTTGTGCGGCATCTTGAGCCACCTGCAATGACGGTCCAGTCCGCAATGATCCACCCAGTGCCAAGTGGGCAACCGTACGTTGCCCTCGAGTCTCCAGTATCCCATCGCGTGTAGCATGTTGCTCTGCCTGGACTGCAGAGCGATGAAGGCGATGAACTCCTGCACTGCATCGGCAAGCTGCAGCAAGATAATGCATCTTGGTGGATCGCTGGAGGCCGACGAGGTGATTGGCCACGCACATACGATCCGTTGCGAGGCTCTAATTTGTGGGCTGTCCGGCCGGATCAGTTCCTGACCATGGCGGCTTTTCGAATTATGGCGGCAAAAGCGCGAGGGCCTCCAGCAACATAAAATGCCATGGCAGCCACCTCTGGACATCGGATGACCACACCCTCTGGCCATCCGCCGCAGAATCACTTGACGGCGTTGCTTAGTCGCTGTCTCACGACTCCGCATGACCACATCGTATCTCATCGTCTGGCTTGACCGCATTCGGACAGCTTCAGATATTCCCAGGCCCTCGCGCCCCTCCCCACGAAATACTTCTCTGCTCTTCTCCACCTCCAAGGCCTTCGGTGGCAGGGATGGCGACCACCCCAGACAGCACTACTGCAAGTACACAGACGTCGATATGACGAACACCCGTGCTGCGGATCTGATAGATTTCTGTGCGCCGTGCCATTCGCTGAACAAGCGAAGGCTCCATGTCGTCTCCTGCATCAAGAGGCACGGCCGACGGGCAGTGCGAGGGGGCTCCTGGTACTGGCCGCCGACACCATCCTTGGACGCTCGCACTTGCTCTCACGGTCACCTCACTCGTCGTCGCCGGCGGGGGCTGGATAGACCCCCACGCCATCATCTCGCGATACTGCCCGAGGTATGCCAATGCTTTATCTCTACAAGTCAACAGGCCGAAGGCCGCGAAGCTGGTGGAGATGGAAACCACGGTATATTGCCCTCAGACCTGGCATATACTGGAGGACGAGCGATAGGGCGATACAGAAAGCATAGGTCTGCTCCGGAACGACAGATTTCCGTGCACCCAGAATCAGATGCGGGCTCAGGTCAGCCAGGAGCTCACGAGGTTCCTGCATACGACGTCGACTTCGCACCGTCGAGCATGGCTGAGATCAGGCTAGCTGAGGAACAGTCCATCATCCCATCTCACCATCACGACTTCCCTCCCCGCATTTACGCCTGGGACTCAATATCTCGCTTCCATTCTTTGACTATCAATATTCTGGGCGTCAGGTGTCTCTTTTGGATGCAGTCCGACCAGGGACACTGCTTTAGGCAAGCTGGCGGTTGCTCTCGGTCGCCGTGGATGACTGATTCCTCATCAATCAACCGCTCGGCATTCTCGACACCCTCTGCAATGATCTCCAACCAGCATGGCCGTTCTCTGATGCCCTGTCTTGTTCCTTCTCGCCTGCCCTGGTCCGACCTGCAGGACTGACACTTTTCAGGTTTCCATGGTTCGGCCCTCGTAATTGGTCCTCTCCCTGGTCTGTGTATCCGGCTGTCACCGTAGCTGACCCATGAACCCATCGGATATTGCGGGGGGGCAAAAGGAAATTGAAAGCTTTTTCTCCTTCAATGTTGTCATAATGGGCCCGGCGACATCCAAAGCTACGTGGTCAGGGCAGCGCAGGAGCCTTGCGATCGTGCTGCAAGCATGCTTCCACGGCTGCACCCATTAAAATCTCCCATGCCTTTGCCAGGCCTAGGCGACCCTGAAGATGTCGGCGTGTCTGGCCGACATGAGCAGGACGACGATGCTTCCCGCAAGACAAAGCCATTACAGTACCATCTCATCCTCCGTGTCTACACAAGGGTCAAAACTTCCTTCGGCCAATATCCGAATGCCACCATGCTTGTCTGAGAGTCGGCATGCTCAAGGTTATATTCCCGCTGGTCAATGCTGCACTGAAGGTTTTCCCCTTCTCATTCCTTCTATCCTGCCTTGCTCTTTGCGATGAACCATTATCCCTCGCGAAAGGCGGAAAGGCGGAAGAAGGAAGGAGGCATCCATCTGAGCAAGGTAATTGCCTCCGAGGAGGATGCAAACCCACAAGAACGAGAGAGCCTTCACAACTACCGCCTCCAAAAATTTTCTCCGAATCCTACAGAGGAGGCGACACCACCCAGATTGCAGCTACATCGTGCACACACACAGACACGCAGCAATGCATCCAGTATCTCGATCGACAACGGGCGCGGGTGTGGCCGCAGCACCCTGGATTGAGCTCCTGAAATTTCGATGCCTTGTAGATCTGCACGTCTGTGGCGAGTCATCACACATGGTGTCCGGAGTAGACTCCTCTTCCTTTTGATTAGCTATAGCAAAGAGGTGGTTCGAGTGATATCACAGTTGTGCCTCGTACGTGCAACGTGCGTCGCCATCCTCTCCATCCCACAGCAGGAGATCCATTGCAGTGTACATGGTTTCTGAGCTGTCAATTTCCCCGCAGTTGTGGGCTCTACCAATGCCAAAGCCTTTCCACATTTCCACTTCTTTTCTTTTCTTTTTTGCCTTCGCAAGCCTGCGCTACAGAGCAGAAACAATGGTATGGATGCCTATCTGTATCGGTACTTGCCAATTGCGAGTTACCAGATGCCAGACCAAGACATTCAGCACACATACAGTCAGTACCTCGAGACGTTGACGGATATTCTTGGCCAATCGACTAGTAATCTTCGGAGCATTGTTTGAGCTCTGTCACTTAATTCGCTCATACTGCTGAGTCCTTGCTGGCATGCTGCCTCGCTGTACGAAGTATGATGCACAGGACTGATTAGCTGTACATGTATGAATTCGTCGGCGATCTGCCTGCCTTTTTCGTTCGCAGGTGTGCTCACTTCTTATTGGAGTTTCCCTGAAGTGGGGGTGGGTTATTTTCGCCCAGTGGATGTGGGCGGGTGTGAGAGCGACAAGCCAATACTAAGCCAACCAGCCTTTCACCTGCCAAATCCCGCCGTCGGCAAATATGAGAAGCGGAGAGAACCTATCTTGAAATATGCCAATCGTTGCCTTGGTTGCGCAGCCGAGAGTCGTAATCAGACACATAAACATGGGGAAGTGGCCCTGAGTCTGACATTGGCTGTCGATAGCTTGGAGGGAAAGCATCAAGATTGGATGGAGTCTGTACATCGACCAAGATCTGATTTGCTTAGGTGCACCCAACGTCTTGTTATCTCACCTGGCCTGGTCCACAGTGGCGAGATGGTCTGCACAATGTATGTCTTTGACACAGGGTATAATAATGTCCGTCTTTTGCATGTCGATTCCTTGTTTGGACCTTTGAGCTAGAGAGCCCATCGCTAACTTTGCCTTCTCGCCACTTCCTATTTTTATAGCTTTTTCAACCTTTCTTGGCACACCCTATCCTACCCCGAGTAGCCGTGGGGTGAGAACTAAATTACGATAGTCCAACTTTCTCTCTAATTGCATCAAAGTTCAATATCATCATCTAAGAGCTCTTTTCTCATCAATGTCATCTGTCGATCACTTGATGAAGCTTCCATATCTCAACTGCTGTTTTCACTCTGTCGCACAGCTCTTTGCATTCGGCTCCGAGTATAGAATGTGGAAAAGCATTGATTGCCTGTCTCGGGAGCTACACATTCCGCATTCCCTCTCCTCCGCTCCGGCGCTCTACATAAAATAAATGCAAACAGACCAACCACCTTTCTGCAAATTTAAGGAGCAAGTCAAGAGGCTGATGCTCTCCATGATTAGCAAGTCTTGATTCGCCATGTAGAGACACCCATCTGGAGACACTTTGATGTTGGTTTACACATCCAATCACTCTCGCAATGTTTTCACCTCCTTCTTTTCCCCATTTACTAGTCGAGAAGATACGATCAAGTCTTTTGCCTCTGGCACTTTGCATTTCCGATGGCTTGGAGGCCGCCGTTCAATACCGCATAACACATCTTATGCTAGGTGTAGCGAATAAGTGTGCTTGCGAGGTCCTACTTTCCTCGGCTTACTTGCACAATACATCTTCCCTCTTTGGTCCTCTCGTGCATGTATTTATGTATGTATGTATATGTACGCGCGAACAAAACTCGCGCCCATCTGCGGCACCACATGTACGTAAAGTATACCGTCCGGAGGGTATCACAAGACTCTGTTGCTCTTTGGATCAGACCGAAAGAAGGCAAGCACACCGTCCATTCGCGCACACAAGACAGTTCTCATTTCGCACCTTTCTTGACCCTGATCGGGAGCGAATGACAGGGCACAGCGTCCTTGCTCCATTGAACTCTATCAATAAGAAAGTGGTTGAAATGACGGACCCAGCATACGCTATGAACTGTTCTTGAAGCCTTGAATTGTCACCCGTCAGCATGCACGCTGAGAAGTGACCTTGCTTGTCGTCTCCAAAGCCGTTGAAGAAAGTATAAAGGTCGCGAGGGGGAATGATACCTCGGTGGACGCTGTACCGATCCGACCCGGACTGGATACTCGTGCACCACTTGACGCCCTCAACGGTTCACGAATCCTACTATCCCACGTGTTTCCGCGTTTCAACGTCGAAAGTCAAGCGCTGTCGCTCCTCAGATTCCATCATTCCACCCCAAGCCCCTGACTTCTGCAATTCCTCACGCTACATGCCCAGGGAAGCCATCTTCCATGCCCTCTCGTCGCCCTCAATTGAAACCAAGCCGTCTAGACGTGCTCCCAACAACATTTAGAAACGTGGCTCTGGACGCCCCCAATCTCCAATGGCTCCATACAACGCACCCTGTTGGCGGGCATCCCTTTCCCCCAGATATCACATCTCACATTTGGGGCCTCTGCTTTGGCGGTTGTCCTCGTTACGCGAAACCGCTGTCGGGCGTCCAGGCCCTCGATGGCTTTCCCCCTCGCTCGCTTACCGTCGTCGCCGTTGCCAGCCTTTGGGGTCTGGGTCGGCGTCGGACACGGGACGTCGAGCTGGATTCTGCGTCTCGTGCATCTTTCTTGATCTCCCTTTCACTTCTCTGGCCTGCGAGGCCCGAAATCTGACCAAATCCCACTGGACCACACCCTCCCCCCCCCCCTTTTCCCCCAACAGCCTCGGCCATCCAATGCTTCTTTGGGACTCCGTCCTGCTGATCTTATTGGTTCTGCTTTTTGTCCCGTGTTTCGTGAGAAATAAGACCGCTTCATGCCTTATCTCATTTTTTTTTTTTGCTCTCTTCCTTCCTATGCAAGCGTATGGCATTGCTCGGTAACCATGTGCCACCCCCTGGCCCCCGTCCCCCCTCTCCCCTCTCCCCTGGAGGCTGCTGCTCCGGGGTTCACATGGGCGTTGCTGCGGTTGGTACAGTGTGAGACTTTTTGGCTGTCACTTTCTTGGAGTTGGCTTCGGGGCTCGGCTAGAAATGGTTATGCTCGGCTGGGGCCTACGTGTGCCGGATGCTGTGGTGTTTTCGAGAGGGAAGCTGGCGATGGGGGTCCGATCTATGCGGTGGTTGACGACGACTGTGACTGTGAAGGTGGTCATTGGCTCTGGTTGGTCTTGGTTGGTTCGATGCCAGATGAGAATTAGGGTTTGGGGAGAGGTGGTCGGGTGATGATGTTTCCATCGGCTTGGATGGGAATGACCTCATGTTGGGAAATCCTATATCGCCCCTGAGTCGCGCGGATCGTGAATAATGGCAGATCCGGTCGTCTTCTGCATATCCTGCGGCTGGCTCGCTTTGTGCTTGCTGAGGTGGGTGGGCAGATCTTCTGGCGGAAGTGCAGGATGAAGCGGCATTCGTTGCCATGGCTGGGGAAATCACCTGGACCTTCGCCCCTTGGAATCAGACTTCAGATTCCCATCGGATTGATGTGTTGAATGGATTGGCCATTGGCGTGGGTGCATTTTCTGTCCTTTGGAAGTGCTTGGCTGAGTTGCATCATCTACATGTGGTAAGTTGTGGGTGGCTATGTTTCTTTAGGTATCTAGGTATTGAATAAGTGCATCCACGTTATATTTCGTAGACTTGCTTCGCCTCAGATGCCCAATTGTATGTGCAATTCGTGTGTGAAGGGACAGATCAAGAAAGTCCTACTGCTCTATTCCAAAGCAGGAAAAGAATTCAGACGCGGCCATGGTTCATCATGATATAAACATTAGCTTCATCTAAACAGTACATTGTTAGACGGACGATTGAAGCCCCTTCGGCTTGTACGAGTTTGTTCTCTACTTCCAACACCATATGAGCTAGACCGAACCTCAATGGCATCTAGCCAGAGATTCCATAGCAGTTACGAGTGTCTTTGGAGCTCAATTGATACTTGCTCTGAAACTTCGTCCTTGGAATTTGTGATGCTAGAACATGCTTAAGTATTGCACTCGACATCGGATGACTTATTCAACGTCGTGTCTGCCTTTCCCTCGACTCCTACCTAGATATTGATTCCAGGAAGCGCTCAAGCGTAAATGATAACAATGCTACGGAATAACTTCCAAAAGTCACAGCGTACCTTCTTCTATCAGAATACTAAATACTGCAGGCGGACAAGTAGAGGTGAGGTAGAGATTCACCTCGACCTAGAAAAGAAATGGAAGAACGGTTCGGAGTTTCAGAAGTCATTAATCGGTCATAGTCATGTACTGATGCCTCAAAGCTCAAGTAGTCCAATTCCAAAAGGAAGCTACAGTCATTCTATTTACGCAGTTTTCTTAAAGAGAATATATGTGGTGCAGAGTTTTGGTAGTGGAACGACGACGCTTCAGTGTGATAATTAATCTTTTCGTCTGAGATCCAAGTATAACAGCAGCACAGGTGCTCACGAGCAGGGGTGACATTCTGATGCCCAAGGGCTAGATGAACTTAGGTTAGATGCTGGAAATAACAAGCTCGATATTTAACAACGATGTCCGCCTTGTTTTGAGATAGAGTTGATACAACAGGTAAATATCGCGAAGTCCTTTATTACTAGAAGTAATTTTATATGCTTCAGTTTTCTTGCTTGAATTACATATTTAAAGCTTGTCAAGACTTTGTCAGAAAGGTATGACCGAATCACACTTGGTTGTAATGAATTATCTAATTTGAAAGAAGACCGAAGCATTTGAGTAAATGAATCCTAGAAATTCTCATGAATACATAGATGGAAACCATGCTCCGTAAGACACTACTACCATTCTCGAATCTCGGTCGTGTTATAGCAAATATAACAAGAGTATAGCTTTTGTAGCTTTTGGTATTCGAGGGTTTAAAGGCAATAGGAAGCACTGGGGAATACTTGACGTTTCATGCTGCCGCTTCACAGGTACTGACTGCTGTGCCTTGACGTTGTACAGACGAGCGGTAATAAGTTTGTCGAGAAGTTACACCCGGGCCCTTGATTACCGGGGTGTCAAATCACGTGTAGCTGATAGCTCCAAGCTCCCGCCTCCAACGTCAACACAAGAGTACCTCGAATGCGCCGGACAAGCTGTAACGACAACAACCCCGAGCCTGACACCACTTACCGCTCCATGAGTTAATAGGGCCGGTACATTAAACACCACTACTCGTTGCGCCCCAATTGAGCCGCTCCCAAGCCCACGGATAAGCAAAGCAACCATGACGTCCCGCCTCGTCCTTGTCATCGGAGACCTGCACATCCCAGACCGAGCACTGGATATACCAGCCAAGGCAAGCCCGGCGTGAACCCTTCCTCCCGCTCCCAGCCCGATGATAAGAGCGAGTCCGAACCAAAAGGCATGCTAACGAATGCGCGCGAGTACAGTTCAAGAAACTCCTCACACCAGGCAAGATCGGGCAGACGCTCTGCCTCGGAAACCTCACGGACAAGCCGACGTACGAATACCTGCGCAGCATCGCGCCGGATCTCAAGATTGTCAAGGGCCGCTTCGACAGCGAGGCGACGTCGTTACCGCTGTCGCAGGTTGTGACGCATGGGTCGCTGCGGATCGGCTTCCTGGAGGGGTTCACCGTTGTCAATCCCGGGGAGACGGATCTCTTGCTCGCCGAGGCGAACAAGCTGGATGTGGATGTGCTGTGTTGGGGGGGAACGCATCGCTTTGATGCGTATGAGTATGAGGGCAAGTTCTTTGTCAACCCGGGGAGTGCGACGGGGGCGATGACGACGGGCTGGACGTTGGAGGGGGAGGAGATGGTGCCGAGCTTTTGCTTGATGGATGTGAGTTTGGGTTCCCTTGGATGATGCCAGCTGCGGCGGTTGCCAGGCCCTAGGATCGTGGAGGATATTTGCTAACCAGTCTTATCGGATAGGTTCAGGGCATCTCTTTAACACTTTACGTGTACCAGCTGAGGAAAGACAGCAATGGAGTTGAGAGTGTGGGAGTGGAAAAGATCACATATACCAAGAATGTCGGGGGAACATGAACAAGGACCCAGGAAAACTGACGACAAGGGAATTACTGCTGCTTCGAATGCTCGTGCAGAGGCCTCGAGCGACACTCGTAAAATAATAGAAAGCATCCGCAGAGGTGCAAGATATGTCAGGCATGGGGACCAAAGAGTCTCAATAGGCATTATCTCATTTAGTTCGTAAACTAAGAAAAGCATCAAACTGCGCTGATTCAGGCACCGACAGGTATACAGAACTCGCTCATCATCCAAACCCCGGACTCCGTGTTTAAATCTGCTATCCTGTCATAATCATAACATCATACTTCTCCTCCTCGAAACTCGATCACCCCGCTCTACCTCCCCCTCACTTTTATGTCCAGACTCTTCTTTCACCTTTTTCGCTGGATCGATAGTTCTCATGGGTGCTTTGAGTCCCAGTGTTGAAGTCCGCCTTCTAGACGTCAGTGAAGTAGACCTCTTCAAACCCTCTGGTTCGGATGTCTCCCCACGATCAGCGATTGACCCACGAAGAGTTGAGGACGCTCTTCTTGATGTCGTTCGTGAAACTGGTCTGACTTCCTTCTCGCCTTCCAAGGCTCGTGCCTCTTCGACAGTTGGCGACGCAGTTCGAAATTCATATATATCTGGGTTCCCGCGCCTTGGCGAAATCGCGTCATCTGACGGTGAACATTCCTTCACCTCTGTTCGTGATCTTCTAGTACCAGCCAGAAGCGCTGATATGGCACCGCCCGATCCTGGCCGTTGCTGCTCCGCTTCCCCCTGCTGCAGAGATGATTCACGTCGTTTTCGATGTGAAATGAGGCCGCTAGGAAGGATGGTTGGTGGTGTCTTCCCGCTCAGTGGGCTACCCGCTTCCACTGGTATACTTGACTGCATTGGCAAGCTCTTCCATGCGTCATCGGTCTCCGGTTCTGCCTTGATCTTGATTGCTCTTTGGACCTCATCCTCAAGCTTGATGGAAGCGGTTCGACGTGCCTCCTCTCTAGCAACAGCATCAACAAGTTCCTTCGTTGGTCGTCTCATCTTGTCACGCAAATTAGGCTCTGCGTAGCTCACTGCTCCTCTAGCTCTGCGACTGGGTCTTTGAGCTTCGGCACTTGCTCCCAGGTCTGTCGGAGGAGGCGTATCTCGAGATTCGGCACGTGCAGTTGAGGGCAAGGATGACTGAGGAGAAAACAGGTCCAAGGCCGCTGGTGTTTCTGGTTCGACCTGAATGTCTACCGGGTCAAGTATCGGTATTGTTTCGGCCTCCACAGGTATGGGTTCCGACTTCTTTTCCAATGCACGAGGACGGTCTCGGCTTGCTTCTTTTTTGGCAAGCTCAGCCTTCGCAGCCTTCACCTCATCCACAGCTTTAGGCTTAGAAACCTTTCGAGGTGAATTGTTCACGCTCTTGGGCGCCAGGACTCTCCTAGCAGATATCTCGCTGGTAATTTTTTTCTGGGAACCCCCATTTGCAACAGCCATCTCGCGTGCATTCTGGGTCTTGGTCTTCTCTGCTGGAGGTCCTAGTCTTGTCTGTACTTCTCCCGTGAGTCGTGCGAAGAGGAAAGAGTCATCAGAAGCCTCTTTATGGCGTCTCGAACTTTCGCTGTCATCATCTTCCCGGACACTGAGTTTCCTCTTTGCTCCTATCCTTAGTGGTTCTGCATCTTCTCGGTTTTCGTCCGTTTGGCTGGTGATTTTCTTAGTTTCCACTGACCCACTCTCGCGACGCTTCTTTCTTTGTTCTAGGTTGATTGAGAGCGCTGGATCTAGGCTTCCAGGATCTTCACCTTCCGATTCATGACTTCGATTTGGTAAATCAATCTTCACTGGATCTTCGTCGACGAATTTCGATATTGGTGGAGGTCCAATCTCTGGAGAGTCGGTCGTCTCTGCAGCTTGTTCGGCTAGGATGGCCGTGAGTTCTTGAAGCCTGTGTGAAGTTAGTAAATCTCAATTTTTTCCATATTAGTGGTTAACATACTCCAAAGTCCGTCTGGGGTACGTTTTATTTTCTGGTATGGGCGGCAATCTGCCTTCGTGCCCAGCTACCGCATCACTCAAGGAACACAAATTCTTCCAGTTCTTTTGGTCTGGGCTCTTGCTGAGACTCTTTCTTGAAGTTGGCCCAGCCTTTGGGGACGGTTTCTTCTGTTGTGGCGCCTCGTCTCCCAATCCGGTAATCAAAGCCCCTATTTCAAGTAGTTTGGCTTCCAGTTGTGACTTGATTGCGCCTGCGTGATCAACTATACGCTGTGACCTGTTATTTTCTAGCTCGTTCTGTTGTCGAATTATCTGTTCTCGCAGTCGAAGGTTATCTGCGAGCATGCGTGACACTTCGTTCTCGAGATTTCGAATCCGCTGAGACTGGGTTGAATTAACTCTCGCAATGTCACGGTTTTGACGCATGAATTTGCGCTTGACTGTGTCGCATCATCAGTATGAATTCAAGGGAGGGGGGGAGAAAACGTCACTCACGAGACTCGAGACTCTCTGTCGATGCCGCGGGCTCGTTGAGACGTGCCATCTATGCTGAACATTCGGCAAAGCCACAGATGATTATCGCGGACTTTGAAAGTCAATATAGAGCGCTCCTGAGCCGTAGCAAAGTGAACAGCGGATCTGAAGCAAACTGAAGCAAAATTGTAGCAGTACGTGGAGACAGGATCTTTGAGCCACGAAGAAAACAACCGACTTGTTTACCTTCGTTCCAAATCGGGTGTTAGCGCCATATGCAATGAGATTGCGGAAAAGGATACCCCTGTTCATAGCAACTCCACCAGACCACAGCCTTACCGTTGCGATGCTGTATGATCGCGACAGCAATTATTTATGCGCGCCAGACTTTAATTCAACATCAGCCTCTGCAAACGTGCTTCACACCTCACCATGTCATACTCGTCACGGCCTACACTCTCGCATCTGCGACAGCAGTCGCTGGCAGGATCAGCCTCTACTGGTGTCTCTCCTATGTTGCTTGCGCGAATCAACGAGAAGAAGGCTGAGTTAGAGAATTTGAAGGAGCTTCGAGATCTGAGTGCTGGACTGGCGGGGCAAATGCAAATGCTGGAGGAAAAGCTTGCAACGCTATCGGACGGCACGGAAGGTATGGGACGGTCAGACTTTGTATATCCTTTCCTAATGCTAATCTCAATGATAGCGGTTGCGTTGGTACTTAGCAACTGGCATAATGTACTTCGAGCTATTAGCATGGCATCCGGTAAGAATCAATGCGTCTATGGCCAGAGAGAAATACTGACCGTGACTAGCCAAAATCCCTCAGCCCAAGGACCCAGAAGAGAGTGAAGAACAAGCGCACGAGCATAATGAGGATGCTCAGAACAAAACAGCCATAAAACTACCGCAAACCCTCGTGCGAATTCCGACGGAGCATGCTCCAGCGGTTCAACATGTTGCGGACTCGGGAGAGATTGGACAATAAGAAAGATGTCTCGTCAAAACGGGTCTGAATGAGCTATGACTGGGATGGACCGATTGCATTGGCTGGCGTTTACGGGTTGAAGGTACGTTTGCACGCTGGATATGGATGAATCTCGCGGTCGCGGAGTCTTGATCTTGAGAAGTTGGGGCCTGCGAGTGCTTGAGAATACGCCGAGGAAAGGAAATCATATCAGGACCAAAGATAGACGTGGAGACGGCACGCGATGAAGAATCCATGATACCAAGGGGCATGAATGCGGCACAAATTAATTGGGAGCACCGCAGCAGTGGCCGTCAAGGACAGTTCAGAGAAAGCATGGGGGAAGTCTAGTAACTACTTACAGGAATGGTAATTCCTGATGTTGAACGAATACAACAAGTACATACACCCATACATACTGTACCCCTGCTTTAATCGACTCTCGTGGTCGCTGTCCCGCGACGCGGTCCACGAAATGGTCGCGCATTCCCTTTTGGGCTCTGGTTGCCCGGCCAATCGAGGGGCCGGAACTCATAATTGGCTATAACAACTCAAGAGGTACACCAGCTATTGCAATCTCCAGCATGGTCATCCACGCATCTGCAACAATCCATAAGAGCTTTTGAATCTTGTGCTCCGCCTTGGACCGTGCTCACCTGATATTCCATACCACTAATTCAGCTTTGGCGCTGTATATGCTTGGGCGCATCGCATACTGCAGAAACAAACAAAACATCATCCACTTTTGACTTATTGACTCGAAATTAGCAGCTTGATCGCGACAGAATGGCGGCCAGAGTAACCCGCTCGAGGAAGATCGACATCTCCGAGGATCATACTGCTGCTGAGGTCATTCCCAGCCTCCCAGCTTCTGCTCTGTTGGAGGTCAACTACAATATTCCCATGGAAGAGAAAGGCATTGCGGCAGAACTCAAGGGGCTAAAGGCTGCTTACAAACAAGCAATTGGCGTTGGAAAGAAGACAAGAAAGGGCAGAGGAAAGACAAAGGGTAGCCAGGAAGACCCCGGCGATGTTGAAGCACCAGTCCTTGCTTCAGATCCTACTCTAAAACAGAATATTCACTTCGATCCGCCTCCACCATATGAAAATCTGGGTCAAGTCAACACACAATGTGATACTTCGGATTCGGATCTGCAAGCATCGTCGCCAGACGACTTGGTCCCCAATACTGGTCGTTCTGAAATGCCTCCACAACCTAATATACGAATGACACGACGACAAGCAGCACAAAAGCAAGAAGGTATGTATACAGGGACGAATTTTTTTCCAGATAGGCCACCTTGTTTTCTTAGGCCAACAGAAACTGTATCTCCATCTCCTGATGTTACGGGACTTCCGTTTTCAGGCTTTCAGACCTTCTTTCCGATTTCGTATCTCATTACTGAGTCTCCACTCGAGGGCAGACATCATGTGCCAGCTTCTTCATCCGCCGTTTCAACTGATCAACTTTCAGTGCAAGAAGCACCTCAGGCTAATTTGAACCCCTCATATCTAGCGGAAAAAGCTTTAGATAACTTCTTGAAAAAGAACACTGAAAAGCCAGAACCTGTGGACAACACGTCACGGGCACAAGTACAAGATCATGATCAACAGATAGCACAGAAACCATGGAGCCCCTTCAAGCCCTCAGCTGTGACACTCGATGACGTTGAAAGACTCGAAGCTACTAAGCGTGCATCCCCAATTTATGATTCAGATGACGATTCTTTCATCGAGGTGATCACAAGCAGGTCACCGGCCAGGTCAATCTCGCGCATCGAAGATTCAGTCGAGGCTCTCGATCGCTTCGAGGAAGCCATAGACACTCTTCAAGAAGTGGTTCTGGCTCGAAGTATTCCTTCTCCGCAGAAGAAGGCCCAAGGCAAGAGCTCGGCTGAAGTAAGTTGACCTCTGGGGTAGCAACGTACCGGTGCTGACCATGCACAGTTTTCAAATCGTGAACTCACAGCGTCAACAAATGGACTCAAGTCTTTAAAGGGAAAGCCCACAGCGCCTAGAGCCTCGATCTTGAAACGAGCTTCATCTATGACACTCAAGAAGCCTTTCGAGCCAGAACCTAGTGTTGAGAATACCAACATTGCACTGCCAAAGAAGAGTCTAGTCAAACGACCTCTCAGCCTTCAACCCCCAAAGCCATCGGCAAAGTCATCTAAACCTCTGACAGTCTCGTCCTTTGAATTGCCAGGTGAGGCCGTAGCTCGCAGATTAAAAGAGCAAAAGGAGGCTCGCCTAGCACAGCGTGAATTAGCCGAGAATCAAGCAAAGGCACCCCCCAAAGTCACCCTCACAAGAGTTAGGTCGACCAAAGCACCAACGATACCATCCTTTGAATTGCCCAGTGAAGCCATTTCTCGGAAGAAGAAAGAGGCCCACGAAGCAAAGTTAAAGGCGCAAGAGGAAGAGGAGCGGAAAAAGAGAGAGTTTAAGGCAATACCTCTACGAACAAGCCTTCAGCCAGTAACCCTACCTCGCGATACTGCCGCTAGTCTGGCTAGGAGGAGTAGGCTTAGCATCGAAGGCTCTGAGTACCTGTCCATTGGCCACAATGGGGCTAATGTTGGTGCTCACCGTCCACCGATTGCGCAAGTTGCCCACGCCAACACCTCAGCTCCTCGCGGCCCTGGTCCTTCCATCACTCGTCAGCCAAGAACTGTCCACACTTCAGTCACTCGCAAGGTCTCCGGGGGTAGCACTTCTTCTACGCATGGAACATCGTGTCAACGCGCCATTTCTGCAACTGACGTTCAGGCTCAAAAGCAGCGTGCCAGGGAAATCTATAACCGAGATCAACGAGGAGCCGAGGACTTTGAGCGGGAGAAACGTGAGCGTGAAGCTGCAGCTAAATTGGCTCGTGAGGCAGCCGCTGAACGAGGTCGTCAAGCAAGCAGAGAATGGGCTGAGAAGCAGAAGCTTAAGAAGGCTGGTAATCTGGGCCGAGCTGGTATGGGCGAGCGCGTCAAGGAGATGCTTCACGACCGATCACAAGGCCTTAGATTTGGCGCTGATAGTTGATTCTCCAGAACTTTAATCAGTGACTGTATGGAGTTGTACGGATTTTGTATTCATCATTTTGAAGGGCACTCTTCAGGGGAGTGTAAGCGTCCGGCATTTCTTCTATTAAGGCGGAGTCTGGATGCATATGCCATTTCTTTGGGGCTCGTGCTTGGACTTCTTGGACATGGAAATTACTTACTTTCTCCTCCATACATGGCGGGAGTTCATTGCTGTTCATTCCTGTGCACAGCTCGCAGATGGGACGGCGTTGAGTTGTTGATGAAACAGTAGAGTAAGAGTGGACGGTAAAAGTAATTGTAGTAATAGTAGTGATATCTCAAGAGTATTACCTGTAGTCTCGTGCCCTATTACTGCTTCAAGAAACACGGCATCAGTCGCATCTCCCCAATGCCGACCCCTTCTCGCATATCTTTATTTCTTTGCTAGGTTGGTCAATTTTCTACAAGCTGCTATTTCTCTCCCTATGCCTTCTATTTAAGAATATTATCATGTAGAGAAGGCAATGGTTTCAAGGGAGAAGAGGCTAGGTAAAGGTAAAGATAGATGGGTATCGTAAACTTCATGATGTGAAAACTATGAACAAATGCCTCTACGGGATATACAACTACCAAGCTCTCCCTACTCTAAACCGATCGCTAACCATAATTTTCCCTTCTCCGGCCCATTGCGCATCTCAGGACTCCTCTACCTATCTATTCACTGTATTGAAAAATGCAAAATTTGTATATCAATTCAAATCTCTCAAAAGAACAAAGAAAACCACGTGCTCGAAAAGCAAAGGAATCTCCCAAAACTAAAAAGAACTGGTCTCGGCTTTCTTATCAGTGCTGATGACCTCATGGCTCTTGCCATCCACAACGCCCTGTTCCTCATCATATCCATATGCCATGCTCGGGTCCTCGATCTCGTTCCCCACCTCGCACCACACATCGCTCGTCGCCGGGACCTTGGAAACCGTGCAGAGCGACCAGTACACTGCTGCCGCGACGATGAAGCCGCAGAAGAAGTTCAGGTTGTAGATGTACTGCGCGCCCACGGGCACGTTCTTGCCAATCGCACCCACGAATCCGACAATGTTGATTAAGATCCCAGCGATGTATGCGACGTAGCCGCGCCAGTGAATACCATAGTTGTAGTAGTATGGCGAGTTGTTGCGTGCGGAGTAGAGCTCTTTGATCTCCAAGTAGCCCTTGCGCACAAAGTAGTAGTCGCTGATGATCACGCCGGCGATGGAGGACAAGAAGACCGAGTACGCGGATAGGTATGTGGTGAAATTGTTTGCGGATGAAAGGAGGTTCCATGGACACATTACCAGGCCGACCAACGCACAAATGTATCCTCCGCGGCGAATGTTGAGATAGCGTGGTAGGAGAGCGGTCATGTCGGTACCGGCCGAGACGGAGTTCGCAGCGATGTTGGTTCCCAATTGTGCGAGGGCGAAGGCACTGGCGATGAAGAATACTCCCGCACGATTGGCACTGGTGCCTTCGTTGAGGAATGACTGGAGAAGATCTAGCGGGTTCCAGATGGAAGTTCCGAAAATGACCGTGCTGCTGCTAGAGACAATGATTCCGATAAAGGATGTCACGGCGAATCCGATAGGGATGGTGAGGAGTTGTGACCATAAAGCATCAGATGGCTTACGTGCAAAGCGAGCGAAGTCCGCCGAGTTCACGATCAAGGTGGCGAAGTTGGCTATGGCCGACATGATTCCGGTTATGATTCCCCAAGCCAGCTTCGATCCGTGAGCTGTGTTCGTCTGCTTGACGATAGGTCCAATTCCGTGAGCTCTGACGATGGCCCAGATGAAGAAGGCAATGCCGCAAGTTGGCACCACATACGCCTTGACGGTGAATAGATGGCGAATCTTGTGCACCGGAAACCAGATGGCCGGCAGAGAAAGTAGCCAGAAGATGAAGAAAGAGACGAACGCATAGGTCGTTGTTCCCGAGTTGGGGATGCTATTGTGCAGGTTTTGGTAGGACGGCCAGATGGCAGAGATCATCAGGGTTATGCATTCTCCTCCAATCCAAGCTTGAACACCGTACCAGATACAGGCCATGGCTGCTCGATTCAAGACAGGCCACAATGCACCCCAAATGCCGAAGCTGGATCGGGAAAGTACTGGGAAAGAAATGTGGTAGGTAGCGCCAATCCGCGCCGTCAGACAGACGAAGCATGCCGCAATGGAGTACCCGATCCAGACACAGAGCCATGACTGCCACCACGAAAGACCACTGGTTGAGATCATGCTCGAGGAAATCATCCTGGTTAAGTCAATACCTCGCTCCTAAAGTGCAGGGAGCGTAAAATCTTACCAGGTATTGATGTTAAAAGAATCGGCCACCCAGAAACCGACAAAGTTCCATGCTCCCCATTGCCTGCGCTCGGGTTCAACTGAAAGAGAATCAGCTGGCATTCTTACGACCATGTTAGGATTACTGACCTGGCTTCAAATCATGGTTGTGAAGCATTAGTTGCGTAGTACTCAAGCCAGGTTCGCTCTCAACAGCCAATTTCTCAATAAACTGGCCAACCTTGGTCGTTCTGACTTTCGTCATGATGATGTTGAAGAAATATGGCTCCTCTTCAGAATACCGCAAATTGTCCCGTTGTTGAGTGCGAGACTGGGAGTTGTTCTCTAGCAGCCGCCGGACTGCTTCCCGGGAGAGACGGTCTTCACTGGTGCGTCGGGAATAGGTTGGTGTCGACGGGCCAGCAAGTAGTGGTTCGTTTTCCTCGCTATGTCGGCAGCTGTTGCGGGCAGAAGACAGAAGTCCTTGAGGAGAAGGAAGTCTCGATGAGAGGATGTGGATGGAGTGTGCGTCTCCATCTTGAAGGCCGGGCATCTGGAGAGTTATATAGCTGGTTCAGGGCCATACAATATCGAAAGGGTCGTTCACACATGCAGTGTAGCGTCCCTGTACGCAAAGCAGTGTCTAGTGAAAACTCTTTCTTCGAGATGCAAGGAAAGATGCACGCTGTATGCAAACAATGTTGGAGAGAGAGGGAGGCTAATGCGCGATGGCTTCATTTGATATCGAGGCTGGGTGTCTCACTGGCCAGTCCGCAGCTGACCTGGGGCTATCCGCGTTCTTTGAGCCTAGCACCACGTCGACGAGCGCGCAGTTACCAGGTGAAGGGGTGCCCGCCATGTCAGGATCAGTCGGTGCCTGTCAAGTCCACGATTACAGTACTGGCGGCGCGATGGCCTTATCTCTGCGGCGAGACGGCGGGGCCGGGGCCGATAAGGCTGGTCTGTTACTCGATCTTATCGAGTCAACCACCAATTTTGCGGGGGAATCTGCACGATCTCCCTCGCGCCGGCCCACGAGATTGCTCAGAGGTTGGTGAAATCTTGTCTCCGACAGCATGCTCTTATCGGCGGCTTCGCATCGAATCACATCGCATCACGCTGACGGCCTGCCACGGCACCTCCTTCTCGCGCCCTGCCTGGGCTCATGCTCCCGACCGAGGCCAGGTGCCCGCGGCGACTTTTGACCGGTGCCGTGGAACAGCAGCCCGGCCACGACGTAAGTCAGCGCAAGGGGAAATGCTTCGACCTTCGATTTACCTTCCATCGCCCAAGAATGCATGCATGTTGTCGAGCCATGATTGGCACAATCACCAGGTAAAGGCCGGTTTGACATGTTTTGTTGCACGTCGGGCCCCAAAATGGCCTCATGCAACCTTCCATGCCGTCCAAGGACACATCCTTTGTTGCACGTCGGTCCAGAAAATGGCCTTATACACCTTTCAATGCGGAAATGATAGGCAGCTTACTTGGTTAGCTCCACCGCTCTCGGTCGCGTTCCATTTTTGACAGCGATCACTTCTCATTAGCAAACACACGGGAGCTGTTGAATGCTGCACTGGAGGAGTTTGGGGACAGTCTGCGATGAATCTCTCTATAAGTTTCTGTTGAGACCATGGCCTAAGACAATCCGCCTTAGAACACGTGCATGATCGGCTCGTCGGTAAGCAGCCCCTACTGCGTAAGGTAGCTACCATCCAAATGGTCACACAGCAGGCCGGTATTGTTTCTGATCTACGAAAACTTATAATCCAGGTGAAATCTTCTAAACCCGTTCATGTTGCCTTGCCGGAGCCAAGAGGAAACCATTGATCCACCGAAGAAGCGGAGCTGGTGGAACTTCACCGACATACGGGTATGTAACCTAGGTCATTTGAAACATATCTAGTGCACAAGAACCGATACTACAACGTCTAAGATAGACTCGGTCATCAACTTTGTAGCATTAAAATCTCTGAAGTGTTCTTGGTGATGCAAAATCTCGATCATGATTCCTCTGGGAGATTTGGTGATCAACCCGATGTAGAAAGGTCCAGCGATCTTAGAACCGTGACCTCCGCGAGCGATGGTTAGATTCTAATGGGTCATCGCTACGTGACCAAGGACGGTTTTTGTTGCACGTCTGAATATTGGGACCAATGCTAGGTTATTCCGTTTTTATGACTGCAGACGCGTGACTGTATTGTTTGGCAACTAGCAGAGAAAATCGACGAACCAGAGCTATCACGACCGTTGCTGATGGAAGACGATATAAGCGACTAGGGTACAGAAATACCAGGTGCCTCAAACGATTAAATTTTCATTTCCTACACACTACAACGCCAGCTAATGCACATCCCATTGATTCCGCCTTTCAAGAAATCAAATAGCATCTCTCTTCTTAAAGGTGCCTCCCTGTCTCGGCTGGCTTCCGTAAGCTCTACGGCCCTGCGTCTTCTTGTCCCGACTCATACTAGCGCCTAGACTCAAATCCACTCTTGGTGGAGCAGAGAAACCGAAGCTCTTTGCAACCTTGACCAGATCCAACTTGTGCACGTCGAAGATGGTACGCAGTGAGTGCGAAGCATATGCTTGCAAGTAGCTTCGGTAACCGTCCTTGGCACTCTTGTTGAGATAGTAGTTTTGCGAGATTAGCTTCTCCAACTGTGACTGCACGTTGACGATCTTCTTGGCTGGGAAGTCGAACTCGACGACAGGTACACGTGCCGTCTTCAGGTGGGCAAGAAAGCCGACTTCGCTGGGTTGAAGGAACATTAGGGATCGACCTTTGCCGTTGGATCCACGAGCAGTTCGACCGACACGGTGGATATAATCTCTTGGGTCATCAGGAGGATCAAACTGGACAATCCAGTCTACGTCGGGAATCTAAAGAACGATTAGTTTCATACAATCAAGATACTGTCAAGCTACTTACATCTAATCCACGGGCAGCAACGTCGGTACAGATCAATGTACCTTGCTTAGCATTACAGAATTCGAAAAAGGTATTTGTTCGCTTCTGTTGCTTCTGCTTTCCGTGCAGATCAAGAACTGGAAGATCGATGTAGTTGAGAAGCTCCGCGTGATATTTCACACAAGCACAACTGGAGAAGAAAACAATGATCTTCTTCTTGAGGTTACGCTTGAGGAAGGAAAAGAGGAGGAGGAATCGCTTGTCGGAGTCGCAAACCACATATCCTTGTTCGAGACCCTCAACCGTGCTATACTCCTTTTGGTGGTCGACGTTGATATAAAGTGGTCCAGGTCTCAGAGATATCCTCGCGAGATCCTCAACCTTAGTCGTTTGAGTGGCACTGAACAGCATCGTCTGACGTTCCTCCTTTGGCAAAATCTTAACAATCTGCCGCATTTCGTCTTCGAAACCAATTTCCAGGATCCGGTCGGCCTCGTCGATAATCAAAGACTTGAGGTTCTTGTAGACGAAACCTTGCGTATTTTGAAGATGATCCAGCAGACGTCCAGGTGTAGCAATCAGGAGATTGACACCCTTAGCCAGCTTCTCTGCCTCGGCTCTACGGTTTGCACCTCCAATGACAATCCCATATGTCTGAGAGTGATGTTGCATGACCTCTCGTGCGACTCCAAAGATTTGCAGTGCCAATTCGCGAGTAGGCGAGACGACAATGACACCAGTTCCGTTTCTTGGCTTGAATCGCAACGAAGTGAGCATTTCGATGGCTGGAATCAAGAAAGCCAATGTCTTTCCCGATCCAGTCTTTGCGGCACCCAAAACATCTCGTCCTGCTAACAACGGTGGTATGGTCCTTCGCTGAATCTCGGTCATATTTGTGAACTTCATCTCTGCAAGCGCTTTCATCGTCTTTTCCGTCAAGCCTAGTTCCTCGAATGTTTGAGCTTCGGTGCCAGCACTGGGCAGAGTCAATGTCCCTGCACCTGGTACCGTTCCCTCAATCAAATCATCTCCTTTATCGCCATCATCCTCGTCCTCGGCGGCTCCGCTTTCGAAGTTGCCTGTGACATCCTCGCCCTCGTCCTCATCCGAGTCGTCTTCTGGAATCTCGGCCTCTACCACCTCCGATTTGGAGCTCTTCTTTGATTTCTTCTTTGTTTTTTCTACCTTGACTTCCTCCTCCTCCTCCTCACCGACCTCAACATCTTCGTCTTCGACCTCCAAACTCTTTCGAGACTTCTTACTCTCCTTGTCAACCTTGGATCGTTTGGTCTTCAGCTCAGCAACAGGTGCGCCATTTGAGACAACCTCCTCGCTCTCTTGCTTGGCACTGCCGTGCTTTCTCTTGCGCTTTTTGCTGTGTAAGTCGGCGGAATCCATGTTGGTATTTGTGGTGGAATGCGCAATTGGTAAAACTGGCTGCGCTTCTGAGCGAGGTAGTCCAAAAATCCGAAATTTTTGTTCCTTATCCACGCGCTAGTTCTTATCGGATGCACCACGTGATCTATCTTTTTGGCCAGCTTCCAGGTCCCTGCGATCTGGATGGGACCACATATCGTAGATGATCCATGCTGCCAACCCTATCTACTCACTCAATAGCGGAAACCTGCGAATAATTAAAGTCCCAATATCTTCAATTGAGCGTCTGCAGAATTCATATTGAAGACCCCAGTCTAAATACATTTACAATTTACAAAGGTAATTGGTCGAGCATCATCCTATAGGCAGACAAGAATGGCAAAATTCTCTTCGTGAATTCATTTGTCCTCTGTCAATCTTCTAGAGTATTGACATTATGCATACTGCCCACCAGACCAGTGCTCCTAGGTGCCTTAAAAAGGCTTCGTCGCAGGCTCCATAATCGTTATATTACAAGACTTCTCTAGCAAAACAAACCCGCCAGGAGCTGCAGCGTTGAGCTTCGGCAACGTAAGTCTAGATAAGATGCTTGGATCTGTAAAATCGTTAGCGAAACTGTAAACGTGTGTTGTAGGCTGAGGTAAATACCTGAAATAAGCCCTCAAGTACACGATCTGCCAAGCTCCCAATGATACCAGCATACCCATAGTACCAAAAGCAAACCACTTGACTCTGTTGTTTGTGCTCTCATTAGTATCTCTAAGCTTCTGCTCTCGTTGGCGCAAATAATCCATCTCGGAAACAATCTCAGCAACCATCTCTTCAATTCGTCTTAATTCGGTCTCGACCGGCTTTAATTTCTCGGTGGCTTGGACAGCAGACCAGTCCTTTGCATCTGCGCCAATATCGATATCGAGTTCAATGTGTCGATTGGCGTCCTTGACGCTCTTAGCTATATTGGTTGTTAGTGAGTGCTGAAAGGACAGAATTAGGGCCTTGCGCACAGCCAGTAAACTCATTGGTAAAGCAAACGTCGAAAGAAGCATCTGCGTGAGAAGTGAATGCCATCCTTTGTTCTCCAACAACGTCCTTCGGTCGGCCATATTCGTTTCCAACTGCATCTTTGATCTACCACTAGAGCATCAGTACGCTATTGAGACCAATTCTGCAGGCAGATTTGTACTCACATGCATATCAACTTTCATGCCATCGCCCTTGTGTCCACCAACAGTGGCCGTGACAACAACCAAAGTATCCTTGCCCACAAAATTCCTAATGCATCGCTCTCCTTTCTTGTCGCCCTTGGTATAAGCTTGAATATCGAATTTCAGCGCCTCAGCACATGCAAGAAAAACAAGCAAGCTGCAGAGGAGCTGCAGCACCGATCGAGGATACGCCATTCTTGCCGAAAGATTAATAGGAGGTCTGATTGGAAGAATTGTGGCGCGTGAGATCTTGCTGCTACGAGAACACGATCATCCTTTTGGCGACGTGGATTCTCGAGCTTCCTCGGAAGATCTATTATTCCGCGCAACCATAATCACGTGTAGCGTCTTTTCTCGTCGCGACTTCAACATTGCCATTCCCTTGACATTAGGTATCCTCTTACAGCTTCTGTCGCTCCAAAGAATCAGTCGCAATCATGCCTAAATGTAAGTATCTGGTCACGCGATTCCTCTGAAAGAATTCTAATGTGTGAAACAGTCTTCTGTAAGTTCTAGAGCCACCTACCTCGAAAACGATTTGACGACCTCGAGCCAGCTTCAAGAGCTTCATACTAATGCTCTGTAGGCGATTACTGCGATGTGTACCTGACGCACGACTCAATGAGCGTGCGCAAAGCGCACAATAGCGGTCGTAACCATCTGCGAAATGTTGTAGACTACTACCAACGTACGTCTCGTCCCGAAGCCTGCCCCTCACATGCTATACTCTTCAGTGCTAACACAATCTCGCAGAAATTGGCCACGAGAAAGCGCAATCGGTCATCGATTCGATCACGTCCTCCTACGCTGCGGAAGGCCAAGCAGCATCGAACCCCATGCTAGGCCAGAATCCCGGCACGCAACCATTCCCACCACCGCCGTTCGGCTTCCCAGGCGGTGTTCCTCCACCATTTCCAATGCCCGGTGGAATGCCTGCCCTACCTGCGGGGATGATACCTCGTACGTTCCCCCAACCGTCGTATATTAGGGGCCTGCGCGCTTATACTGACATACTTTCTAGCTCCTGGTGGACGCGGTATGCCAATGCCACCATTCCCAGGCGGAATCCCCCCACCCATCCCAATGAACGGCTTGCCGTTCCCACCACCGCCCGGCGGCCTCCCATTTCCACCCCCAGGAGGTCTTCCGCCCAATTTCCAGTTCCCGCCTCCAGGTGGTCTACCACCGCCAGGAGGACCAGGCTTCCCCGGTATGCCAGCCTTCAAGCCTGAGCAGGGTGATAGAAAGTGAGCGATAGATGAGGACTCTCGTGTGCTATAATTTTGATTGGAAGGGAGATCAGGAGGAGTGGTTCGAGAAAGACTCAGGCTCTAGGTTTCATACACTACAGGCAGGCATCATAGGCGTTAGGAATATGTGCGTATGGAGTTCTGGGCGGAAAATTACTTTTGAGGCGAGCGAGACACCTCACGATACCAAGACTGTTAATCCATGGTGCAATACTCTCATTGCCAATTTCGGAACGTGGACCTTAATGGTCAAAATGTCATATAGGCTCATCTGTCAGACTCCAACATGGGCTGCGAGGCCAAATGAAGGGCGCAATCTTGTGAATATCTGAGCATGGCTCTTCTAAAGGTCATCCTTATAGCTGAAGATGCTTGGAACTGGCCCATACCCTATACAACAGTAACAATTAGATATGAACAATTATATTATAACTACACAAGATAAGGTATTAAATTACAAGCTATACATGCACGTAAGGATGATACAACATCCTATCATACGTACCAGCTGAGCCAAGGAAAGTGGATGTTCCATCAATAATGCTCCCAATCAGTACTCCACGGCATACTGGCCTTCCTCGCGTCATCACCATGTTTATAGCCACTAACAAGCTCTTCCTCATCGACACCGCAATGCACCTCACCATCGCGCCCCGTGAACCAGCCCACGCCATACTTCTTCCCGATCTGCTCAAGATGCGTAACCATTTCATCGTTATTCATCTTCTCCGTCCCGACAAAATCGTATAGCATCTTTGACTGGTGAATATAGGCGAGGATCGAGGCAATAGTGTTAGGTTGGCGGGGCAGAAAGGTATGTCTTCGTCGTGCATAGACAAAAATGGCCACGAGGCTGAGGAAGGCTAGGATGAAGTATGCTAGCCCGAATGAGAGCCAGAAAGATAGCAATGTTTCCTCGCTGGCGTTGTGAGCCAGATCGGAATTTGCTTTTGTGTAATTAACGTGTGGTCCTGGCGAACTGGTGAAATCGCGGCCGGCAACTCCGGAAAAGCTGATTGCGCAGACAGTCAGAACTTCTGCAAGCACAGATCCGAGTCCAACCAGCCCCATGAGTAGGTGGCCATTCAAGAACGCGCAAAGTGGCATCCATGCGAATGGCATGGAGGAATAGTCAAGAGTGAGCACTTTCGGTGCTGCATGTCGTTTAGAAAGTAAGTAGAAGGGTTCCATCATCCGCACGTCAGTTTCTATAGAACCCCAAGCTAGTTTGATACAGACGGCCAAGCCAGTCACAAACCATGGTGCCTTGTCGGTGATGATGTTGGCATTCGTAAACAAGACAACAGGTATTAACCCCATGAACAGCAGCATGCCAAGAATGACCATGATACCGACTGGTAGACGAAGCATAAAAGGATGCGGATTCGTTTTCCTCTGCTGTTGGTCGTACCGATCTTTTTCTTGCCGAGTGAGAGGTACTTGATCATCAGGTGCTAACGAGGAATTCTGGAGAGTGTAGCGATGGTCTTTGAGCTTATGATAAATCATTTCCGGTGTTGCCGTATCCATATCCTTAAAGTCCATCAGAATATGGCTTCGGTTAGCCATTGCTGCAATACCTGCAATTCCTTTAACGTCAGCAACCAAACCAGATCGTCTTCTCTGAAGTTGCCACAAAAGCACGCAACCAAGAAGTGCTACTAGAAGTAAGACCACACTTAGCAAACGCGAGAAAACTCCTGACATGCGAATATTCTTTAGCCCGTCCGGGTCTGCCTCTCTTGCCAAACGATTTGGAGAAAGCACAACAGATGACGATTGCAAAGTCGGGACAAGAGAGACAGCAAGTAGCGTGGCACAAGACGAAACAACGACGGCGTGATGCTTGCAGCGGAGTGCCCTGATTGGTCTGAGGAAGTCGAAGAACGTAATATAGTCTACATTTATAGACTCGGCAGCTAATGCTCCTCCACTTTTGCTAAGCTGGTAATATGCTTCAAGCCGTTTGACCTCAAAATCCGTGATTTGCCAAAGAACGCCAAATGCTACTGCGATTAGAGTGGGAAGATATTTGAAGCAAAAATAGTCCCATGTCTTTAAATCGCTCGGTCTGTTAAACTCGTATAGCGGCTTGATCATTGATTTCTGATACACATATTCCTGTGCACTTGCCAACACAACCGAAAGCATAATCAGAGCCGCCAGGTACGGCCAGCGCATTGAAAATGGTCTCCAGTTTGCTTGCGGATAGAATACTTCCACATTACGAGATCGCATTGTGGATTTACGCTTGGAAGCATCGTCAAGCATTTCAAAGTCAGTCGTTGATGCATTGCCACCCTCGTAAGTGCTAAGATCCACGGGCGCGTCTTCCATAATGACCTCGATGATCTCGCCACGCTTATTCGCCTCATTCTGACCAAGATCTCGAATGGTCGCAGTGCGCTGTAATCTGGCACTGTGCGAGGAGACTCTTTGTGATATCCTTCGAGATAGAGTTCGAGAGACCGTTCCCGCTGCTGCTGGATCGGCTGTCGCAAAGAGTTCAGCGCTCTTCAGTGTAGCACCAGGCTTGAAACCAGCACCAAGACCGCCTGTAAGAATGCCTTGAGCTTCTTGCAGATGCAGTTCTTGCAACTGAGCTTCACTATGCGGAGTCAATGGACCAGCGAAAGACGAGATGTCAAATCCAGCTGCTACTGGTGAGGTCACATGGAAATCGTCATCTTCTGTGCCTCCGAGAGGTTTATATGCCGTGCCGCGAGAGGAAAAAGGCGCTGCATATTGAAGCAATCCCATATCAATCTCTTCCTCAGGAATGGACGAGTCTGTTATTATGCCGACTTTCTTCTTGGTCGAAAAGCGCCTTGCGCCAGGCTTGCTCAAGGATGGCCTCCTTGCCGCCGAGATGGGCTCGTAAGCTGTGTTGGCGATTCGAGCAAAAGGATTGAAGGTTCGGGAAGTTGGAGAGGCAGGGGTACCAGCACGTAGAGATTCTGGCAGTGAAATTCTAGTCTGCGTGCTAGAGTCGTATGACGGCGATGTAACGCCAGAGCCTCCTTCCGAGGGCAAACGAACATGGCTTACATCTACAACCTCTTGCGGCCTCTCTTCTGGGGTAGGCAACGACACTGTAGAAGAGCGATGACTCGTAAATCCCATATCAGGTGTACCGGGCGAGCTCAGAGCAGAGACTGTCGAGTAGCGGTTCGCCGAAGGCGATTCGATGCCTCTCTGAGAAGACATCCAGGGATACCCATCTCTAGCTCCATCACCGGCCATCACCAAATCCAAGACACAGCTGAGCCACTGTCTTGTCCGTAGTTGTTCCAAACAATATCACCTCTGGATCTATGGGAACACTGTGCAACGAATCAGTGATGAATTACAAGGCTATATCATGCGCAGAGACTTACGTTGGCCTACATGGACTGCTCTCCGCGGTACGTTGTCCCAATCCGTAGCCCTGACCCGCACCTGTAGAGTAACAATATAAAAGGCTGATCGCTTCCTCTCCAGCCCTTCTGCTCCTCTTCAAGCTGTTGTAGAAGTGTGCGCTCTTCGCCGCAATCGGCGACGGAGTGTTGGGAGAGATTGAGGCGGCGCGACGAGCGTTATCTCATGGCAAGAGATTCGATAAGGATAAGGAGAAGGAGGAGCAAGGATACAGAAGCAAATACGGCGCAGTCGAAGACACAAACGATCGTAATTCGAATTAGGATTAGAGCGAAAAGGCACGGGCAGAGAAGAGAAGAGAAGATGCCCGGGATAGCATGGGGCACTCTGAACACTGACAGGACGAGGGGAAACAGAAGAGAAACAGAGCAAGAGGCAGGCAGGTGTAAGCAGCATATCGGACGAGGAGGTCCCGCTGGGGCTGAAAAGCCTCCGTCCGTAGTCCTACCATCTGGCTACCACCAGCCAATGAGACGGCGCAGCGGCGCCCCCAAAGATAGACCCCAAGAGTAACATGACTGATGCGTGTCAGTCCTGCTATCAACCGCTGCGGAGGAGATGCGACTTGCGCGACAAAATATATATCTTCCCGGCCTCACGTCGCATTATTGTCGGTGCTTTGTAGGGCTGAGATCCTTCTCCGCCCACGCCACGCTACGGTACCAGCGACGCACTCCCGAGGTCTAGGAGGTCTTACTCGGGCAAGGACAGGGGTCGCTGCAGCTATCTTCAAGAATCAACAAACACACAGCAGGTACCTTACGTCTGGCCACGCTGGATAATATTTTGGCGAACATGTGATAGCATCCCCTTGTATCCTGTACCATTGACGAGCAACCCTGCCCTTCATAAGATTTTAAAGTGCTTATCCTCCCATCTGCCATCTCATCTCTCCGGCTGGACCGTGAAGAGATGGCGGGAGTTTGAAACCCCGAAGACTGACATGTTTACTGTAAGGAGACTCCAAGTACAGCCACACCCCAACATATGTTTATGCAGGGATATAAGATGCACCTAAGATCCCATTCCATTCCAGAGCCATACCCGTAAGTTTTTGCCACGAGCCTGGCGATGTGGAATGCAGGGCGAGGAGGGGTAGAGGCAAAGGCAGGCATCATATAAGAGAAGCCAGAGATACATCCGTCCAAAAGGAAGAAGTCATCAAATCTTTGAATATTGTGATTTATATTTTCTATTCCCGTGCTACATTATGCTTATATAAATGGTTGATTATATATGATGATGATCCACATCTACCTTCGCCGATGTCCGAAACCGTCCTCGAGACTTTCCTTGCCCACTTTCCCCATCCTTTGACCATAACGAAGATATGGCCAAGAGAAGAAAGGGAAGAACCAACAACCGACTATGACGAGAAAGAAAAGAAAGAAAGGAGAGGGCAAAGAGATTTGCTAGTTATCAAACGCCTCTGGAAATGAGAGGATCCGGCCAGTTTTCCCTGAGAGCTTGGACCGACGCTCTGCTCAACTAGTACGCACAACACGATCATGTTCATACACAGCCCGATCTAATATATATCCACCCTTTGAAATTGCAGAACCACTTGCATGACTTATATCGGCTGGTACAAAGGTCGATGTCAGACAAACAGGCCTTCTTCAACGAGAGATTCCACACTTCCACCAGCCGCACGAACAGCACGCACGGCAGCTTGAGAGAGACGCCTTCTCTTCTCCAAAGCCTCTTTCTCTCGTCGTGCCTTCGTCTTAGAAGACCCACTGGGAGCGACGCCGGTGAGTATTTTCTTGCTATCGCTTGGGGTGAAGTTGACAAAGTCAACACCGCCACCTAAGCTGGGGGTGCGAGGTTCGTGTCCACCCTTGTGGCTTGGATTCCGGCGCTTGCGGATGTGGAAGGCCGGGGATGAAGCGGATTTTGGGGATGGAGACTCGCAGGAGGAGTCCATGGAGCGGCCGCGGGCGTGACCGGTGGCTGGAGAGCTGAAGTACTGACTGCGAGGAGTGTACTGTCGGGTGGGGGTATATGATGGGGCGGGGGCTTGTTGAATGTTGAAGTACCCGCCTTGTGGACCATGAAGTGGAGAGAGGGGGCCGTGGATGGGAGAAGAGACGACGAACGACTGATTTTGGTTGTCTTCAGGCATCTGAATCATGAGACCCTGTGCAAGGCCACTGTGATTCATGGCCAGATCGTTGGCATTATATGCCAGTTCATTCTGGAGTTGTGCCGCCAGACTCTTCGTTGCTCGCTGCGGATTGCTGTGAAATGTTGTTGGTGATGGCTGAGCCATCGGTGCTGCAGAAGCGTGGCTCCACCAGACTGGTGGACTATCTGACTCGGATGCATAGTGGTTCGAGTGGCTATACGTGGGGTATTCTGGTGCAGGTTCTTGAGACCATGCATGGGACTGTTGAAACTGTGGAGTCGCAGGATACATCATGGTTTCTGGAGTCGTCTGCTGGAAACTCGGGCGCCTTGAGTGATGAGCCTCAAGTGTTGGCGTGGTTAAAGGCGTCGAATACTCGCCGGGTTTGTTGACAGGGTACTGCTGAGGAAAAGCATTGCTGTAAGAAGAGAAACCATCATTCTGTTCCAATTTGCAAAGCGACATCATGGAAGCCTCTGATGCGCTGGAGACTGTTGCTGAGGGTGGTGGGGATAAAGGAGTCTGCTGTTGATAATCAAAGGTAAACTTCGCCGGATCCAGTTGGAGCTTCTGACCCCAGACATCAAAGTCACCCTGGCTATAACGTGATGAGCACATCATGATAGGTGAAGCACTGGCTTTCCGAATTGGACTTCTGGTGGACTTCCCGGTAGCCTTCTTGAATGACTTGGAGATGGCTTCGACAAGACGTCGTCTCCTTCGAACGGGTGTTGGTGATAAGGGAAATGATTCTACGTTGAAAGAGTCGGGCAAGTGTGGCGACTGAAGCTTGATGCCTTCAAGGCTTAGCAATTCGTTATCCGAGATGGAGGCCTTTCCAGAGGACTCCAAATAGAAAGGGTTGGGAGGGGAGAGATGCTGGGATGATGTAGAGTTTTGGATGAAGGACAAGGTTTCAATTTCACAGGACTTTGGGATGGAGTCGCTGAGTTTATCTTCAAACGACCCTGAAGAGGTACCTGCAGATTGGGTGTTGAAGCCGGGCTTTTCCTGAAGCGTCGGGGCCGGGGATTTTGGGAAGACAGGCTCGTCGTTATCTGTTGGGCTGAAGGTGAGGAACTGGTCAAAGAAATCACTTCCCAGCTGCTCAAAGCCACTCCCTGGCGAATCACAGCCTTTGCCGGAAGAGTAAGCGGGGGCAACAGATAGTGACATGGTGAGCTAGACGTCTTTTGCTGATCAATAGCTTCGTCTGGTCTGAAGAGGAAGAGGTGAAGTCTAATGCTTAGCAGGCACTGCCGTGGCCGTTTGCGGTTGTGCAGTGTGGAGGTATCGGTGGTCGGCTTGTGGCAATCGCAGGGTCCAGGCGAGGCGTGGGCTAGGTAGACAAAGTTGGGTAAGGACGTAAGGACGGTAAGAAAGGTAGGGAGGCAGGAAGGACAGGTGCATATGCAAGGCAGAGTGCGGGAATCTGAGGTACGATGATGTAGAAACAAATGTTGAAGCCTCGAGTATTTATGAATGGCCAGCATGATGAATGAGATACCAGCCCTCTCTTTTGCAGCCGGGCATCATCGCGCGTTGCTGAGACAGCTGGAATGTGGAAGTCAATGGCCCACCAAGCAACCAGAGCACCCCATCGCGGCGGTTTGCCCACTTGTCAAACAGAGCCGTGAATTCCAGAGCAGGGCGACAGCATTCTGAGCACCAGCCATCAGGCTCTGGTGTTCCTGCAGCAGGGCCGTAGCGAGACGATACTTCCATTCCTCAAGATGGCGGAGTGCGGAGCCGGCATATTGATGTCTCGAAGTCCGACGGCACCATGATTGGCTTCGGAACACGAGGCCCAGAGCCTCGTGCTGTCTTCGGGTGAAAGTCTCGTGGGTGAATGCAAGGGAAGACTATTGAAAGGCTGCTGGCACATATTGGGTCCTATACACAACAGCGTGGTACTCATGCCTTTTGGTCTGAAAGGTTCCACACAAGATCAAGTCGTGGACCTCAGACCCCAGCTTCAGCCACCACCTATCAAGGCCCAAATGATGGCCATCTAGGTAACTGATATCGCAATATATGCTTAGGCCTGTGTCCAAGTCCCTGGTGCCCACAAAGACTACGAAACGCTTCAAACTGCGGTACAAGCCTAGGCAGCTGCTACCTAGTCCGTGACGATCGACATACGCCAGTCACGACGTGCATCTGGATGTAGTTGCATGAGTGCACGACGGGACAGATGCTTGTGCACGTCGAAGGCAGCGATGAAGCATTGCATATAGCCTGCAGCTAGAGGAGGAATGGTACGTTCATCGCCTTATACCCACTCACAACGTACGATGAGCTTAGCCCTATGTTTATTCGATGGTTGCTCCACACCCGCACCTGCGGATGTGCTCTGTGCGCCGTGGCAGCAGCCGTCATGGTGGAGAGCGAGGTGCAGGTAATTCCGGGTCTCTTGGCCCCACCGTTCCAGTGTAAGCGTCACCGTCTTGGTGCTATCACGCAGAAACCACATCATGATGCTCCAGACGGCTCGATCCTGCGCTTGAGATTTGAAATGCAAAACCGTCGTCAGATGCGATTGGATGGATTTGACGAAGCCCATGGTAAGTTGGCCGTTTGCGGACCACAGCACTAGCATCGTGGCTCAGGAATGCGATGCGGGCTGGATTTTTCGTCAGCCACAACCGGCGACGCAAGCAGCTGTGGTGTGATTCTCTCTCATGAGCTCGATTTGATCCAACATCGAGGTCGGTATAGTAACCAACTAGATAGTATGGAGCGCAGGAAAACCCCCACTGGAGGTGAGAATTACAGCGTCAGCGCGGCCAGTTCTTCTGGTCAGTCAAAACAACGGGTAGCGATCGAGATTGTCGGGTTTGAGCAGACTTGAACATGAGGTCAAGGTAGCCTTCCAGGTCCAGGCTAACCTTCGTTCCTGCAGTGCGGCTGCGGGCGTAATGCAGGATCTTGCATGAGATGCAGGTACTCAAATGAATCCCCCGATTCCTTGCGTATCCCAGTCAACCGGTGAAACGGTGCTGCATTCCTAACCAGCACCCAGAAATTCCAAGTTGCAATTCCTACATATGCTGCCCCATTGCTGCAGACCCTCTCTCTGTTGCAGACCACTGGTCGACCCTCAGGTTGAAATAGAGTTGCAGAGAGGCTGAACTACCAGGCTCGTTCGTGTCCACTAAACACGGCTTTGCCAGCGATCTGCCACTATCGACAAAACTCGTCACTTCCGGAATAGGACGATTCTCCGTCACTACCGAGACCCCAGACTTGTGCTACGTCGAGATCAATGTTGCGTAGACTAACCATCGAGTCAAGTAAGTAAGGCTTCTAAGGGTGTATCGGCTTACACCGATAGAGTTTCGTCTCCGCGGAAGGACAGGCGGTATATTCAGATGAGCCGCAGACTCCACACAGAGCTTTCTGACGAAATCTGGGCGAGCAGGAGTCGGGATTATGGATTTCCACAACTCCCGGATCCATGCTAGCTGAGCAACTTCGAATGATGGCCGGGGAGAAGCAGCAGCGGCGGCCGCTACCATTCCCAAGCTGGTCATAAGAGACGATATCGACTTTGAGAAGCACGAATAGAAAATCGTTCCACAAGATCGAACGATATATCACTACCCCCGTCAGATCTCGATCTTCACCTGGAGCCAATCATTCACTCCAACAAACTCAGATGGCTCGGGCAGAGACTAATATGGATAGAGATTGTACATAGGGCGAAAGCTATATTATGGCCTGTCTGTCTGAAAGACAGGAGGCATGAAGGCCATGCCTGCGGAGGGATTATCAGCAAGTATAAATATAAGAAGTTAGAAAGGAGATACATACCACCACCGCCGGTGCTTTTGACGCCCTGACCCAGGCCTTCTCCTCCAATCTCTGTGATCTCCTCATGAACACCACCTGCCGATCTCGAGATAACATGCTTTCTAAGCATGGAGAGGATCTCACTATTCCTCCATCGTGCCGGGACTGGCCGATATGCAGGCTTGAACGTGCCAATGGTCTGTGCCCACTCCCCGCTACGTGGACTTCCCTGCCGCCACGCATCTGTCTCCAATTCTGGTCCGGTCTGTTTTCCCACTTCTGTACCTTGCGCAACAGGAGATGCTTTCTCCGCATCTGATCCCTCAGCAGTCTCCATAGAAGTAGGCGAAGGTTCCTGCGTGGCCCAGTAGTAAATGTCCCAATCATTCTCGTCTAGGAAAAGGTCATACTGAGCCATTTGTGCTGGCGTCATTTTTGGCAAGTAGGTATCTGCAAATGTCGACATCAGCAAATCACTCTCCAGAGTTCCCCTCTTGCGGCTCTGATCTGCACACCAACAAAGTCAGTCGATCATATCCAGAATGTTGAGAAGTGACATTACGAACACAGCAATCGGGCTCTCGTTGTGTTTGCATCCTCGCCAGTCCTTCTCAATGGCTCGATCTTGAACTTAGCCCCCTCCATCTCTCCAACACCCAACTCTTGGTTTCCTGATTCTGCAGCACCATTCTGCGTGTTGCCAGTCATACGCTCCGTGTTCTCTGGAACAGAGTCCTTGGGGGTGAATCCACCGTCTACAGAAGATATCAGCTCCGGAGGTGCTTTTTGAGCTCCAACAGAGGGCATTTCATTCGCAATCGTAGAGTTGGTATTCGTCATGTGCGGATTGAGGGGTTTCTTCGACTGTATTTCGCGATGCTCTGCTGTTCCCTCGTGTGCTTTCGCGTTACCTGGACCTGCCATACGCGCTGGAGCTGTAGACAATGTCCTTGAGAAGATCATTGCCGGGCGCATGGCGCGGAGTGTGAGCCTTGCTGATGACATGATAGATGGCAGTTGGCAATTCGTATTCGTAGTGCTACTGATATATCTTACAGAACCTTTCGGCGTGGTTGTAGACGGATAGTGAAGTCAAAGACGTATCATTGCATCATCATTATTTTTTTACCGAGGTCACTTATCTAAGCACGAATATTTATAGGGGTTCTCGCTTCTGGAAAGGGGTAAGTGGTCTAATGCGACATGAAAGTTACAGGTATCACGACGATCACCAAATCGTTTGTTATCAATTGCAAGTGTTTCTGATTGACTGCAAACAACTTAATTTGGGTCCATAACCTCTTATTGCAGCAATGTGCCATTTTCCCAGCAAACCCTCAATCATCTTCGATAGACTCCACCAAAGAACCCAGAATATCATGTATATCTCGTTCCCTCACTTTCTGCCTTCGTAAATTTGCGACTGCGAGTTTGCGTCCAATGTATAATGGCTCCTGTGATGACACTTCTCTGCCTACGAAGGGCTTGGGTCTTGAGAAGAGAGTACGTGCCTGTGGTGTAGGAATCTCTGCATGGTTTTCATCTGATGCTTGAACACGCAGAGATTCACTAAAGGGTGATGCATCCCCAGAGTTTTGACTGCCAATCATATCTTGAGTCCACGAATCAGAGCTTTGTTCTGGTTGAGCTCTCCGCTCCTGGAGGCGACATAACAAGGCATTTCTCCTTGATTCGCTAAGATTTTCGCTGAGTTGTGAGCCTCTCATCTTGCTGCTTCTGAGACCTTTCACCCCCTCTGATAGAGTGCTTTTGGTCAGTTTCTGTGCCTTGAGTGATGTTTCAACCAATAACGAGTCATGGTCCTGCTCTGGGTAAGATGGTGAGCCTTTCCTGCGCTTTTCCAAAAGCTTTCTCGGAATTGAAGCCAATGGTTCGAGGCTGACTACTGCTTGCTTTGCATTATTTGACATCAGAGAACCTTCCAAGCGCGAGTTACTAGAAGTGCTCGAGCTAAGGTTTGACTGTTCACTTCTCGTAATTCCAGGCACATAGGTGAAGCTCGTCAAGTCGAGATGGCTCTGGGGTTGAGCTCTAGGCTGAGAAGGTGATATTATGTGGGAATTCGATGTAGCAGTCCCAGCATTCGCTGCACCTGTCTTATTTTGCAAACAACTGCTTCCCGAAGTGCTTTCTGGAGTCGCTATATCCGTCTCGCATTGTATAGAGCAAGTATCTTCCAAGGACGCACCAGATTCCAAAGTTTCGCGTTCCTGGAAAGTGCCACCCGGCTTCCGCTGTAACTCGTCCGTTGGCGAATAGAATCGTGCAGCACTAGCACCAGGACTTATTGACACTTCGCCTGCAATATCACTTTTATATTCCCGGCTCTCCTCATCATCGGAAGGGATCAGCCAAGTGTTCCATATCTCATTCTCTAACTCTTGCGAACTGTTTACTACAGGTTTGGCTTGACCTAGCTCAGCAGCTGTGCTATCTATCTCCGAACCAGAATTAAACTGGTTATTACGAGAGAGAAATTTTCTTGCGGCGTTTCTTTCAGGCCTAGGATGGTGAATGCCCGCTGGAGGAGAGGTATTCACTTTCTTGGGACAATCCTTCGTTTCTGAATGAGAGATACGGGATTTGTGGTTGCTCCGTGAAGTTTGGAATTTTTTAGGAGATGGATGAGAGTGCTGTAAAGAGCCATCGTGCTTGATACTTGGTCCGAGTGGAGTATCCCAGCTACGGTAGCTCTCTGAGGTATCTGCAGTATCTGCTATCTCCATGGCGCGACGGCTATCTCTCCCAGTATCAGGTTGTCCACGCGAGCGTGGGGATTCCCAAGACTCAAATCCAGTGAAGGCATCGCTACTATGGTTCGAGATACTTGGAGGTAGACCGTCCCAATACGTGGCTGATACATTCGAGGATAGGCTCTTTTTATTCGCATTAGTACGCTCAAAAGTATCCAGCATCATGATTTCTGATGGGGCCCGTTGATCCCGTCGGTGAATGCTAGCCTCTGGACTGAACTTGGCACTATTCGTAGGTTGTATACTGCCGATTGAGATCCTCATATCGGATTGCATATAGGTTGTTGGCGTGACATCACCTCGATGGGTTTTGTGATGAGACGCATATGTTATCATTCGAGCACTCTCGGTATTTGGTTGCCACCGCTGCTCAAATCGAGCTCTATGGCCATCAAGTGGTCTTCTCCTTCTGCCAATAGTTTTGTCTTGTGCCGGCCGCTTGTACAGGTGTCGTGGAGGCTGAAGCACTTTCAGTCCAAGGCCCCAGTCATCTTTGGAAAGCATATTGTGCCTCTTTTCGGTCGGATCAGCCACATCTTCCTTCCCAATTGTCTCCCTAGATTGGTTCCCCTCTTTATTGAGCTTGATTCTCTTCATGCGCTGTGGTAGCGGAGTTGCACTATAATAATCTTCCTTAGCAGGGCTCTCGTCTTGGACGCTCGGCGATGGCCTGTGAGGTGTAAAAGCTGCAGCATGGTGTTCTGGACTCAATCCACTTCGGTGGTCCCATTTCGCTTGAAAAGAATCAACGACTGAGGCTCTTGGTGGTGGTCTTTTTGGAGCCGCGGTTGTGGATCGGACTTTAGCAAAATGTTTCTTTTGTTGCTCTGTGAGGCCGACGCCTTTGCCGCTCCTGGATACTCTCCAGGTATTTGCTAGTCCTCCTCCAGTCCAGTTCATCCCAAAGATTCTGGACAGCTCCAGTGCGCGCGTCGATGCAGGTTTGGTGGTGCTCCGAGAAGTTTGCAGAGTGTTACCTGTGATCAGACGAGGTACTTCCAATTCTTCCAGAGTGGCAGAACTGGAATTTCGACCCTCTAAGGCATGTTTCTCCATGTATACACGAAACGCGTGTGCACATTATCACAACATACAAGTTTCTACTCCCAACAAATAATTAATCATATCTAGAACCATCCTCACCTCTCAGAGAGCTTCATACTCTCAACCCTCTAGATTAAGACGTCTCTTTAAGCGCCGAGGACATGTCAACAAACCTACGAAGAAACAAGACGAGAGAACAAGGAAAAACTGCACATGAGCCAGATTTCACAATTGAGAAGTAACACGTATAGAGAGACAATCGTGAAAATACAAAAAGACGTGAACCCCTGAATTTGATAACTTGTCTTTGACAAAAACAAAGCCGAGAGAGTATGTACTATGAATACAGTTCCTCCGAGCCCTTGATCTTTCCCTCCACTTTCTTCGGAAGAATCAAGCCCGTCCTCCTTTCCCTATGGTCACAAGAGAAGTGGCCCCTAGCCTAAATAGTCGACGCAAAGAAAATAAAATGAATGGTTTGGTAAGGCAGACTAAGGATCGTGTCTGTACCTTCCCTAAAGATGTACCACAGGAGGTAACAGCCTGGTGCAAAGGTAAGTCGGTTGATTGGAAGATATGGCGGTTGTGAGAACGTAGGATAAAATCACTGGCTCTTCGCTTGGTATAATGCAACTTTCTTCGTCCGTAAGACCTTTCTCTTTATACAGGTTTCGAATCTCAAAATGCGATGCAGAATATTTCTCCCAATCGTTTCCACGCACAGCCAGCTGCGGAATGTTGCCGCCAGATGTATCGCGAGGGATATGCAAATAATAGTAAAAAAGCAGATAACACCGACCAATCCCTTTTGTCGATTGAAGTTTTCGACTGAAACAGAGCAAACGCCACCATTAAGCCTCTTCATTACGCGTGGTCATAACCTGCTCCCCGTTGCCAAGGACTAGATTCGGGTTAGCTAAAGTTCTGAAGTGAGCAAAGAAATTGTCCTACCTGGCGTTGTTTTGGTTTCTATGGCCCCCTGGACTGTTATCGTTCGCCATTCTATAACCGGACACGTTTGATGTCGAAGCATTAGGTCCATATGCCCCTGGGCCTGGCGATCCAGCAGCCGATCGATTGAATGCACTGTTGGGCCTGCTTACTTGCTGGAACGGCGCGCCGCCGGTCTGGAACATCTGAGGGTTGTCTTGGTAATTTGGTGGTGGTCCACGGCCACCAGCTGGGAAGAGAGGCACTGCAGGATCGATTGGAGAATGAGGTGCGTCTCTGATAGAGCCATGGCCGGAGTGAAGATTACCAGAGTTTGCTGTTGATGGCGGCAGGGGCATATTAGCTGGGTGGTGCATCGAGTCTGATGACCAGGAATCATTGTCATCGTCAAGATCCAGGTTGTGCTTGTATCCTCCCTTCATATCACCCCGGGCAGTTGCTCCCAATGCATCTAACTCAGTAGTCAATTGAGTTTGCGACTTGATAAACGAAGCGCGATCATCGGCAACTGGTTGGTAGCGTGTATCAGGATTCTTGCGAACAAATGCGTAAATGGTTGCAAGCAACACAAGTATCAAGAGAACCAAGGAGAATGCCGCGTTGGCGATGAAGAAGATCACACCCACTACGCCCGTCACCAGACCAGGCTGGTTGAACACGTCGGTAAAGATCAACAAAAAGATGGCGTTAAGGAAGTTAACGGCACAAATTGAAATGTTGAAAGTGTTGGTACTCTTGTCCATCCATGGCCGAATAACACTTGCTCCAATCAACGCGATGGCTTCAATGATAACAAGAGCGACGGCTTGGAGGGTGCCGCTGCCCTGACCGAATGCTACAAACATTCCTTTGATGACTGTGTACACCAAGACTGGAAGAATGAAGTAATAAGCGGTGGCTCTGAATTGGACATAGAGGAAACCCCATTTGTTGAGAGCGGATGGATCGGAGTACAGAATGTAAGCAGCATTCTTGTGCATGGCGACGGAGCGTTTAGCGATGCGAATAACCTTGGTGGCAGCCCAGGCCAAAGTACCAGTCATTCCAAAGAAGAAGAAGATAGCAAGGACAACCTCAGCAGGTGAGTCGACCTGAGTGAATTCCCACAAGCAGAGAACCGTCATTTGAGGGTAGCCGATCAAGACCATGCGGAACATGATACCCTTCAACACAGTAAACCAACCGTTACGGAAGTCCTGGAATTTGTCGCTCTTCATCCATTTTGACTTGATAGCCATCTCGCAAAATCCCTTGAACATAGCAACGAAGAGAACGGTGAAAACAATGAAGATACAAAAGAAGGCCAATCCGGTCAAGAAGAGGTTCGTTGACTCTATACCTGCGCGGAAGGCAACACGATGGATACCTTTGACGATATAGATACCGGAAGTTGTTGTTGAAGTACTGTCGCTTCTCTTTGTCATTTGCTCGTGAGCCCGGGTCAGTAGCTTAATGGTAGTGTCAACAGATCGCTTCGCAAACTTTGGGACGGATCGCTTTTCAACTGTAACTGATGTAGTAGTCAAGGTATTGAGAATGGTGGCAGGAGTTCCACCAGTGGCCTTCTGGTACCAGGTAGCGATACTCTGCATGAAGTCCACCTCGATAATACCCATGGTCCAGTCGAAATTCTGAGTCCATGATTGCACAATAGGTGGGAGAGGCACAGCTGTCATTCCAACAATGGCTTGAGATTGAAAGTATCCAAACAGGGAGAGGGCGTTGGCAGCGACGTGGGCGGCTGTATTCGAGTGACCTAATCCCGATGTTACTGCAGAAGCCACCAGAGCCATACCGGAAATGACCGCAGTTGCCCATCCTACACCTTTCTGATCAACTGTCTGTCCATTGGATAGACTCGCTTCCACGCAGGCTAAGCTGGTTCCAGGATCAGTAGTAGAGTTGATCAGGATCTTGACATTGGCATCAAGATCTGGTACTCCGTATGCAATAGCGGGGATCTGATCAACCACGCTTTGATCGAGAACCAGGTTGGATGAGATGTCGATTTGTCCGGTACTCATGGGGCACAAGCCGTTCAAATTCGAGGTACATGGATCGAGGGTTTGCTTGATGAAGACATATCCATAGGCCGAAACCTCGATCCCGAAAGTGACATTTCCTTGAATGGATGAGACACCAACGACATCGAACGTGAGGGTCAAGTTGTTGGGGGTGAAAACGACATCGAACAGACTGGCCGTGAAACTAGAATTGTCCTGGCAAGTGTTCAATGACTTTGACTCAATCAATCGAATGGCGGAGGCGGAAGAAATAATGGAAAGGAGAGAGGTCAGGAAGACGATTGGCGACAGGATTGACGACCTCATAATGGCGAAGTGTGTACGCACAGCTGCCGTCGAGGCGGTTATGGAGACTTTGCTTTCCCGGAGCTCCCACTAGATAGCGAAGCCTGTGGACCCGGGGGATATACACCCTTTTATCTGTCGCTCGAATATGGAATCCTTCGCAGATTTTCCTCTACAATGATGTCGTGGTCTTTCTTAGGTGGTGGTGAAAGGAGAGTTTATGCCGTAATGCACGCCACGATGAGATCGAGACGAAACTTGGCACACGGTGGATGGGATGGAATCGAGGGGCTTCGACGGTTTGCTTGAGCGATTGTGGTTTCGTCTATGGTGAGGGTTCCAGCTCACGGACGAAGGAAGTGCAGAGTCGAAGGAAGGGCTCGTGTCGAGAACGAGAGGTCGACGACGAATTGGGTTGGAAGGAGAACAAAGGAGGAGGCGGCGATGTTGTTGTTGTTGATGACGGAAGGAGGGAAAGTGTAAAGGGTGGCTAGAAGCAGGTGCAGCTGGGAGGAATGCGAGCTGGAAACCAACCAGCGTACGAATCGCCTACGGAGACGCTTGGCCCTTTGGAGAGTGCAGGAGCCACGGAACCCAGATGTTCCTTAGCTGGGTTTTGGGCAACGGGGGAGCGCGCGACTACTACGGGGAACTCGTGGATGCTGCTTTCGAGCGGGAGACAGCGCGCAGTGCGTCCAAAGAATAGGAGTCCCGGCGCAAGTCACACTGCAGTGAACGGCTTTCAGGCCCTTGGGGGCTTCGAGCAGAAAACGCGGGCAAGGGTATTTCTGGGTCCTGCGGTTTGGGAGGGGACGCTCCAATGCTCCAACGGTAGGGTAGATCCGTTCGTTATTACGCGGCAGCAGTTACTAGTGCCCCCTGGGAATGGACCTGAAAACAGAACGGCAAACACCCAAGGCTTCACCACGGCTGCAATAAATAGAAGAAACACATGCCAGACTGGGACCGCTATGTGTAAGTGTTCGTATGGATCAGTGCTGCGTCTGCTGCTGCTGCGTCGCCATCGTGATCTTGCTGCCGCCGTGCCCCAGTCCCCGACGCCCCTGCCCCCTACCTCACACGGCAATGCCATCACCACCACCACCACCACCACCACCAAAATAGACGAGTCACGAAAGTCAATGCAACTCTAATTCAGATCGTGATTTTCTTGCGCTTGGCGGCACCTTGCGCAGCCAGCCACTCACGACGCCCACTTCACACTGGCTTGCTCCATGCCTCAAACATCTCCAAAGACATGCTCCTCTTGATCTTCACTCATCTTCAGCAGCGACGACATGATCGTCGCGCTTGGGTTATTTGTTTGCTATTCACAGATCACACAGCTGATTCCTTCCAGAAAGGGGGACCGGCCAGAAAAGGGAACCAAGAGCAGTCCCACCGGCGCAGTCTGATCTTTCCAGCATTTGGTAGGCCGGCCCAAGTCTGCAGTAGCTGACACACCTCGGGTCTCTCCTGCCAAATTTCATTTTCACTTGCACAGCCTCCTTCGAGTGCGCGATGTGTGAGTAACGAAGTACGAGGGCAGGCCAATTTCGCCATCCTCATTTCAGCGGATGCCTCATTAATGATTGGCTTCGACTAAATTTCCGTGGCGACCGAGCTTTTTGGCACCACGGATACGGGTCCAAGATCCTCCAGTACGAGTACGCGCCATCCAGCGTCGTCCAATGTTAGGATCGAAGGCGTGCAGCGTGCAGCCAACGACGCACCTTTCCTCTGCGTACTCTGATTCAGCCTCAAACCACGGCTCTATCTGCGTGGCGCCTCATTTCCATCCTTTCGAAGTTCCGATAGGCCGTCTGGACTCTGATTTCTGAATCCTCGAACCAGGCGTCGCATGAATGTAAGATCGGAGTCCTGTTACGATTGAAAGAAATATTTCCGACGAGCCAGCCAGCCCTTCCGTGTATGATGTGTGATGCTCAAACCGGTCGGCCAAGGTGTGAAGCGCGAGCTGTATCACTAAGCTTTGACAGGCTCCTCCTCCGCCAATAAAATTGATGGAAGGATGTGCCTCTGCTCCCTGTTGACCTCTGCCATCACGGATGGCGGTACGGATGCCTTTGTCACCGCTGCGGGTGTCCGTGGATTGAGTTCATCGTTTGTCCTTTTACTTTCATCCTTCATTATTCTGCGTCATATCTGACTTCATTGTTCGTCCGTTGTTGAAGACAGAACATGGTCGATAACGGCGCACAAGCATGTTCAAATTATACCGGTATTTCTTACATCACCCCCTTCAGATCTTTTCCTTTCTTTTGAATTCGGCTTCGAGCTTGAACCACCAAGCCGTGTCATAACTGGGCTGCATCAAGAGATTGCACTTACTGCAACAGGAACAACGCATCCTTTGAGCACGGATCATGTGATTAGCATTCCACAGGGACCAACCTTTCTTGACGGTCAACTTCTATGAGCATTATCTGAATGGAAGCCAACAGTTCATGAGCATTGGCTCAAAGCAGGCCTTCGATATAGTTCTCCATCAGATGCATTATGCAGAGCAAAAGCTTCTCTTCTAAGCTATATCGGCTCCTTTCGCGTTTACAACTGGGAATTAACCTTCAAACTGCGGCAGTGTGATCGACCTCGAGGTTCCTTACAGATTCGTTAAGTAGTTCTTTGCCATATTCACTGTAGTGCTGGCAGGGTTTCTGGTCATGACTGCAGATCTTGTGACAACATAACCAACCTTCCAACGGATAGGCGACGTGGTGTCAACTATCAGCGCTTCATTCCAATATATATCTCTTATGTTACTAATTGCAACGATTGGCAACGGAAGGTAGAGAAGCCGGCTTCTTCCTACACAAGGTTACGCAGAGCCCAGACTACAATGGGTTTCGATTTTGGCGGATCATTTTTAAGGTCTGCAGCTTTCCTTTACAAATTGAGATAGCTCCCAGTATTGAAATAAGGCTTATGAACCATCTTAGCAGTAGCTTCCTGGGATTAGGCACTCCTTTATCCTTACCTGCGCTCTATAATCCAGTTTAGATGAGAAACTATCGTGTCTCAGATTTGGCATAGAGATAGAAAAGCCCCGTCGAGAAGAACACAGAAGCTGAGTCGAGTTAGCTGGGAACGAAAAATAATTTTTTAAGATGTCTTCTTTATGTAGGTACTCAGCTCGACCGCTCATTTCGTTCTCGCTGTACGAAAAAGAGATGGATAGCATTTATCTCTTTGACCAATCGACAATCACCAAGAGCGACAAATTTCGTGGGTTTCTTGCATCACATGGGTTTTCCATTCTGTAACCCCAAACATCTCTAGTGATTGCTTATGAGCTTGCACTATGATCTATTTGGAAGCGCTATGGCAAGCCTACTACTTATGGTTTTTCTCAAGGAAAATGCCATAGGAGAGTATAGAATGGCCCGCTATTGTGTTTGTATCCAAAATTCAGCCGAGCCACAAGGCTCTGCGAGAGCCTTGCAAACATCCCCGCAGACCATTAAATCGGTGCCTAGAGGCTGACAACCTCACTCTATGGACATAAAAGTCGTTGAAGCAGATCTCAACGACATTGCCTGGTAGCAAGCTAGCTTATGCAGCACCCCAGGAATAGATGATGTTGAGCATCATCTTAGTATTCGATAATATTTCAATGCCTCTTCTCCCACGATCAGCTTGCTCCTCTCACATCCCAGCTCGTTGTTCTTGAGCTGGACTCCACCGCATCCAACAGTATTGCAGATACCCAGCGCAATACCTTACGACACACGCCCAGTTGCAAAATAAGAAAAGGCTCAAAAGGGAACAGAAGCACGAATGAAGAGCCAGCCTTCCAATGACCAAAAAAGAGCTGAAGCCTACCCAAGCCGCTTCCAGGATGAATGCCTCTCACGAGAAGAAAACTCGCGGTGGCATCCGCGTACAAGGCAAATCCCCCATCGCTGCTCCGCCCCGAGTCGCAGATCCACAGCGACGAGCCAACGTGCGTGAGGGTTCGCCAACAAACAGTGCCACGAGTACAAATACCACCAAAGCCTCTCCGGGTGGCGGCGTGGCCGTTGGCACTCCACCGCATGAAAATGAGGATGCAGAGGAAGTGGATCGGAGCGCGAGGGACCGGAAAAGGATCGGCGAGCTGGAAAAAGAAACCTTGGTGTTGCAGGAGGAATTCGAGAAGGAACTCACGCTGTTAAGTCATAAGCTTACGCACGAATCCGAGACGGCGGCTTTCTGGCAGAAGAAATACACGGCGTTGCACCAGGCATTTTTGAAAACTGATACGGATCTAAAGGTGCTGAAGCAAGAGACCGAAGGCACTGAAGGCAGGGATAGGGATGTTAAAACGAGGATCAGTAGTTTGATACTTGATCGCGATGCCTTTAGAGAGGCGTTTAACGAGGCCATGGGAGAGGTAAGGATGAGGGAAGAGGAAGGGAGAGGTCTGCGAGATCAGGTTAGGAGCTTGAAGGAGTTTATCAGTTCCAGCTCAAAAGGTGTCGAGCAAGTTTCCGATGAGGGTGCCGGTGAGGTTATGCAGCGACTTGGAAACGGGTTGCAGAATTGGGTGATTAGTAACTTTAGGAGGGTAAAGATTGGTATGTCTCCTTTTATGTTTTGACACATATCCATAAACGGATCGGGGATTAAAGAATGGGCGAGATTTGTGCTAACTATTTAATTATCCAGACATCGAAAGTCTTCCTGATGAGATCAGAGATCAAATCTCGGAACTGGTCCCAACATACATTTCCATAGCGGCGATATCCAAAATCTATCTAATCCAGTCCCTAATCTCCATGGTACTGGTACAGAAGATCTTTCAGTCCTATTTTGCCGGCCTCTCAGAGGACGAAGCAGAGAAGTTAAAAGCAACAGAGGAGACCTTGTCACGTTACGGTTGGTTCTCTCTATTCCTCCTCTGGGTGTCATCCATCCAATGATGGTGAGTAAGCAATTCAGAACACTAAAAGAAACCCCCAACAGGATCAGCAGAAAGCTTGAACCAATGGCGCTCAACAACCCTCTCCATCCTACACAAGACTGCGCCGCAGAGGCTACTCGCCGAAACAGACAACACCATCACCAGCACGCTCCACCGCATAAACACCCTCTTAGAAGCAATGGCATCCGTTTCTACTAACCCAGCGCGGGATACCTCACTGAAGACATTGATCAGCAATGCTATCGACCTCGCACGCTTATTACGGGTCCAAAAAGCAGTGTTTAGCATCATTATGCCAGAGATCTTAGAGCATCAGAGAACAGTGTTCGATGCGAGCGAGATGGAGGATATTGGTGGTGGGAGTGAAGACGACGAAGATGTAGAGATAGGGAAGAGGGAGGTTCGCTGCGTCACGTTTCCAGGCATTATTAAGCATGGCGATGAGAATGGCGAGCAGGCGCATCTCAGAAATGTGGTGTCTAAGGCCAGGGTGCTTTGTGGTCCTGATTGATTCAGGTGACATGCAACGCCCGAATTGAGCCTCTCCTCAGAACAAGTGAATATCACACCCATCCATTCAGCAAACCTGGCTTGCATGTGAAAAAAGCACCCCATTCGTGAAAGAACCCCTCGCAATGCACGTCTCGTAAGATTGATTAGCAACCAAGCGACAGCGCGTAAACTTGAAATCATTTGCTCCTTGGAAAGAACTGCGCTGTGCGGCTCTGCTCAGCTCAAAAAGCTACATGTCTCGACATGATTGGTCGAAGGGATCGAATGTGCATGTATTGAGTGTCACCGTGTCTTGCTGATCGAGAAAGCCAAGATAAGAACTTACCATGTGTCTGCATCTCAGCGTGCTTCTGGTCAAGGCTCATTGCTAGTGTTGTGTGAGCTTTCATGATAAGGAATTCCAAAATAAAAAGGACGGGTGGCTATGTACACTGATAAAGAGTTGCGCAACCAACCTCCTCAGCATCTGGAACTTGTTCACATGTGTATCGTTGAGTGTCTGACGAGAAGCGTTGGGATGAGGAAAGCGCCAACTTCGTGGTTTTGCATCAACACCGCGCATCATTTCGCACTCTTCTAGTCCTGATGATGAGGGCAGATAGTAAGATTGGATAGTAATTGAGTGGAGAGAGCTGGTCACGCACCACAACCTAATCTGCAAGTCAGAAGTCTACAACACAGTTAGGATAAATCAACCCATGCTCTGAGTCTCGTCTAATATTATTCTCATCAACTCATTGGCCAAAGGTTCTTAAGGCGAAAAACCTGGCAGGGGGGGTGTTTATCCTGGGAGTATTGTACCGGCAGACAACTCTCTGATAAGAGTCATGGAGGCTGTTGAGACTCATGAAGATCACAACAGTCCCTCTCTCTATAACTCAAAGAAAGTACGTCTTGCAGGTGGTTGTTCGGGATCGGTCCAATGCCATTATCTGTTGAGAGAACATCGGCTGTCGAGCAAGAATGGGCACAAGTTTACAGGAGTAGCCCGTGACATACACTTTCCAAGGAGCGCTTGCTCCGTAACAATCTGTGATTCGGAAAGCAATGTGAGCCCCTTCCGTGCTGGAAAGATACGCAAGAGGTTACCCTTGAATCTTTTAATGCGCCCAATGATCTGGACGGTACCAACGTTTGGATGGTACCAAGATTTGGACGGTATCATGATTTGGACGGTACAATGAGTGGAAAGAAAGTAGTGGGCTGCTAGCGGCTTCGCTGGCATCCACCCTCCTTGCCTACACACTCTCCACCATGTAAACGAAACAAACATACGGAAATTAAACTGCGAGCTTTTGGAGATCACAGAATCCGATATCCATCCTCTTCAACTTTGATTTGAGGTTGTCGCAATTACATCCCGCGTTGAAGCGAAGATCTGCGGCTCAGTTGACGGATACGCCCGAAATTCCTCGTCACGACCAGTTGCCACTTGGACTCGGAACGAGTCCCAGTCGAGTTACAGTCCAATACCAGCTTCCACTACACAGCTCGACCGGCACTTCAACAGCGCTTGCAATAAGTCGAGAGTGCATCCAGAACTTCGGATACTGCTGTAAGGTCGAAAAACATCAATATTCGCAAATTTCTGAGCGATACCAGTCCACTGGTTGGCGCAAGACGCTCTCAACTTTTCCAGCACTCTTTACCCCTCCTCCTCCTCCTCTCCTCCTGTCCTCCTCGCACTGTTGTCTCGTAGCTGCTTCTCTCCTCTTCTGAACTTGAGCTTATCGTCATGTCCGCTCCTAATTCAGTTGACTTCTACTTGGAAGACGAGCATCAGTGGAATCACATCTTTGTGCAACCTCCTCGCCCAGCACAGCTTTCCCAAGAACCGAACCTTAGCACCCCTCAACAGCACGTCCACGCTGCAACTCCACGATCTGGCAGGAGAACGTCATCGAGCCAGGCTTCCACGCGATCGTCTTTCGTGAGTCGATCTGACTCGGACTTCAGCGTTATGTCTGCTGCAACAAGTGCTTCATCAGTTTCTCAGACTCCTTTCAACATAAACCCCGTAAATGACGATGGCAATAACCTGCCGGTATGTTCGAGGGCGCTCTCAGACTCGCTTGCGTATAATTTCTGACCATCGTTCTCGCAGTGCGAGTTCGTCTTCTTAGGTTGTGAACAAACCTTCCATCCTGAAGAAGTCGAAGCTTGGATATCCCACCATGAAGCTCACTTCACACCCCACGGTCCTCCACGAACTTCCATATGCACTATATGCGATGACCGAACTGCGCGGTTCTCAGACTCTTCCGATGTCTATCTGAACTGGAGAAACCGAATGATACATATCGCCGAACATCTTAGCACTGGCGAGAGTCACCTTCGACCAGACTTCTGGATGATTGATTATATGTATGAAATTGGGAAGATCGAGAAGAAAGTCTATGAATATGCCATGTTGTACACCGAGAGACCAGCCTGCTCAATTTTAGTGGCACCAGACTTTGTACCTCCGGAGAAGAAGGAGAAACAAGAAAGAGCATCCCGCGAGGTGCACGATCAAGCAAGAGAGGACCGGAAGAGAGCTCGAGAGAAGACTGGAAGGACTGGAGGAAGATCGTCGGCTGGAAGAACTAATAAAGGTCGATCATGAATGTCGCCGAAGCGTTTCACCAAACGCGACCGTGATTACCGACCGACAGATTCGATTGTTGATGACACTTCACTACCTTTTCCTGCAAGTCATTATTCTTATACGACAAAAATTTTCGCCGCTCGCTGAGTCACTATGGTTGAGCCACTTGATATACCGCTCGATGGTGGCGAGTGGCGAGATTTCAGCTTCGGCTGGTCCGGTTGTAGTATCTACCTATTGTATTGTGCATGAGAGGTGGCCTTTCTCTTTCGTATGCCGCACATTTCTCAGTGGTTTGGAATGTTTTGCTTTGTTTTTCCGGTGTCTCGTCCCGAGGAGAAGGCTCGGTGCCATGCAAGGCCCATCGGTTGTCTTGATTTTGAAAGCCTCATAGGTCGTGTTCCTGAATGAGCTTATGCACGAGGCAGCCTGTAGTCTGCCTTGCTCAATCTTGGGACATGTAAATGAGGAGTCGCTTGTACCCATCAAGGAGGAAGTAACAGGCTCCTCATTTTCACGAGACGGAAACGGTTTGGCGCTTCAGTGGTCCGGATGGCAAAAGTACCTTGATCATTGGTTTGGTTAGCTTTTTGATAAGTTTTTGGACTTGTAAATAATACCCCTAGAGTTAGTGGTTTTCTCAGCCTTGTTTTTCTTGCCTGCGACGGCTTTGGGGATCAATGGCTGGTCTCTTTTTAACCTTCCAGGGAAGCCAGTGGTATAATGCTCTCCCCGCTCATGAATAATGGAAACGAATCTCTTTATCGAGATCCTCCCTTCTCTAGACTTCATAATTTGGTGTCTCTTTGCGAGGCTTCACCGCTGTGAATAATCTGGTCTTTATATAAGCTCGTGGTGCTTGAGTGAGTCCGTGCTGCCTTCGTCCAGACAGACCGCCATTTCTACTATCGATTTCTGTCCGTGCTGTATGTGCTCTTGACTCTTCTGACGTTCGCTTGCACTCGATATCGGTCCTTGTGTTATGGACGTTGCGCCTTGAATAAATTCACGACGTAACTCTAAGTGAATCTCTCTTTTGCAAATGTAGTGGAAGGAGTCTCGAGGGACTTGAAGCCGACGTCGAGAATCCCCAGAATTGCAATCTCGGCAGCTATCGTCTGTGCGTGCTGTTCGTTGTCCAAGCTTTCTCTGGGGTTAGATGCCCTCTGAAAAAATGACCTTAGTGCTTGTCTTGAGAGAGGAGAGGGACAATATTGGCTTGCTCACTTTGAATCTGACTTTTAAGCTGCTCTTAGGCAGGAGCTGCCTAGACCATGCATATATCATGTGGCCTCTTCTTCTTGGATCCCATGTTACCACCCCTTTCCAAAATATTGAGGCCCGTCGAACCAAATATGCTGCTCATGCCTCCCTGGAAGCCTGGCATCAAGCGCCACTGCTGAATGAGTCACAACTAAGCGAGGACACTGTTTGCCTCTGTCGTTGTCTTCTTTTTATCCAACTGGGACAGTATTCGTTTTACGTTTGCTATGTTCGAGATGAAGTGTGCTGTACCGGGCTCGTGACGAATTCTCTCGAAGTCCTTCCATAATGTCTTGGCGTTTCTATCAGCCCTATGATAGGAAAAAGCAATCCAGACATATTAGATAGGGTGTCAGGTACGTAGACTGAAGAGTATCACTCAGGGTATGCTTCATATCATTAGCTTCAGCATCATATGCTACGCCGTAATCATTAGCACTTAGCTCCAGTGTTGGACATTTGCACAGCCACCATGAATTTGTCAATCGAAGATCTATGAACCAATCGACCCGGGTCCTCCTCTACACTAGATAAAAGAACGATCTAGAAGGATTCTCTTCAGCCTATCACTTACTAAATAGTGAATGCTCCTTAGCCCTCACATACCTCGTAGCAGGCCAAGCAATTCCGCCAAGACCCAAATCCACAACAGATCTACTTTACTCAAGAAGATAGTACTTTGTCGAATCAGAAAACTTAATTTGCCAAATACCCCATGTTTGTACGAAAGTGCCAGAAGGCTTGGCGTAAATAGATACGCCGTGGAGGAGGTAATCCACCTCTGTTCGTCGCCCGGCCCGGCAGACAAGAGCGTGCCCAAAAAGCCGGTGAGGCGGTGATTGGACAGATCCTCGTCGCTCGCCTCATTTATTGCTGCCCAAGAGCCGAAGTGTGATAATGTGCTGGTTTGGTCTGGTGAAAAAATGCTGTGTGATTTACCTCGCGGACATCAGGTACTGGCTGAAAAGTGTGGTGACGTGGCATGTCTGAGGCACAGGATCTATCCCCTCCAATCCGCCAACAATTTCCGCTGTTTTCCTATGCCGTGAATAAACAGGTAATGCCAGGCCGGCATGTGAACCGGTGTTGGATTTTGAATATTGTACTCAAGTGATTGCAAGTATGAATTGCTAGGCGAGCAAGGCTCATTCATTCATTCAGCTTAGGGAGTAGATCGGATTTGACCGATGATCACCACAGTGTCAAAAATCTCAGATATTTCCACTCCAAAACATCTCATGGGAAGTCTTGTTTCATGCTACCGGTATTCTGCAGCTTCCCTAAAGCCAGCCACTCTCATGTCTGCTGTCTGCAGCAAACCCACGGTTACGGCTTCCCAGCTTTCCTCGGGGAGTCGAAGTGAATTCCTCAATAATTGATTCAGCAATCATGGTATGGGAACTAGATCCAATGTTTACTAGTTTCGCCATCACGATACGATGCTTCCCTCCTTGTGGGGGCGTGCGATGCTGCAGAGCGAGATGGCGCAAGCAGCAGAGCACCAGGAGATAAGGATTTCGTGAGGAGCTGTGAGTGAGCAATCATTCTATCCCTCTGCCCTTACTGAGGTGAGGTTCTGCAATCTCAAGAAGAAGGGCCGTAAGCTTGAGGTAATTAATTTCGCGCTGACTGTGTGCCGATTCTTTCTCGATTTTCGGCACATCACAATCTGGGATGTTAAATTTCCGGGGTACGATCTGGTAACCGTGACCGGTTGATGGAAAATGTGGTTCTTTACAGACTGTTATAGCGGAGGTCTAATGGATCTGAAGGATGTGTAATGAGGTTTGGCAAATAATGGAATGCTTTGCTCAAAGGGCTTGCCTATAATTTTCTTGAAGCTGATGTAAGCTTACCCGAAATTCCAAGGGTTTACAAACGTGGAAGTAGTATACTTGTCCAATCGTCATTCCAGGTGTTTACTCAGTATTGTTGGATTGGTTTATTTCTGTTCGTTGCCATGCAGTTCTTTTGTCGTGTGGATTGATTAGTGGTTCGAAGTTTATCCCCATATCTGAACAGCTTGTCACATAACCTTGAAGCGCTCGTGCTCTCTGAGAAGGTAGTACGCTCTTGTTTCATTTGTCACGCCATTCTGCCACAAATATGGTGCAGTGTGTTGAACTTAGGGAGGAACGGTTCCAAATATGGTTTATATCACACTTGACCGTCAAAGTATCTCTTAATATTGGCCGCTCTTTCAAGGGCAGCCGCCTTTGACGAACAAGTTTGACATGAAGGAAACGATTCTAGTATGGTTACATCTAAGTGAGCTTCTGTTTACTCCTGGCGAATGACATCCTTTTTGGAAGTTTAATTGATAGGTCGAGCAGTGCCGACAGTGTCCGCAGCTCTTATCCTACCACCTTGATACATACTAAGCCCAGTCCTTCTTTGCTATTGCGAAATCCCTTACTCTGTGGAACCGTGTTCATTTCTTTGTCATGTTAATAGTCCGATCATGGCATCGTTCGTTATGATAGTCGTTATAATCTATGCTGTCATCCTTGTCCTAATGAATGCAGTTGATCTACCAATGAGATCGGGTCTAATACACCCTAAAGCGTTGCACTTCCTTGGCACTGCCGGTAGATTTACGCGTCGACTGATATTCTTTCAGAATCTTCGAATAGTGATTGAGCGATCATCCATATTAGCACTTCCTGTGCCATAAAGCTTGCTTTGTCTTTCGCGGCTTTCATATTCCTATGTACGTTTTGCTCGGCGTTGCCTAACCATTGAATATGCCACTTATTATAATGATCACAGGACTCGCTAGGATAATTAGTTGGTACAGCGATAATTGAAATGATCCCCGATATCAAATTGTGTTTGTCAGGAAACAATCGCTATACATAAAAACTAGTACCTATGTGGCTCGTTTCCTTCTCACAGGCACAACACTTACTGAACTTTCTTTGTTTAATTAGACCCAAGACATTTACAAAAAGTCATCGCAGCGGCAACGATGATACATCCACATATGCAGATTTGATTCCCAGAGCACCTCCAAGTACAAACTAGACAGAAATCAATGTAGATGCTTGGAAACTTTGAGCTATGCTTGAGGTTCGAGTGATAGGTAGCGATTTTGCTGATTGAAATCAATCGATTGACGGATGACCGCACATAGCAGATTCAGTGTTCTATGTTATCTAAATTGATAGAAGCGTGCCTGACTAAGTCGAGCGAGTGACATAGCCAGTAACTAGTCGCTTATTATATGCGATACGGTAAATTTACATGCTGTTTGCGTTATACGGATCACAGTTGTCAAGACGCTTTCGAACAGTTGACTTGTGATGTGTGTTATGCAGTTTAAGGTCTCGATGATGGCCCCGATGACATCAGTCGATGGTTGTTTGGAAAGGCAAAGGATGCTAGCCTGACAGCCTAAGGCAGTCAGAGGCCGCAACATGCATGCAGCCCGGACCTACTGTTTAGAGTGCCTTATCTTTCGTGTAGTTGAAGGCAAATTTGGAGCGAGGGGACCGCACAGGACACTGATATTACCTTCAGAGATTACCTTCAGAGATTACCTAAGAATGACACAGATATCTGAAAGAGCAAAACGACCTTCTTCTCTTGAGGGAAATGCCTCTCGCTGGTAGCTCGCTTGTGGTAAGAAGTAAGGAAAACTTGCTTACCCCATGCTCTTCTCTATTAGCTTTGGTACCTGGATGCAACTTGGGTCTTGCTTGGGGTTCTCAACATGGGTATTGTTCTTGTGACTTGCCTGCGGGTGCAATTCGTTACTCTCTATCTGCTCTGTATGGGCTACAATGTCCCCGGTACACACCACCAAGTACTGTGCCGCTTCCCGTGCTGTCGTGCCTAGTCTTCCAGGCTGCAACGGTCTTACTTCGTAGACAACAGCCGCCGAACAAGGTTTCAACGTCATATTACATGACCGCGAAAGCATAGAGAAAAGATCATCGGTATTTGGCAATCTACAGCATCAATGCCTGTCCCGATGCCGTTATGTTTGACACTTGATGGTGTTCCGAAACGACGCCCAGCCTGATCCCTAGCTTCATGTCTTCTGAATCTCCAATCCAAGCTCAAGAAATCACACAACCATTGCGAGGTATGACGTCGAAGCGCCCGGTTGCTCAATGAGTTCGGCTTCAATGCTATGTCTCTTCAACAAGAATGAGCGACCCAGAAGCCTCTGTATACACCGTACCCGATTGAGAGAAACGTACAAGACGTGCGAAGCACGAAGACATAATTTGGGCAAGCGCACAAGCTTGCACGGCTTCCGTCCAAATAAGAGTTTCCAAGCTCCCAAGCAGTGCTTGTATGCTGCCCTTTCATACCACGAAGACTAGATAATCATAAACTGGGGCAACATCTCGCGATGTCCAATGACAATGATCCGAAGACCTGCTCGCGGAGTGCTGAGAGTTTAGCCTCGTGCCACTCCTGTCACCCATGTCGAATAGGCGGGCGACTCCAGATACTGGGCGATTTCTCCTCAGCAACCATCCAACCACATTCTAGCAATTGCAACCCCAACTCTGACAGTACCCCAGATTCTCCCCACCTTCTCAATTTGAACCATCCTCCTCGGTGGAGATGGCGCACAGTGATGTCGACTGCCAAGGATTGATTGAAACTTTGCGCTCTGGAAAACCCATTGCGCTCTATATAAGCATCTATCTTTTCGGGCCTCTTGTAGGCTTTTCTAGCATCTTTACAAATCCTCACTACATCACCGCGGAGCTTCCAACTTCGCGTTGTATACCTTGGTTAGCGACGGTTTGATACATTATACAAGCACTACCATGGCCGATACTGAGAAAGTCGGAGCCCCTAAACGCAGCGATGAAAGTGACCATACTCATGTCGAAAATGCCTCTTTGCCGGGGGGCAAGAATGCCGATAATATGACAGCAGATCAGCTGCGGGCCAATATTAACGCAAAGATTGCCAACCCTCTTGCAGGCTATTCGCACGCCGAACTATCTCAAAAGGGCGAGGATTTTGTGCGTCAGCACTCTGTTGGCGACGACGAGGACATTCGTGCTTTCCAGCTGGGTGCCATCTTGGCACAAGACCCCAAGAGGCATGCTGAAGTCGACGGACTTACACAAGATGAAGCAGACGTCTTGGCAAGAGAAATTTCCCACAGATGGTCTCAACCAAGGTTATTGTACCTTGTCATCATCCTATGTTCTACTTGCGCCGCCGTGCAGGGAATGGGTGAGTACATGCCTCTTATTTCTTGTTGCTGGCTGACTCGGTGGAAGACGAGACTGTTGTCAACGGAGCTCAGATATTCTACGCTAAGCAATTCGGTATCGGCGATAAAACTTCCCAACGGGACTCCTGGCTCGTTGGTCTAGTCAACTCAGCGCCTTATTTGTGCTGTGCCTTCATTGGCTGCTGGCTCACAATACCGTTCAACAACTGGTTTGGCCGACGAGGCACGATCTTTCTCACTTGCTGTTTCTCGGCGTTGGCTTGCTTTTGGCAAGCGTTTACCAATACCTGGTGGCATATGTTTATTGCTCGCTTTGCTTTGGGCTTAGGAATCGGCCCAAAGTCTGCTACTGTACCGGTAAGTCATATAAAAGTCTCTGGGATTGACGCAACCTCAAATCTTGTGTCACTTATAATCAATACAACACCGACTGACAAGCACTGATTTAGATTTATGCTGCCGAGTGCACCCCGCCACAAATCAGAGGCGCCCTCGTTATGCAGTGGCAAATGTGGACGTAAGTAAAACTTTTAGCCTTTGCAGGCCTGTACCATACTGACTGGTCAACTTTGCAGTGCATTTGGTATCATGGTTGGATACGCTGCAGACCTTGCGTTCTATAGCGTGCCTGACAAGCCAAATATTACCGGTCTCAACTGGCGATTGATGATGGGGTCTGCTATGTTACCAGCAGTCATTGTTCTCTGTTTTGTCTTCTTATGCCCTGAGTCTCCCCGTTGGTACATGAGCAAAAACAAGTACCAAAAGGCATATCAGGCCATGATCAAGCTTCGTTACAATAAAGTGCAAGCAGCACGTGATATATTTTACATGCATACCCTCCTCGAGGCCGAGAAGGCGAGTTTGCTTGTTGGTCAAAGCAAGGTCAAAGAGATGTTCACTGTTCCAAGAAACCGAAGGGCTATGCAGGCTTCTGAGTTTGTAATGTTCATGCAGCAGGTAAGCTCCCAACTGAAGAGCAGAAGTTAAGCGAGGAAGCTGACCAAGGTCTTTAGTTCTGTGGAGTCAAGTAAGTGATACACTATATTCCCGCAGCAATTATGCACGAAGCACCCTCAGATATTACTTCTACTGCTTAAGTGGTTATATATCCTTTTGATCACCATAGCTGACTTGTTGCTCCTATAGCGTTATCGCCTACTATTCTTCAGAAGTCTTTGTCCAGGCCAATCTCTCGGAGTCGGCTGCGCTGGCAGCCTCACTGGGTTGGGGCTGTATCAACTTCCTGTTTGCAATTCCGGCGGTATATACAATTGATACCTTTGGACGTCGCAACCTCTTACTCACTACCTTCCCTCTCATGTCTCTATGTCTGTTCTTCACGGGATTCAGCTTTTGGATTCCTAGCAGCAGCACCGCTCATGTTGCATGTATCGCCTTGGGTCTCTACCTCTTCGGCATTGTCTATTCACCAGGTGAAGGTCCAGTACCATTTACCTACTCTGCAGAAGCATACCCACTATACATTCGAGCTCAAGGAATGTCCCTTGCCACCGCGACGACCTGGTTCTTCAACTTCATTTTATCAGTCACCTGGCCATCATTGTTGCAGTCCTTCAAACCGCAAGGAGCATTCGCCTGGTACGCAGTATGGAACATCATTGGATTCATCGGTGTACTCCTCTTTGTCCCGGAAACCAAGGGCAAGACTCTCGAGGAATTGGATCAAGTCTTCGCTGTGCCGACCCATAAACACGCCGCTTATGGCCTCCGACAGCTTCCGTACTTTACCCGACGATACATCTTCAGACAGGATATTGAGCCTGAGCGCTTGTATGACACGGACGCTGTAGAGCATCATGAGCGGAGCTTTTCTACAGAGAAGAACACCGATCAGACAGCAAGAGTGTAGAAAGCCGTGTGATCTGAGAGGGCGGATATGTCGATACATCTCGTTGGATATAGGACTGTACTTTTTTCCCATGTATTATTAGTTGATAGCGGAACCATCCCATTCTGATAGTCGAATTGAACTTGGCAATTGATCTCTTGATTATTGAAGTGTTGCCAGTCACGGAGAAATTACCCAGCATTGCAAATTTTCACCTCATAATTGATCTTTCAATGATTGAAGTAATTCTTCCAGTCACGGTGGTATTGCCCACCACTGCAAGGTATGGCCCCAAGCCCTGTCCCTCTTGTATGATGCTTACTTCTGACGAATACGAAGCGAGTGGCCAGCCATGTCTCCTGAGTAAGCTAGCGACCGATATGTATCCGAGTGCTGCCGCCCTTGCTTTGAACACAAGCGGGATGGCTGAAAATATCCCGAAGCACAACACAGGACAGAATATCATCTATGATTCGCTACGGCCACTGGACAACAACATTTGAGACACGTGTTGTATAGCAAACAACTGGGATATTTCCAGGTCAGGTGCCGGGCAGCAAGACAATCTGGGATGCTCGGCGCTGAGAGACACTATCAGGATCGCATTGCGGCGGGAGGAAATTAGTAATTCCGGTGGTGCAGGGCCTGCCCGCCCCGGTTCAAGGGACTCGCCAGCAGTGCTAATCCCAAAGCGAATGGACGACGGGGAGCATACGAACGAAAGGACACACCAGAAGTGCATGAGGCGTGAAAGCGCTTTGGACTGCGATCCTGCATAGTCCAGCCATTGCGACCAAGTATTCACACCTTCCAGCGCCACGTCGACGCCGGAACGGTGAGGAGGTGCTTCTCTTCGAAAAGGCTGAGCCGGCTTATCAGTGATATCGACCTGCAAATCTGTAAGGGGCCATTTCGGCTACCACGACGCTAATCAGCGTGGGCGAGCTTCGACAATTTCGAGATTCCTCATTTCCCGCCCGGCGTGATACAACACGATCTCCTCAAGCCAGATTTGTCGGAGGCTTCTCGTCGTCTAGTCGTCCTTCATCTCTGTGCAGTGCTGCAACGTCCGTCGTCTGTTGTGCCGGAAAATCGATTGCGACGCGCCAAGCTAGTTACGTGAGGAGAGGACAGCTAACCCCGTTGCAGTCGCCTTTAACTCCAGCCACGACTGACATAGAGCGAGGATAGAAGAAAAGTGAGAAACGGGACGCGCACGAATTGGGACTTTTCATCACAGCCCTGTCGTGGATGGTTCAGGATCGATATTTGTTCAGCCATGCACCTTGCGTTACCATCGAGGAAGACCTCGAATCCTCCTCCATATGCGCCCTCACGATTTCCTCGAATACCCATCATTCGCAAACGCCGTCTGCAGACGATAGCGATTGGGGCCACTGTCTTCATTGCCCTGATATATATCTGCTCGAAGATCTTTGGAGACGGTGATGGCATCCCTTCCGGCACTGCGCCAGTGGTGATCGTTACGGTTCTAGATCCGGAACAGTACCCCAAGGACTATATTGAGAATGTCAAAGAGAACAGGATTGAGTATGCCCGGAAGCATGGTAAGTCCGCAATTATTTGCACCTATGGCCGAGCCGTGTGCAGAATATTAACACCTCGCAGGTTACGCAACCCTCTTTCCCAACATCACAGATTACGATCTAGGAGGCTCGCCGCCCTCATGGGCGAAAGTTCCCGCCATCCGACATGCGATGACCAAGTTCCCGTACAGCACATATGTGTGGTACCTAGACCAGCAATCATTTATCATGAACCCGGATTTAACCCTGGAAACACACGTTATGGCCAAGAGCAGACTGGAGAGCACAATGATCAAGGACCAGCCTATCGTGCCTCCGGACAGCGTGATCAAAACTTTCGGGCAATTGGATGGAAATCATGTTGATCTCGTCCTCACGCAAGACAATGAAGGTCTTGCTCCGGGCAGCTTCATCGTTCGGAATGGAGACTGGGCCAAATTTTTCTTGGATACCTGGTTTGATCCTTTGTATCGAAGCTACAACTTCCAGAAAGCAGATACGCATGCTCTGGTTAGTATTTCCCAATGGCCCGAGAGACTTGCATGCTAATATTGAGTAGGAACATATCGTACAGTGGCATCCTACTATTCTTTCCAAGTTGGCAATCGTACCTCAGAAGCTACTCAATTCTTACCACAAAGGCCGTGAGGGAACTGGGGAACAAGGCACCTACAAGGACGGTGACTGGGTTGTCAGATTCGCAGGGTGTGAGCAAGACACCACCCGAAATTGTATCGAGGAGGCAGAACCATTTTCGAAGCAGTGGAGAACGATCTTCAACGCCAGACGGTGAACTCGGAAGGAAAACATTCGAGTCTTTCCACGATACATACACCAAGGGGCTCCACGCAAAGCGGGGATAGAGAAGCCTCAATGATCTACGATGAGTCAACGGAGTTACAGGGCGAATTACGAATTGAAAGCATGGAGATACGTTTAAAATTCTGCATCGGCATCAGCAATGGGATTGTTCCGAAGTAAGAAGGGCGTTTGCAACGCCGTGGGTGAAGCAAAGTCTTCTGCGCTCTGTATATTATTTGATTTTGTGTCTCACTCCATACCCCATTTTTACAGTCACGGTACTGTGGTTCACTTGGTTTGTGTCAGTATTTGTATTGTACTGTATCTATGCGATTTAGCTGGGCGAAAGAGGTGCAGCAAAGCAGGGTTGAAGGGCGATTCAGTCTAGCATACTGGATGAAAAATAATTGATATATCTGGATCCTGCTGAGTCAGTTGCATAAGTTGACTATATCTGGCTCTCTCCATGCGATGCATCTATCCTTATCTCAACACCCTAGAGAACGTAGAAGATCGGATCTGGAGTGCAACTGTACAAGTATGCTGATCGGGCCACCGCGAAAACGCCTGATCGAGAGCCCCATACGGGAGTTCGGATGAAGATCCTAAGAAAGACACCGCATAAACCACACCCGCCCAATTCGAGGATACCGCAGCGACCCAAATTTGCCTTCAAACATGTGATTCCCGCGCTCGCATAATCGGGGGAAAGCTATCCCTTGGCTCTGCCAGAAGCCGGTCGGCGAACTTGCAACCACCTCGGCCGCAACCTGGTTTCCAAGATAAATAAAGTGGTGTACCTCTTGCTCTCACCAAACTCTACGTACCCTCTCTCGGCCCCGGACTCAGCATGCCAGGTTCTTCGAGGATGCCCGTGAGCTTGCGCAATAGCTTCACGGTCAAGAAAGGCGGTTCCAGTAGCCAATTACTGGCCCTGAACATTGATCTGTAGGTCGCAACCTTCCTGCTAGAGCAAGCTGCTAATGGATTCTCCGCTGGCAGGCTCCGGAATATCGTCTTCTTTCTATTCCTCATGCGATGGACTCGCAAGGGGCTCCTGAAACTCAAGGGCCGCGGCCTCTTCGGTACCATCCTGGATACTTATATCGCGATCCGACGGAATCTGTATGGGCTCTTTCTGCGCGCACCGGGAGTGCGCTCGCAGGTGCAGAAGCAGGTTGAGGAGGCCATCACGAAGCTCCAGGCGAAACTGGTGCCCTCTGGTCCGGATGTAACGCGATACCTCAACCTGCCCAAAGACGGGTGGTCCGAGGAAACGGTTTTGAAGGAGTTAGAGACGCTGGCTACGATGGACCATACCCGGTGGGAGGATGGATATGTCTCGGGCGCGGTCTATCACGGCGAGCCTGGCCTGATCAAACTGCAAACGGAGGCTTTCGGAAAGTTCACTGTTGCTAATCCTATCCATCCGGATGTCTTCCCGGGTGTGAGGAAGATGGAAGCCGAGATTGTGGCTATGGTTTTGGCTATGTTTAATGCGCCGGTTGGAGGTGCGGGTGTGACGACCAGCGGAGGTACTGAGTCTATCTTGATGGCTTGCTTGAGTGCGAGACAGAAGGCCTACGCGGAACGGGGTGTCACTGAACCAGAGATGTAAGTTTGGATAGATTGGCTCTGATGCTTGACGTTAATATATGTCTTAGGATTCTCCCAGAGACAGCACACACGGCTTTCCGCAAGGCAGGCTCATACTTTGGCATCAAAGTACATCTAGTTGCCTGCCCAGCGCCATTATACCAAGTACATGTTCCCAGCGTCTCTCGCCTGATCAACAGCAACACAGTTCTTCTTGTTGGGTCCGCACCAAACTTCCCACACGGAATCATCGATGACATCACCAGTCTCTCCAAGCTCGCCGTGAAGCGCAAGATCCCACTGCACGTAGACTGTTGCTTGGGATCTTTCCTCGTCCCCTTCCTGGAGAAAGCTGGGTTCGAGACCGAGCTCTTTGATTTCCGCCTGAAGGGTGTGACAAGTATATCCTGCGACACACACAAATATGGGTTCGCACCTAAAGGAAACTCGACCGTGCTTTACCGGACCGCTGCACTACGAACATACCAATACTTCATCTCCCCCGACTGGTCAGGTGGAGTCTATGCCTCTCCATCGATCGCTGGATCTCGGCCGGGCGCCTTGATTGCCGGATGTTGGGCATCGCTCATGAAGACGGGTGAAACCGGATACATCAGCGCATGCCACACAATCGTAGGCGCAACCAAGAACATCATCGCCGCCATCAACGAGCACCCCGGCCTAAACACGGATCTCCAAGTTCTCGGACATCCGCTCGTGTCCGTCGTGGCCTTCACATCCAAGACGCTTGACATCTACGACATCGCCGACGCCATGTCCTCCAAGGGCTGGCATCTGAACTCCCTGCAGACGCCACCCGCCATCCACGTCGCCGTCACGCTGCCGATCACCAAGGTATGGGAGAAGCTGGTTGCCGACCTCGAGGCGGTGGTGGAAGGGGAGAAGGAGAAGGAGCGGGTGCGCATCGTCGAAGGCAAAGGGGCCAAGGGCAAGGCTGTCGGGGATAGTGCGGCGCTGTATGGCGTGGCGGGTAGCTTGCCGCATAAGGGCGTCGTGGTCGAGCTGGCGAGCGGGTTCTTGGATACTCTGTACAAAGCTTAGAGGGGGTGGGTATTGTCGTTATGGGGGCCCGGGCGGTCATCTTGTATCAGTGCGGTGGTAACATATTCTGGGCCATGACGAGGGCGTTTGCGAGACTATTGAGCGTACTTTGGAAATCATTTCATCTTCTATACACAACACGCATCCCGTAATTTCCGTGAAAGGTCATGTCGTGACTGACCGACTCTTTTTCTTTTTCTTTCATCATCTAGTCGCCTGGACGGGATCATTGCACACACGGAGGGGCTTGGAGAGGACGATAAATAACCCATCGGTTCTTGCAAGACTGGACTCCAATTGCTAAATTCTCTCGCTCTAACCACTCACCGTCGGGTAAAGATCAAACTTGTCTTTGCCTACCTCTCTGTCTTAGCCTACATATCCCCTTATCACGCCACACCATGCCCAGAAAAGTTACCATGATGCGAAAAGCAAAGAAAAACAGTTATACACCTATACATAAATAAATGGTCCTGAGAAGCCCTTTCGCCGTCCACGAAAATCCCCGAGCCAGATCTGTTCTCCAGCGAGCGTTTATCCAATACGAACATGACCTGATGCTTTTGCCACACTCTCGTCGTTTCCTCAGTCTATTACCAAGGCCTACGCCAACTCGGAGCTTGACTTCAGACTTCGCCTTGCTTTCCAAAGAACCCACTGATTCCGCTCGTGCTGGCACCCTCGTTGACCATACTCTCAGCATCGCCGACCTGCTTCCTCTCCGAGACCTCTCTCGGTGGTAAATTCCGGAGCTTCAGATTCATCTGCTTGTACTTCAACATCTGCATCGTCAATCCTTGGGACGAGAAGTCCGGGTTTCGACTACTGGTTGATATTGCTTCTGCTGCTTCATTTCCCCAGCCGCCTTCACCTCGGATTATCCTTCTATTATTACTGCCCCTCATGACTGCTGGTTGTCATTGAAGTGGTTCCGAAGATGAGGATAGACGATTCAGATGTAAGTATACATCAGTTCCGTATCTATCGATATCGTTTAGCTTGTGTCCACCAACATGCATTCTTTTCGGACTTACCCTTCCATACTTATCAACTTCAAATCGCCGCCAAAGTATCTTGCGTATAATCTTGAGATTGGCAATCCATAACCAAACCCAGCCATAGGCGCCTTGAAATCACTTTTATCGAAATCTGGATCTAGACTCGGTGTTGTATCCACGGTCGTGTACATGTACGTCCAAACAAGCGGAATCGCACTTCTGGGAATTCCACCACCTTCGTCCGAGATCTTGATGGTGATATCTTCCTTCCCTTCTGCCACTACGACTTTGGTAACAGGAAAATCATCCTTGTCTTGGCCGTGGGTTTCGACAACGGCTCTCAAGGAATTTTTAAGGGTCTCAAAAAGCATATGTGACAGATGGCCGGGAACATACATGAAGTGAAGGTTTGGTGGGCACACGAGTTGAACCTTTGGAGCATCAAAAAGGCCATAATGATCCTCGCAGACAAAACGAGCGTTTTCGATCGCTTCTTCTGCCAGTTCCTTGACATTAGTCTTCGTGCAGATGATTCCCACGTAGGCCGGGTCTTTATTATGACTCTGATCCGTCAGTGCGATATGCTGCCCAATTAACATTCTTATACCTATTCGAGACATGTAAAAGCGATCCAGGAAGGACTGGATATTGTGATCGATCTGCATGCGTTGCCGTTTCCGCTTGTATTCTAGAATACCTTGTGCCACAGTTGTTACGACACTGTCGTGCCGCCTTTTAATCTGATTTAGTGTTTGGCCGAATCGCTGGTTGTAATCATGAAGCTCGGGAGGCCAATCGGTACTATCTTCGACGGTTGCGAAATATCGCCTTGCGGCGGCCTTCTTATGATCTCCATTTCCGTTGCCGTTCTGCTGCCAAGGCGAAGAGCTGTATTGGCCTGCCGCAACACTGGGGTTCTGGGTGACTTCCGTAAGTATCTTTGAGGATCGCCCGTTCCCTTGCCTTACTGGCTTCATAAGTCGATCACGGACGTCCTGCGATAGTTGTGGACGTGGGAGCGTGGTGATTTCCTTTTTCACATGTTAATGAGTCGAATTCGCCAACGAGGATTCTGAGCGCAATGCCTACCTCAAACGACTGTGCATACCAATCCTGCACCTTTTTGATCGATGGCATCTCATTCAGGCCATCCGGTAGCTCTCCAAGCTCCTGTACACGATGCGCGAGTCGAATGGGGAGCTCCTCGGACAAGAATTGGGAGGCTCGAAAGAGGGTTCCTAGCCACCACGCCTTAGCAGCAGCTCAATGGAGGCTCAGTGTCAGCACATCCTGCGAACTTACCGGTCGAAGGCCTCTCTCCAAACTGCACCATCTGCCTTAAGCTTACACCGGTAGCAGGGAAGGCGGAATAATGCTTGATGGTGTCCATCAGCATTTCCGATTTCTTCCACGACATCTTTGCAGATTTTCCTGGCTTTCAACCATATGGCATCCGTTCTTTGGGCCTTCAATGACAGCGGCGCAGAGTTGCCATATAATGAGGAGAGGTGGTTGTGCAGTCGAGGATCCCACCGCGCCGGTGGTGAAATCGATAGCTCGAAATGTGGCGGTCCTGCTCGCTCGTTGGGTCGGGTCGCTGGAGCTATGACGACTATTGAATGATACCACGCCGAGGCTTAATTGTGGATGGATGAAGCAGCAGGCGTAGGGCAGGGAGGATTGGCACGTTTGAGCGATTCAGCATGAGACCGGCACGGAGAAAACAATATAGAGATGACGGATGAGTCTTGGACGGCGAGCACACGACTGGCCCTGAGCACGCTTGCTTTTCCGAAGACGATGGGGAGCGAACAGTCATCATCGGCAAGGCCAGCTCGGTACTGCGCTCCCAGCCCCCGTTCAGCCGACTGCGATTTGTGCGTGCGTGCGTGGATGTCCTGCTACCCCGCGCTGCATAACACCTTCCGCGACTGTCCTTGCCATGTCATCTAATCTGATGATTCCTGCCCAGCACCGCGTTCGCCATGGCTGATCCGTTGGCCCATCGGCCGGCCCCAACACGCCTGGAGTCACTGGGTACAGTACAGTACATAGTCTGGCCCCTTTCCACCTCGCCGCATCTTGCACGTGCAGCTACTTCTCTTCCCCCTAGGCTGCTCCCGGATTGCCTCGGCTTAAAAACCTGGGGAAATTGGCCGCGTCGGGACAGGTCGGGAGCTCCCGGTCCATCATCTTCTCGTTCCGTTCAGCAGCACGCCGTGTTGGTCTCCAATGTATTTCCTACCATTCCTCCTGCTCGCAGCCTAAGCTTGGACGACATGCATCGGCAATGGTCATTTAGGCCCTCTATTTTCCACCTATCAAAGGGTTCATCGTACTGTGTGTTTGCGTGGACAGTGAGACTCTACCACTTAGTACCAATCTCGGCGTTAGGTTTGCTGATAAGTATCAGAGAAGACATCACTGGACCAAATGCTATGTTGCAAGTTCGGGTGTGAGGACGTGGCTGTCTCCCAACTCAGGTGACGTGACGTGAGAGCGTTTTCGGTCCGCCATCACTTCTTGCGGCGGGATCTTAAGGCTGGCTTGGTGGCTGAATGTTCACCATATCCAACACATCGGATCTCAGCCACAGTACAAGGCAATGGACTTACATATGATGACTAACTTATTCTCGTGATTCCTTTGATCTCGATCACTGAGCCTATCTGAGTAGCTGCGTTATATAAGTGCTCCAACCGATGCTCGATCGTGGAGTGCAATGGGACCACTGCGTTTTCTTAAGAAATAAATGGAACCGGTATTATTTCGTTTCCAGTGTCTCTAGGAGTTCCGCATTGCAAATTGATTATATACTTACCGATAAAAGTGATACTCATGTAAGTTTAGCATCTTATATGTTTCCCAGAGCGCACATCAATATCCCGCCAAAAAGTATAGTACTTCACTTTCCAGCGCAGGCTGCTTGCCTACGGACGTCCTTGCCCCGGAAAGAACGCCTCTCGGGACGCCGTTCCCATTCCTGCACGTTACATCTCTACTTCCAGCCCAAGTGATTCCTCCATTTGATAATCGAACTCCTTCTCCAGAGGCAACCAGCAAGCATACCCAAGATGGGTATCCTCTCGTCCCAACCGTCTTGGTGGCGCACCCTTAAGATCAACCAAAAGAGTGGTCGCAGATACCTATCGCCGTCAAGTCCCATGGCGAGAGCTATTCTCATGGCCCTCTTTCTTGGTGCTGCCCTCTACGTGATCTTTCTTCCAGTCTCGCTTGGCGTCCGAGTATTTCCATCGTCTGCGCCAAGGAAATTCGCCATCCCAGAGCCAGGAGTCGAGTAAGTGAATCACACCCGCGCAGTATCTCGACTAAGAAACAGTCTGCTCCAGCATTTCGCCGGCAGCAAACACTGCGGCATCACACAAGCCGACCTCTACAAGGCACCACAAGCATCCAAGACCCATAATCGAACACCCTTCTGCGACAAGCGAGCAGCGCTCCTCACAGCCCTCAGCAGCGGTGGCCGCCACGGCTTTGACGAGCCATTTGTCGGCCAGGGATGCACCTACCGCTGGTTTGCAACGCACGAGATCTGCATGATCCTCGAACGCTTCAATACCTTGACATTCCTTGGGGATGCGATTGCTGGCGATGTCTATACTGCCCTCAATATCTTACTCAGAGAAGACTTGGCTTTTGGGGGATTGCAGCAGTGGAGTATGAGTGAGCGGGACTTGGATGATTGTGCATGTGAAAAGCAGTTCTTGAATGAGGATTGTGCAGCGTATCGGGTAAGGAGTAGTTCGGAAGTTACGAGTATTAGAGAGGGGGAAGGGAATGTCAATCCTTACTTCTGCGAGCGTAAGTTCTATCCTCAAACCAGGAAAGGAGTATATTGACGGAGCAAAGGGGTTCCACACACATATATTCCAGTCACCAGCGTTCCAGCAAGTGCTATAAGCCGGGATCTGTTCAAAAACCAGACCTACTTCCACTCCAACCCTTGGCAGCCAAGCCCGGTCATACTCTCAATCAGCCAACTCACCTCATCGGATGTCGACAATGGGCTCTATGCCCTCGACGAGTGGCTGAGTCTAGCAACTGGTGCGGAGCGGAACATCCCATTCCTAATCCTGGGCCCACCAGCTATGCGAGAAGAAAGCTCGCAGGCCGCAAAGCGCCTAGATACCATAACTGCCGTCGCTAAGGACAGACATCTAGATGTTTTGGGGCTATGGAATATGACATTGCCGGCTAATAGTCCTGATGGACGGCAATATGGAGAGAGGGATGCATTGGTACAAGCCGTGATGGTTGTCAACTGGCTTGCCATGTTGCCCACTTCCTAAGGCTTGGCTGAGATTCACTTGCACTTGTTCGTGTCCGAGTTCACTACCTTAGTAAGTTGCCGTTGTATCTCTTCTTTTGCCCTCATGTCTTGCTGGCTTTGCCCGGAAGGATTTTAGACTACCTTCACTTTGCCGCAAACCTGACGTGGTTCGGCGGATGCTCCATCATACCAGACCCACGATTTTGATTGAGGATGTGCCTGTAGCAAAGTGTCGTACTTGGCTTCTAGCCTCCCTCGCTTAATGAGAGTTGAAATCGCCTGAGCTTGCATAGATAGTTAGATGTTCATGTTAACAACACAAATTCCAATGAATCTATGGATGCTGAACGATCAAGTCATGAAGGCTGTCCATAGTCTAACTCGTACGTACACACTCGGAGAATATAGACCCAGATACGGCTAATAGGACTGGGAACGGTCAACGGAGTAGGGTCGAACGATCCTTCGACGCGCTTGGCCCATCACTCCAGCTTTCGGGATTGCAAAGTAAGTGAAAGTGGATGTGGTATGCTAATACACGCACTCATGTCTCGGAGAATCTTTCCAGCCGTGCAGCGATGAAAGACCTACAACATATCGGGACAGTTACACGTCTCCTTGACCGGCATTGAACTAGCTATCTGGCATATCTCTACTACCTCACTAGGTCATTGGACGCGCCAAAAGGAGAGCTTGCAGACGACGCGCTGAAGCTCTCGAAGCGGGATATCCACCATCTGATATAGCCTTATTGTGAAAACTCGTCCGGATCCATGATTGCACATCAACATGTGGGCTTCAGGTTAGTTGCCAGCAGGGCCTTGTGGAATGGACCCTGACCCTCGGACAGCTGCACCGGCGGGCACGATAGATGAGTTCGAAATGCTCGGACGACAGCCGCCGCAGCTGGGGTCCGAAAGGGGCCATCGCTAAGGTTGGGAAATTCGCCTTCCGACGTCGAACGGGGTCGTACCCGTCGACCGAGAAGAGAATTGAGCAGAAGCGCAGGCATGGATGACATTGGCTGGTCAGAAGCAAGCATCTGACCTGTCACAACCCGACTGATGGCCATGAAGCCGTCCGTCCATAGCAGCAAGTGGAGCACACACCCATTTTGCCTCTGCATATAGACCCGCACCTTGATTTTTCATCTGCAAGATATTACTCATGCCCCTGGAGCATGCCGTGCAGAGGGAATGGCGAGCGTCCTCCTGCACTCCATCGACGAGATCGCGGTGGCCTCGAGGAGACACGATGGAGCACCACGGCACATCAGCGTCCGAGTCTGGCGGCAGCAGCAGCAGTTCATTTCACTCCCGAGGCAGAGGCCCGTCTCGCTTAAGCCGCTGCTCCGGCTGGATTCGAGAAGACAACTTTGGTTCTTCTGCAGCAGTAGTCGTAGCGTGTGCTTATCAGCGTGGCCATGGCTATAATGTACTCCATGCTGTGGGCTCGTCGAATGCAAGTGCTTACCGACGGTCGTTCCTCCGGCCACAACCCAAACGGGTCTAGCGGGGGTCACAGCTGCGTCCGCCCAATGGAGTGGAGGGGCCGGGCAGGACGGAGGATGAGGGAAGGTCTGCCACCGCCGTGCCGGGAGTTCTTAGCGAAAAGATGGGGCGGGCTCCTGCAGGCCGACGGCGCAAAAAGACGTCTCGAAGCTGCGCTCAGCATTTGGAGGGGACAAGACCGCAAAGGCTTCAGGACGGGTTTTGGCCAATTTCGGGCTGAATTCAGAGTGTGCGAGCTGGCGGCCACATCCCGGACCGGGCCTGCTTTGGGGCAGCTGCGTTCCGTGTGATTGGTCGTCCGGCGCAGCCCACTCTGACGTAGCCCTAGCCCCTCGCTGTCGCGGTGCGTCATTGTGCATATGGCGGTTAGTGGTGGAATCGAGGGCGGAAAATGCTGTGTGCTCCACCAAGATCATGATGAGATGGGAGACAATAAAAGGCGTTGCAATGCCCGTGTTTGGCCATGCTGGACCCGTGGAGACGACGAGGCCAGCGCGCGGAATGCCTTCAGTGTTCACAGCGACCTCTGTTGTCCCCCGCGGGCGCGCGGGAGGCCCTGGTTCTGGTCGTCACGCAGCCTCGGCTTCCCAGCACCCTTTGCACAACGGATTCGGGGCTCGTGGCTTCGTGGTGGGGTAGCAGGTCGAGAGCAGACGTCGTATTGTGTTCATCACGAAGTCCAGGCCTTCTCGAACGCCCGCCCAGAGCGTGAAGCACCCCCTCCCCTCTCCTCACAGTGGCCAATTCGGTTGATCCGAGGCCGGGAGGGTTTGCGACGTGATGGGCGCGAGAGGGACGGAGCGATGTGGTGCGGTCTTTTGGGACACCTGCAGACATCTAAGAGCATCCTTGCTGCTCACCTCGCCTGACGCCTGCTCCAAGGCACGGCTAAGAATGGGAGGAAGGGAATGCCTAGTCCCTGGCACCGGCGCTGCCCCACCTGCTACCATCGAACTATACTGCACCGCTGATGCTCTGCTCCGTCTACTCACGGTAGTAATCCATACTGGCTCGCACCGTGAAGGGAGGCCGATAGGTAAGTAGGCGGCTGCTAGCAGTAAATAAGGTGCATCTCCAGCCGTCTTGCCGTCACTCCCAGATCCGTCCGGCCTTCCTCATCACCCTTCACGCTCTCCTCTGCTCTCGATGCGACTTAGCGCTGGCACCAGACTTCCCAGCAACAACACTTTGCTTTAAACTTGCTACCCCAGCTTGTCCTTGTCGTAAAAGCTTGCGTGCCTGACTTCAGCCGCTCACCTCCATCTTCTCGACTAGCCGTCAGATCCTAACTAAGCAACAGACGTTCAGCGTCCGTCCGGTCGTGGTGGTACATCTTTGGCTCAAGGCGTCAACCCAGCACAGCATTTTGGCTTTGAGACACTTCGTTCGACTGCACTGCGCCTAAAGATTTTCGCGTAACGATAACCTCATACTCCACCATCCCGACATCCTACCACCGCGGACCTTTTTCCCATCATTCCTACCCAGCTGCACTCGTGACGGGTGTCTCTAACTACCGGGGCCTTATATACAGCACCTTTGGATGCCGGATTGTGCTGTCATGTCTCCCACAACTCATGATGAGGAACGGGTAAGCGTCCGCCTCCCAGTCCTCCTGTCAATCCCATGTCCTGACCATGCTTCCCACAGAGCGAAGAAGGTTCTGTCGGTGCGCCCGACCTGAGCGCGTTAGGGCCGAACATTGATGTCCTGACTTTCGAGCAAATCTTGGAGATGGACGACGATGAAGACGAGCGCGAGTTCAGCAGGTCTATCGTCTTTGGCTTTTTTGAGCAAGCCGAGGCAACCTTTGTCAAGATGGAAGATGCCCTGTAAGTGGAGCGCAACCATGGGCTCTCATGCTGGGGAGAGTGCGCTGACTCAACGGTTGTGATTTCTAGCAAAGACAAGGATTTGGCGACGCTTTCTTCTCTCGGGCACTTCCTGAAGGGTTCATCAGCGACCCTTGGGCTCACCAAGGTCAAGGACAGCTGCGAAAAAATCCAACACTATGGCGCAAAGAAGGACGAGGACGGGACAGCGGATGAGCCCGACGAAGAAAAATGTCTGGAGAGGATCAAGGAGACTTTGGATACGGTCAAGGAGGAATATGCTGAGGTTGAGAAGAGCTTGAAGAAGTTCTTTGGACCTGCTCCCTAAAATGGTATGACAAGGCTTTTTCCTGACACGGGACACATTCTCTCTCTCTCTCACGGTGCTGGATCTATGGTTGCATGGCAAAAGACAACAAAACGATAGGGCCGGCAGGTTCACCGGAGCCGATGTTTTGGGATCGACGAAATTGAGCTGTGGTCTCCTCTCAACAATCCCTAAGGTTCTTCCGTTTCCCTGGCGTCTTGGTGCTTGTTCCTCTTTTGTTTCCCCGCCTTGTTTCTCTTTGTATCCCGCAGGCTTTGTGAGCATGGGATTGGGTATTCTTCATTTCTGTCTTTCTTTCACTTTTGCGTTTTCTCTTCCCCTGCGAAGGACCCGAGGGAATTTCTATGATTGTTCGGACAGTGCAGACAACGCAGACACAGACTTTGACGACAGCCACGACACGATGCCATGGCATTCCCGCCTTCCGGCTTTCTAGAGTTATGGGAGTGGGCTAAATGATGAATGGCTCTTTGACCAAGACCAAGATCAAGACCAAAAATGCTTCCGAGATCCATATATTTTTCTTCCTCTCGAGTGTATGTTATGTTTCACGGCAGGACGGCTTCCCCAGGCATGTGGGGTGCGTGCACCGGTAGAATCTGAATGGTGAAGTCGTGCGTCACGAGTGAAACTTTAACGCCGGCTTCAGATGGTGCTGCCCCACCATCGATGTCATACCCGGCCTGGAAGGGTTCTGTTCTAGAAGGCGTTCCGTCGGCCTTGACGCGATGCAATAACAATGCCGATACGAGGCAGGTAATCCGTGACGGTCCCGCTGAGATCGGAGGGATTTCACACACGACGGACGGGATTGGGGTGACCCTATCTCCTTTCCCTGCTGCCCTGATTCGCTAAGACGGCGGTCCGGCGTAGGGCTGAGAGGGCAGTCCGGCATGCCTTCTTCGAGTCTTCCAAGGGCTCGTTAACCTGTCGACGAGCAGAGCAGATGTGGAAAGGACATCACCTGCATCACCTATTCCTCAGACACCAGAGCCCCATCCACCAATCTACCAAGCCGAGACCCAATATGCCTCCCAAAGCCACAAGTAGACCACCGTTGACACACTTTCTCTGCCTGCCCTTAGTAACCCGCGACTCCAAGCCACAGCTGCAAAAGTCCTTAGAAGGGTTCGCCTCTGAGATCACCCAGAAGGCGGACCCAGCAACGGCACCTGTTGGCGCCAGGATAGGCGTTCCCGGGAAGGCTGTTCGGCCCGTAGGCACCCTACATCTAACGCTGGGAGTGATGAGATTGACAACGCAAACGAGAGTCGATGAGGCTTTGACTTTGCTGCAATCCATCAATGTGCATGAGTTGCTGGGGAACTTCAGGCTGGGAGGAAAGGGCGGCGACGGCGCGCAGAAGGGAGACCCAAACCCGGCAGTCTCAACAGAGGATGCGGGCGTGCAACACCAAGGCCCAAAGCACGACTCAGCAGCAGCAGAGCCGCGCAAACCAACCACCGTACACCCACTGCAGATCTCCCTAAGAGGCCTCACCCCCATGCACTCCCCCGCAAGCACCTCCATCCTGTACACCTCCCCCGTCTGCCGCACGCACGATCTCCCATCGCTCTGCCAATCTCTCGTGTCCCTCTTCCGCGCCGCAGGGTTCATGCTCCCCGATGCCCGGCCGCTGCTGCTGCACGCCACCATCCTGAATACCATCTACGTCCCCAAGGTCGGCCAGGCCAGTGGCCGAGCCGGGCACGGGAAGCACAAGGCGAAGCTGACCATTGATGCCACGGACGTGTTGGAGCGCTTTGCGGAGCACGTCTGGATGGAGGACTGCGTGCTGCAGAAAGTGGCTATCTGTCGGATGGGTGCCAAGGTGATGGAGGATGGTGGGGAGGAGTATTTTGAGGAGGGGGCGCTGGCACTGCCGGACTAGAGAGTTAAAGCTGCTTTGGCTCCTCCGCAAGGACTTGTTATCCTCTAGTATTCTTGAGGAGCATCTTGGCGGGACTTTTGCCTGGGGGTTTTGGTCTGTTTGATGGCATTTGCCAAAGGTGGGCTGGAGCATGGGGACTAGTTCTCACGCATACACATGCATCGAGAGGTCGGATGTATCAGTATCACAAGGACGCATACCGCACGGGACCATAAGGTGAGCATGGGAGGAAGGTAATAAGCTACCGTGTCGCCGAGGCGGTGGAATAAGGGCGTCTTTAGTTGCTGCCAAGAAAACTATATAAGGCACTGAGGAGCCTGATAAAATAGCAAGGTTACATGCTCCTTGAAGATGGATGTACAGAAGATAATAGAGATTTTGTCCTGAAGATACACCTGATCTAGTTCCACAGTCGCTCAAATCTTCAATGGAAATCAGCCTCGACACGACCGTATCTAAACCCGTCCACTTTCAGCTCAAATCCGAGCCCGGCACTCTCTACGACCATCTCGAGCGTGAAGTCCAGATTATCAAACTCCACGCCCCTTGTAGTCGTCAACCTCGTGAAGAGACTCTTAGGTACGGCGCCAAGGTCGGTGGTTAGCGTACAGACATTGATTAGATCGCGAGAGTACGAATTGGGAGGGACGTCTGCGTCACAGGCTATGAGGTCGTCGGAGACGATGAGGGATTGTCCTGGTCGGAAGTTGCGGGTGTAGTGGAAGGAGATAGGCGTTAGTGGTGAAAGAGCTTCACCCTTCGCGATATGCCTAGTGGTGGTTAGTTTCGAGTGAAAAACTTGGGAAGAAATTCAAGTACCATTGCATTCTGTCACTGACCATCCATCGTTCCCACAGCGGGCTCCAATAACGCTCGCTCACTTGGTGTTTGTCCTCGTCGTACACCGTGGCATAGGATGTTCCGTAGTGCATTCTTGCTTTGCGAGAGATGACCATGCTTCCTTCTAGTCCTCGTAATACTGCTCCTCGCACAACAGCGGTCCATGCGTACACTGGTTGCATGACTTCCACGGAGCCGCTTTCAATCAAAGCATTGGCTTGTGCATGTGTCGGCCGCTCGCTGTATGGTGGAGGTGCAGCAGTATTGAAGTGTGTCTTGAGTCTTGTGTATAAATAATTACTACCTCGGATTAGTATGCAACCAAAGAAATGTGATTTCGAAATTACCTTTGGCCAAACCCCCCAACAAGGACAATGCCAGACACTATTCCTCCTTTTTGTCGAATGCCATCTACTTGCCCCTGGACTAGATCACAGACTTCCTTAACAACCGGCTCGAATATTTCCTTGATTTGTGCTGCGCTCATGACCAGGAAACCGCAATCCAGCCCTGCTTCTTCATCATCGGGCAAGCCTGGAAATGGTACATTTACTTCCGCATGTTCTTCTTCATTGAAATTACGCTTGACAAATTCTTCGAAATATCGTAGGCCCATCTCTAGCAGCATATGTCAGTACCACGCATAGAGAAATTCTTGTACCCACTTACGCCAAGTTTTTCCTTTCTTTGATTTCATCTCGTCGAATCTCTCGTTTCCAATCCGTGCTCGGACATGCTCCTCGAAACGATAATTTAGAAACGCACTTCCACACAAACCGCCTGTTCCAACAGCTGATTCTTCGACGCGTAGTGGCTTTAAGGAAATAATCTTATAGGCAATCAAGTCCACCGTCCCACCGCCAGCATCGCAAACCACGAAATTATCGCCCACGCTTAGGTGATTAGGTTGTATAGCTTTGAGCGTGTAGACTGCCGCCGCTTCGGGTTCACTGATCATCTGGATCTCAGACTTTGCTCCCATTCCTGCTCTTTCTGCTGCTTGCAAAGTTGTGTTCTTGGCAGCATCTGACCACACGGCTGGACAGGTAAGAACGAATTCTACCTTAGTCGTAGCCATGAAAGATTCGCCATACCGCCGAGTCAGGGTGTCCATCGTATGTTTGTAAACTTGCGTCAAGTAGTCACTCACAGCATCAACAACGTTCTTGTTGAACTTCTTCAACTGGGCTGCCGTCTCCAGTGGACTGACGTAGAAGGGCAGTTTTTGTGATCGATCTAGAAACAGCTTGATACACCGAAGCCGTGATTCTTCAGGCCTGAACTGAAATCCCCATTTTACGGTTGGGTCTGCTCCGGGTAGAGTATCTTTGGGGGTGTCATATGCGATTTCTGTTGGTACCTTGTCTGAAGTAATGCCATTGCCGCCCGGCCATGTTTTGATGATTTCAACATCATCCGGTGTTGATGTATATACTGCGGCAACTCTGTCCTAGGTCAGTCATGAAACAGACATAAATGGGAGCTACACAGCGATAAATCTCTCTTTCCATGTTGGCTTACACCAGAGCCTAGACAAACCAAGAGAAGTCGACCTTGGCTGGAAATGAGAGTATGATTTCCCAAATCATCAGACTTTGAGAGCACATTCCAGAGAATTTGAAACACTACCATTTCACCCCCACCGCGTTGAACACTAACAAAAGATGTGACGTACCCAGAATATGTAGTTCCAAAGTCGATCCCAACGATCAGACGGTCACTCAATGGTGCTGGTTCTCGGATGGGACCAGAAATGGCCTCGGTAGACGAAGGCGGCGTGTAGTTGGTGAAGTGGTTCCGACTTTCATCATTCCTTCGACTGGCTGATCTAATAGGAAGATTGAGATTCATGATGGTAATGGTCTGAGGTTGATCGACCCGCGAAGGCCATGGACGACCTAATCAAAGGGTCCTTCGACTCTTCAGCGCAGGCAATCCAGCAACAAGCTGGGTCCCCAGCCAAGTCTACAGAGCAATAGATCCTGGGACGCACTCCAAACGATTCAACTTCGATTAGTCGTTGGCGTCCTAGGCGAACGTTTCGATGATCCTCGGGCTTAGAACGGGATGCCGGACAAATGAGCAATTTCTTTCTCTTGCAAAGTACCAGATCACCCAAGTCAAAAAAGAACAAAGATAATGGCAACGGAAGATGTCGATATGAACTGGGGTACGACGGCTATGTGTTTGGTAAATCAGGAAGGGTGAGCTTAAGTTGGAGCCTTGCGCAGGCAACAGGATTAGAATCTTAGTAGGATGTTTTGGCGGGGTATTGCTCGAGGCCGGGTCGTCGTGAGGTACGGTACCTGAGCTCTGAGCCCTTCCAGCCTCCCGGATCCGATCCGCTTCGTTCCTGCTTGGACAAAGAGGGCGAAAGAATACAATGAAGATCAGCTCAAGGAGCTGCTTCCCAGGACGCCCGTGTTCTTGTCGACATGAAGATGGATTCTGGAGGACACATGCGGCTTAGTGCAGCACAGCCGAGGTGGGAGGCACAGCGAGGCTGAGCTTCGTGGATTGAAACACAAGCAAGCCATTCAGCTCCATCACAACTATATTTGGATATCACGCCTTTGCCTTCAAAGGCATGGAGCTCTGGGCGTGTGGATTCAACGCTTGGAACCAGCTTCAATTCGGCGCTGATCTGTCGCTCGAACCCTCCGATTTGCACCAATTCCGTTGCATTTTGATAGACGATGATATTCGCGTCGTGAGAGCATGCCTTTCTGCTACGTTAGGTAAGTCAGATAAGAATACTCTGCACTGTACACCAGCCACCACGAGAAATCACCCCCAAACAGGGTCTTCGTCACGTGCATTATAATTCCCTACTCCACTGCTTACCAGGTCTGTAGTACGTACATCTTCGGGGTTTCGAGTAGCTGGCTCAGTAGATGAGTTCACTCAAGTGTGCATGCAGCTGGACCACAAGGCTGACCTTGTGGCTCTGGCTGGCAACGACAAGATAGTGAGCTATGAAAACGGAACTTTGAAGCAATACGACTCCATGCAGGCATATCTCTCCAAAGACTCTGTAGAAATTGGAGCTTGCAAGGACGTCATAAGTCTTGTTGCAAATCAGACAAGCTTCACTGCCTTGACTTCAAACGGGGAGGTCTGGACCTGGGGAGACGCAAGATATGAAGCATGTCTCGGCCGAGAAGTCTGTGATGAAAGGTGTGTATACTCTTCGCTCACGGCAAAATCAAACCAACTGATCTCGGCAATAGCCCGCCGGCAAAGCCACACTTGGTTGAAGACCTTTTAGACCTCCCATCAGGTCCGATTGTTAAGATCAGCTCGGGTGGTTATGCTACGGCAGCCGTGACTGAAGCTCATGATCTTTATGTTTGGGGAGGTCGCACTGGTCAATCAAAGCTTGTAGAAGGCTTATCAGGTCAGCCAATACCTATAGATTTAGATGGAAGGGACTTCTTGGATGTGGCTGTCGGTAATGATCATATGGTTGCTCTCACCACGGACCATGAATTATTCGTAGTTGGTGCTGGTGGAAATGGCCAGCTTGGTACGTATCTTGACAAGCTTGAGGACTGGAAAGAAGTGAAGTTAAATTTGGGGCATGGTCGACGTATGACTGGTATATATGCTGGGTATAAAACCACGTTCGTCCTGGTAGAAGGACCTGGACCAGATGACAATACTTAAAGCCAAGTCTCAAGTGTTTTGATTGCCATCTTATGCCATTTCTATAATACACAGGTCATGAAAAGAAGATCCTCATAGATTCGTAAGGTAATCCTCAATCTCTTGAGGGCTTAACTTTCTGAATCGTGGCCCTTGCGCTCCCTCGACTCCGTCGATGCCAAGTAAATGGTGAGCTGGTGGTCCAACAATACCTACGTATCATGTCAGTTAATTGCCAAATGGGTCGGGAGCGCAGACTCACCAATCTCCACGGTCTCTCCATTCATCTCTCCTTCGATGGTTTCCTTCAGTGTCAACAGAGCAATATGAACCGCATCTTCCAACTCCAAGCCCTCTGTGTATCGCTTCTCCAAGAAAGTCTTAGCGGAGGTAGCGCTCTTGCCGATTGCTGTCGCCTTCCACGGGAAATAACTGCCGCTTGGATCAACTTGATACAACATGGGTCCGCCCTTCAGAACACCACCAGTCTTTCCTGTTGGCTTCTTCTCGTCCGGGTGAACATCTGCTCCTGCTGCATCTTCCGGTTGCTCTGGATCAACACCCTCATCCCATCCGGCGATCAACAAGCTGACACCGTATGGTCGAACACCACCGGATTGTGTTGCCTCTTGCATGACTCTTGCTACATCTTGAACCAATATCCTGGTAGGCGGGTATTCATTATAGATGCGTTTGTATCCGGTATGCGAGACTTTGCGCGCCTTGTCCACCAACACTCTGTAGTCTGGACCCATTCCAGAGTATACCATTCCGATGTTTGGGGTGATCAAGCTGACTTTCGATAATGAAGGAGGATCGATGAGGGGTGATGAGGACTTCTTTTCTGTGGCGAGAACGATTCCATTGGTAGCTAAATTGGATAGATGTTAACGGAATTCTGAGTTGAGCCTGCCTCACATACCTTTGATGCCCAATGCAGTGACACCTTGGTTGACAGCGTTCAATGCATACTCTGGTCATAGTATCAGCAAGTGTCATTCCTTAAGTTATCAACAGCAAAGCAAGAAAGGGCTTCTCGTTGCACTCCTGATGATGTATGGACATACCGATCTGAACGAGCTTCCCACTAGGCAGCAATTAGTATGAAGTACAAATGTAGCTCTGATAGATTAAGCAACCAAAGCTGGGATAGCATACCTGGGAGAGAAGGTGGTGAGGGAGAACGAATAACGATCCGCCATGGTTTCCTTTTGCTTCGAATATCACTTTATGGGAGATTTGGAAATAGTTGCACGTCTAAGAAGGACTTTAAGTAATTAAAAGACGTTTAGAATGAAGAAGTGAGGTTGAGTAGCTGGTGTTTGGTTCCAGATCTAAGCTATCCCAGCTCAGTCAGGCAGCTCAGACGCGAATATGCTATTGGTGCCTGAGGTTACGCGCGAGGTTGGAGCTAAGCTAAGATCATGATTTCTTTCACATATTTCCACCGTCTTACAAATATACATGCCACGTCTCCATTCAGCGCTGGTTTTTGTTAACAACATTCAGTTGATGCTGTACTTATTCTGTCACTAATGAAAGGTTATTAATCGCAGGAGAGAAGCAAGCTCCTGGTCTGCACTTTATTTTTCGAACGTTTTCTTGGTTTTCGCCTGAGATGTCCAGCCCGCATGGTTCCAGCTGGTCCTGGCCACAAGCAGATGCTGATGGTACTCCCGATGAGCAATACCAGCACATTCCTTCAGTGGCTCCTGGAGGATTTCCTGACGAAGAGCCCGTTCAACCGGCCCCCAAGCAAGAAGAGCAGGAGACTGCTCAGCCAGGAAGTCGTCCGAAGGGAAATAAGAAGAAATATTACGCTCCGCGTACGTGCAGGATTTGTCTGGAGGTGGTGCAACCAACCTTTGAACCTGTTGTCGACGGCTTCGCGTCCGTTCTCAATCCGACTCCCAAAGTCTCCTACATCTCCGAGGACCCAGAATCAGGTCGCCTGATTCGACCATGCAAATGCAAGGGCTCCCAGCGGTACTGTCATGAAGGCTGCCTACAACAATGGCGACATGCGGATCCAAGTTATGGTCGACGAAACTTTTGGGAGTGTCCAACTTGCAAATTTCGGTACCGTTTGGAAAGATTGAGGTGGAGTCGGTGGATGAGTAGTGCGGTCTTACAAATTGTTATAACATTTGGGATTTTGTTTACGACTGTCTTCGTCCTTGGATTTGTTGCAGACCCCATCATCAACCTTTACCTGGACCCTTATGACACCATCACTTCTATACCACTTGGCGGGACGGCAGCGCCTCTCTATGAGGACGAGGACGAAGGATGGATTGAGCACTTCTTGAAAGGATTAGCTTCCTTGGGCTTGCTTGGATTTGTCAAGGTCTTCTTTGCTATGTCTCCATGGCATGTAAGTATTCCAGGATCAACAGCACTATTCTTTAAGGCACCAAGACACGTTTTTTATAAGACATCATTAGCTGTGCTTTGGCTAAGAAGCTGTCCATACTGACTTGAAAACAGTGGCTGAATATCCGACAGTCCGGTATCGGCAGCGGTGGAGGCCGCACTCGTGGTGGAACAGGAAGGGAACGCTTGGAAAACATCTCGTGGTCCTTAGTCATCATCGGAGTTGTGACTTTTCTGTACGCCGTCTGGAAGTGGGTTCGTGCTTGGACAAGAAGAACCCTCGAGAAAGCTGGCGAACGTGTTGCAGACGTACAAGGCGACGATGACGATGAAGAAGAAGACGAAGGCACCGCCGGTTCTCAGCCTTCTCCTGAAAGTAGGAAAACGCAGTGAGTCTTAGCGTTGACCACTTGCATAAAGCGCGTCGTTCCTGCATGTTGGTGTGCAAAGTACATGAAATTAAGCGTGTGCTTCTCACTCTGTCTAAGCTTTTGACGCCGTTCACAGTCGAGTTAAGCAGAAACTCAAGATGCAGTACAGTAAGTCTCTCGAAAGAGAAACTCTTTTATTCTACATATTGCACACAACTTAAGTTGCACATGAGCTATCCGCTTCCGTACGTGTTCAATTAGTCCGTGTGCAGAGATAAAGCGCTTCGCTGGAGCCTTGAATCTAGAGCGTCTTGTTCTTCTTTCGTTACGGGTGGCCGCTGAGCATTGTCAACCTTCTGTCCTCTATACCAGTTTTCTCCTCGGAGATCTCTGGTGCTGGCTCTTCTGTTTTTACGACAGTATTCCTACACGAGAATCAGGGGCTGTTGAGATGATACATGTACTTCGACTAAGTCGAACTTGATTGTTCTCCTGTTTCCACTAGGGGCTATCCGCCGATTGTGTAAGGCTCATTACTTCTTCGCAAGGCTCAATCTCACAAAATACCAAGATTTGAGATTGTGTGAACTCTGGCATCGGCAAAAGGCCTGATTGACTTCAGTAAGTTTAGCCATCATGATACCAAGCCATTAACGATCAAATGGCCTATTCAAGAATACATGTCATGCGACTAGATTTCCATGCCCAGCTCCGAAATATTCTCCGTACAAAGCTCCTACCAATAAAATACCTACCTACCCCGGCTATTCAAAGCAGGCACTGTATTTGCAATATCATGCCAGGCAGTGATAGCGATGTCGTCTTCTCAACCTTGGTATTCGTCAGCCATGCGTGTCCTTTTTCTCTTTGCAATCCAGAGAAATCCTCCGGCAGAACGAGTGCAATATGCCCATATTCCCACGGCGAAGCCTCGGTCTCAACGCAAATGCATAGACCAGGAGCACAACCCCAAGAATGGCCCAAGAGCCTCCCGCTCCTCTCAGTGGTACTCCTTCGATCTCGCTTAGCTTTCATTTCGTTTGGAGCTCACGTACTCTCTCCATACAATCGGATTCGGTTGTGGGATTGACATGAACAAATACTCCATGGAGAAGCTTGGTTGAAACTGGCTGCTGTGCTCCTGTAGCCGAAGATGTCCATCAGTCGGTATCGAGGGCTAGGCTCATGACTGCCGCACAGTCGTCTAAAGTGCTGTGGCCGTTAATCAAAGATTTACCGGCCCAAGCCCAAGAGCAGATTAGATTGAGCCGGAAGTGGAGAAAGGCACCCAGAGATTCATAGAGTTAAGTCTCTATATATGATCGCCTCTTCTCCCTCTATGGGGAGATCTCGTAGTCTCCACGTATACACACTCCTTCACCCTGTTCACCCGTCCCGTCCACGTAATATATCCAGCGTCACACGTCACGAGTTCTTACCAGTGTCTCTCTGCCCACCATGCTCCATACTCCATCCTCTTCCCTTGGTTTATTACTACTAGCCCTCCTAGCTCGCCCATCCTACGCATCAATAACCTGTCTCACCGTCGGCGCCACCGCGACAGCATCATGGACGAACAGCGCCAGCCAGAGCTGTACGTGGACGGGGACCGTCGGCAGTAATTTTGGAACGTCATCTTCGGGAAGCGAGTAAGTTTCCTTCCTATTCTGGCGGAGATCTATGTAGTCTTTCTTACACACTGTGGCCTCGATTCGTGAGACTAGCGGTGCAAATGATTAGTTAGTATTGGAGGGTGTATTCCTATGCATGGGTCTTGGGAATCGAGGCCCAATACCAGTATGAGAACAAGAATTTAATGAGCTGGTCGACATAGGTATAGTTGCAACGGCCGCTGTGGAGCCGGCTGTTCTGGGGTCGCAGTTGGGAATGCATAGTAAGTCCTCACTACAAGCTCCTCCCACCCGATCCCATTTCCACGCAAACAAATCTCCCGCAACTAACCCAAATTCTCCCACAGCACACAGCATTGCTTCTCTCACGACATCTGCTCCTATTTCAACAACGCATCCGGAGGAGCCAGGTAAACCATCCCCCCTTGGGCCTTCTTTACCCTTCTTGTCAGTATCGAACGCCGCCGCGGAAACTGACTGAGAAAAATCAAACCAGTGATCCAAATTGCGGCTCAGCGTTCACGGCCGCAGAAGGAGACTTCCTCCTGGGGTGGATGGAGGGCTGCGGGCAGTCGAATCCCGATCTTGCGGCAGCGGCGCCAGCTTCCGAACCCGTTTGTGTTTGACCGATTCAGAGGTTCTGCTCTGCCCATGGATGGGTGTGCGCGGGAGCACGAGTGATGGAGGGTGTGGATTATATTCAACGGGTGTCTTTGGATGGGATGTTGGGTATATTTGGATGGATGCGAGTGTGAAATGTGACAAGTTAGTATACTGTTTAGGTTAATGCTCGCTTATTTTGGATACAGATATGCTAACAAATCTGGTTGGCTTTAGAAGCTGAGTAGGTCACCTCAAGGAAGACATTTATGTGAGAAGACTCTCAGTTGTATAACATGATATATCAGACCAGCTGTAAACTCAATTCAACAGACAAGCTTCTGATGGCGAAGTGACCAAGGAGGTTAAGAAAGCCCAAGAGCAACAACCCTAGAAGTACACCAATTTCCACCAAAGAACAGAAGGAATGACACCACAGAGTCTGTCTTATCATATCCGTTAGTCTTACTGCTCTTTAAACTCTCCCACCCATACTCGACCATCACGAAGCTAGTCCGACTAAAGGTAAGGCTTCCAATGTCCATTCGGCCTCACAATAGAGTCTTCCTGAGAAGGAAGTGGAAGCAAAGAAACAGTAAGCGCCCTACATGAAAATCGACCCTTGTGCTACGCTCAATATACTAGACAAAGAGAAGGAAGAGAACAATTTTCTTGATTGTTTGGTATCTCGAAGACAAAAAGCGTGCTTTCATAAAGACAAAAACAGTAAAGCCTTGCCATCTGCCAGTGTGAAAAAAATAGAGAACGCCAAGAGGTCATAAATCGCATAAGTGCATCATCCAACCATCAATATCTTCTGCTGCTGTAATCATCGTAGCCACTTCCACGTGACGACGCACGATCCCGCGATTTGTAGTATTCTTCATAGGGAGCAGCATTTCTGGGGTCTCTTGGACCCATAGGCACCGAGTTCCTGGAGTCTCTTGTGTCGGAAGGACTTAGAATTCGGGGGTCTGTAGAGGATCGAGGATCTCTAGGATCGCTCGACACCGACTGTCGATGTTCATAACCTCTGTGTCCCCGGTCAACCTCTGCTGCTCGGCTCATTTCTTGCAGCCTGTCCCAGCGTTCGGCATCTCTTGGACTGCTAAATTCGGAGGAGAGTTTTGCTTCATCTTCTGTTCCTCTCCTGTGAGGCACTCGTTCCTCCCTCGGCTTCGAATCTCTTATATCAATAGGAGGTGGTGGTGGAAATGATGCTGCCGCTGTTTGTGAGGAAGGCATATTGGAGGTAAATTGAGCTCCGTGGCTAGAAGTGGATGACGATGGAGCAGGATAATTCGAATTTGCGTTCAAGTCAGTAGGTGTAGAATGGCTGAAAGACTTTAACGGCGGACTATTAGGCCGTCTTGAGCCGTTCCTGGGGGGGTGAGGTGTATAATTTTGTGCAGCTATACTCTGAGGGCGAGCGGCTCTAGGTTCCGCTTCGAGTGGATCTCTCATCACTCGGCTTGTAGAATTGGCGCGGTTTCGAGATGGAATCTCTTTGGTAGCGGAGATGTTGGCTTTCTCGGTTCTGACTTTCCCACCACCTGGTTGTGCAGTATACGGTTGACGTTCACGTTCTATCTTTATCGCATCGTCCATGATAGTAGGATCCGTAACAGACGGTGTCCCAACATAAGGCATGCGGTCCCGTTCAAGAGGCTTGCTTTTTTGGCCTGGAGGTGAGGCCCTAGGGGGTGGTGGAACATCAGCGTTGCGATGTCGTGTCTGAGAAGAGGACGTTCTGCGAATGGGAGGTGGGCTTGTTCGAGACTGCTTCCGCCGGCTTTGAGGTGGCTCTTCCTCAAGGTCTTCGAAGAAATCGGAAACGGCCCTGTCTAAGAGCTTTTTCGACCTCCGGTCCTCTTCTGCGGGTAAAAGATGTCTTGATATTTGCTTTGGTAGGCGCTCAGGTTTCCTATCCACCATCTCTCCATCAGCGTCGATTGGAAGTGCTAGAACGACCTTTTGTAGTCTTTCCGTCTCTTCTTCAGGATAAGCGAGGATGGTGATGGTGACCCAATGAGCAAATCCGGCCGGAGTCAAAGCTGGAATGAGCGGGTCGCTGAACACGTCGTCTTGGATTAGATGGTGTTGACAACCAAGATCCTGGTACAATTGGGAGATCTGATCATGAGACTGAACTCCGAAGATTGCTTATTGCCATTAGCATCTGGTTCTCATTTGCTTGGCACAGCTACTCACAGGTAAAAGGGTGGACCTCACTGTCCAATTTGTGATCGGCATAGTACATAGCCATTTTGCTTGGGGGGATGACAATGCTTCGCTTCGGAGTAAAATCTTCAATCTGAGCACCATTAGTTTTATCACCAATTTACGTTCTGCAAGTGACCCTACAATATGATTCGCAAGACCTCGCAAAATTTGACCAAGTCTTTCGGTTGGGTTTCCTTCACTATCAAATAGCCGTCCCCATCTTTTGTCTATTGTACTCAATTCCAGGCTAGAGTAAGTCCTAGGTGCAACAGGTCGAGGCTTTGGATCTCTGTCGGAGAAGCGAACGTTCGAAGGTTTTTCTAATGGACTTTCGGGAGGAGAACTTCTTGTGGGTCCACTATGAGGGCTTGTGTTGTGGTTCTTGGGTATATGCGCTGGAGAAGGCGGCGTATAAACCCTACGAGCTGCTGGCGGGGGGGAGGCGGAGGAGTGAGAATTGACTGAGGGAGCTCGCTGCATTGGTGTAGCTTTGGGTTCTTCTATATTGCCCGTCTGCTTAAAGTGTTCCACAACTGACAAGATGGTTAGCAAGAGATGCCAAGTTGAAAATGCCAGCTTCAGGAAAACCCATGGGCGCGATAGGAGCCAAGACACAACGGTGAAGCTCATTCAACAACTAAGCACTTACGTTCTTTCTTGACCTTCTCTGTAATCTGCTCCGTTATCATGTTCATAAGCTCTGGTGAGACACCATTTTGTGCAGGCGGAGGATCGTGGCGCGCTGAGGCAGAGGACAGCCTTTCACTCGCAGGAGGTGATGTTCGTGGTGGGGGTGGAAAAGCAGGATTTGTTTGTCGAACAGAGGAATTGTCTCGAGACTCTGGGGGATATTGACTCGAGGGAGCTTCAGACATTCTCGGATCTGAGAATTCGAAATAGTCAGGTTCTTGCGACCGACGAGATGGTTCGTAGGCCATCTCGACGGGTATTCTTCCTTCCTCACAGAAATTTGTCTTCCCACCAAGATTGACGTGTGCAAGCGACTTCAGACGAGGGGTATGGCGCAAGTGGATAGAGCTCGAGATCGGGTTGTGTGATGTAGAAAGCTTGGCCAAGTTTGTTTACTCCGTGATGGGTCCGTCGATGGGTTGGCGCGGAATCGCGCTGTCGTGGTTTCCAGGTTCGAAAAATAGAAGAAAGTGAAGTCTGGTTGTCAGGGATGTGGTCGTGCGAGCTGTGGTCATGACATCGCCAATGCTTCATTCGATGCGAATTGGCTGCAGCAACCGCGATGGGACACCACGGCACGGGTCGGATTCTTTGGAACCGGCAGGAGGGGAGAGCAGTGGCAATTTTGCAGGCGCAATGTTCTGGTCAGATGGATGGCAGCGCAGACCGAGTACTGTGATGGAGCATTACAAGCATGTTGCGCAGCGTCGATTGCGCGCAAGCTGGGCGTCCTTGAATGCGCCGATAGGAGGTGGCAGGCGGTGTTCCATGCGGGCGTACAGGCGGCATGGCAAGGCGTGGCAAGGCACGACAATCAGACGCGAGCGCTCTCCATCTACGTCAGACGTCAACTGGCAGCTAAGGCAAGGGAACAAGGATGCCATCCGGATCATTTGTAGGTATGTAGGCTGGAAATGGTGTGGTTCATCAGCCACACGAACATGTGTTTGGCCACTTTCCAGAACCCTTGGAAGCTTGTAATTCGTCAGGATTGCTTAGCTTGCATGCGCTGGATGATACACTTGGAAGGTCTAATGGCCTTGTCTGCACTAGCAACGGACGTACCTGTCAAGTACCTTGGTGCTGAGGTCATGGTTTCCGGCCTTCATGTTTGTAGGAGCAACATGTATGGACGGTACAAGGCCGGAACCAACGGTCCAGAAAGCCTCGCAGGATGATCTCAACAGGCCACTGCCAGGATTGCGAAACAAAGTAAATCACGACTTGTTCAGCCAGGGTCGCGAGACGTGAGGGTGCCTCTCGAACAACCGGTATTCGTGATTCCCTTTCTACACGGAACAAGGCTTCAACTCGGTGACTGGAGCCATGGTGGATTGGCTTACACAGTCAAGTTGATCTTCATGCCAAGCCAGGTCACCTCGTGGTTCGCATTGAAACCAATGCTCTTTGGCTGCATCCGCGCTATCAACTTGAGAAAGCATCGGGTTCATGAAAACTACGCTTTATTAAGATCTATGATAGCAGGTCAAATTTGGTGACTGCTTCCTTCTAGCTAACTGAGTGGCATTCAGTCCTGGTCCATCTGGGGAGATGAACCATGTTTCAAGGGCATTGAAAGGAAGAAGCTGAGAAAGAGGAAGATAGGAAGTGGCCGGACTTGCTAGCCTGTCGCTTCGCATCTCCACTCATATCACAAGAATGTCGGCCATGCAACTTTTCGCCATGGTATGAAAGCAAAGTAACGTAGCTCATGGTGTGAGCTCATCTGAAGATAGGGAAATTGCCGCCTGCAAAAGGTAAAGAAAACTTAAGAAATGAACATGACGTGCTCATCGCACCCAGCGCCTATAGTTTACCATTCTCCCAGCCATCAACAACCCCCAGAATCACATGTAATCATCGCCACTGTCACCGCCAGCTCTTGGCGCTTGTTCGATAGGAGTGTATGGGCTTCTGACCACCCCTTTTAGCTTCGCAGTCTTTCGTCCAGCCTTTGTTAACAGTTAGCTATGTATCTGCAGGTTTAAAGGGAGGTTGTGGGAAGAGTGCTTACGGGTCTAGCCCAGCGTGAGGCTGCTTTGGCATCAGGAACGCTCGAAGCCATCGAAGCTCTGCTTGATGCTACAAGGCTGGCAGCAGTTACTGCTAATGTAGCTGCATCTTGAAGGGGCAACCCGCTGGCTGGGAACAATTGAGCGTCTCTGTCCTTGCCAAAATTTGAAGTGGTCTCATGCGTAGAAGAGACATCTTGATGCCTGGTGACATATTGACCCGATGAATTCCATGCTCTATACTCTCTACCTGTAGCAGAAGCTCGACGTGGGTCTGCCGCAGACCAGCTAGACACACTTGCTGTTGCTGCGTTCAAGCGACCAGCATATGGGTTACTAGCTGTACTGGAATCTGCGACCGATCCTGAATGTGTACTCCTCTTGTCGTGTCCTCCATTCGCTGGCATTGTGTGTAGACCATTGGTTGTGACCGATGTTGCTGTATTCAAGAAAGCTTGTGGTTGCTGCAGCGTTTCGCCGATCACCAGGGTGTTGTTCATTGTACCGTATGGCATGCCATAATCCTGGAACCAGTACATGTCAAATCGAGAGACAATTTTAAACATTGAAGTTCGATAAAACTTGGGAACTTACTTCATCGCTATCATAACCAGCCTCAGGGTCATGAGTGCCTTCCCTGGAACCAAAGTACTCAAACTCTTCATCGGGCGCTAGATCGTTGTTTGGAGCTGCTACTGGAACCACACCTGGCTCTGTGGCCTCCTTCCAATTAATACAAGCTTTGCACCACTTGGAAGTTGTATGTTAGCATCAGTTCTGATTGAAGATTGAAAGCTGAGGGCTTACTCTAGACCCGGTAGAGCGCTGGGCCTTACTGAAATCGTCCAGCACCTTTACAAGGCCACATGGTCCCTCACACTCCATTTCATGGACCTGAACAGCGGTCAGTATATATTGGTCAATGACAGCTGAACAATGCTTACCTGTTCGCCTTTGCATGTACGACAGCACAACTTCGCAGTGATAGCGTTAAGGTGGATGCCCGTGCTAACTTTGTATAGATAGGCATTGATCTCTTTCTGGGAAAAGGAGTGGGGATCCTTTCTCTTGTTGCACCTGACGCAAACGTAACTGTAGGACATTAGACTACTCACAACATAGCCAAAGCTTGACTTACTCCTTGAGAAGAGGGAGATTCTTTCGCCTAGGAATTTTCAGATTAGAATAATGGAGAGCGCAGAGAGAGAGCTTACCCGGTAGAGCTCATATCCGTGAACTTCTGGTTGTTAGGAGGCATTTTGGCTATCCTTGGGAAATTCGAGGTGAACTTTTTGCGGAGATGCCAGCTTATGAAAGATTGGTTGTCGAGATGGGGGCCTAGTGAACTTGAGAACGAGTCTAAGTGGAAGCCGCGCCTGTCTCTTGATTGGTGGTACAGAAAAGACGGTGACACTGAAAGGAGAAAGAGGAGCCTGTATGTTTGACGCGTGACGGGAGAAGTTGGAGTGAAGCTGAGATCTCGGGTACTGGTTTGTATGTGTGCTTATGAAGCAGACAGGAACTGGTAGAAGAACAAGAAAATCAACCTACCTCTTGCACCTAAATCCCTGATCAAGGATTCGCGATAGTGTTTTCACGGCGTTGGTAGAAAGAAGAGCAGGTGGTGGTAAGCTCAGCATTCAATATGGCTATGAAGATGCTTAAGAGCTAGACTCCTGTGTTGTCGCAACGCGAAATGCTAAGAACCCGAGGACAATGGCTAGTTGCAGAAGCCAAAGGCTCACAAAAGTACTCATGGGAAACAACGGTAGAATGGAAAGAGCCTTTTCTTGTCCGTAGAACTAAAGGTTTCAAGGCATTAACGCGGCAACTCTGTGAAGACCATGAACAGGAAACAAGAGCGTCAAGAAGAAGTTTAACGCCGACGTGAAGCCTATCAAGTATCGACATAATAGGTAGTAGTATGATGAAGTACTTCAAAAGAAGATCTATTATTGTGAGTGTTGCACATGCGTTAAATCAAGTTAGCTTGCCTTGAGAGTGCCTGGTGATATCCCTAGCAGCTCTTGATGGAGCAAGCATGTAGAACACCAGAAGACGATGAACAAGCATGCAGAAGTTTAGATCATGAGATATTACAAGATGGCTGGCTATGTGAGGGGAAGAAGGACCAGGAGCCCGACAACTTTTGTCACAGGTGATGGCTGGCTAAGACAAGAAAGTGTTTGATAAAAGGCGGTGCTCGGTTAGGAATGCCTCAGTAGCCACCATTCAGCAAACCCCCAAAGGAACAGCAGTAATCCCTAGACCGGCCTTACCATATATGATTTCAAACTAATACATCAAAATTTTCCATTATTGAACGGCTGAGCACATCAGAGGTGCAGGATGGCCAGCAATTCGCTTTCGCCATGCAAACGCGGACAGAAACGACAGCTAGATGGACTAATACAACGGTCCATGCCTTCTGGCTTGTTCAAGTTTGGTAACAGCTTTTAGAATGGACACTTGCATGTCATTACTGCTCTGGTATACAGGCAAATGTCTAAAAAGGATTAGGCAAGGGCACTCCATACCAGCCAGCCCACGCAGTTTGTAAGCCAATTGTACTAAGGTCAAGAGCTCCTCCGATCACCAGAACTATCAACAAACAAACTTAATAGCTCAGCTGGACTGGAAAATGCTTCTCGAGGCAAGAGCTGTAAGCAAGCAAATGCTAAAATTGAAGAGAGTCGTGGCTAGCAGGATGTGCCAAACTCCAGCTCCATTCCGAGCAACTTGCAAATGCATTAGGGGAGGCGAATGTTGAGACAGAGTTTCAAGATACTCGAGAGCCAAACTGACGAGCGGGCTCACTGGAATCTGACAATCCAAAGGTTCATCGCATACACAACATCAATTGTGCTCCGAGAGCCTTCGGTTCAGGAAGAACGAGATGCATTGGCCTTGCCATGCTTAATACTACGGGTTATAGCTTCGTGAAAGGAGCAGACTAACCCCCATCAATGAGTTTTCTCTCGAACGCATGAACAATCCTCCCAGATGGTCCGAGAAGGGGCCCTCCAGCATTCCTGATGCAAGTTGAAGTCTTGAAGGCGAAAATGGAACTCTTCTGCAGTCAAAGAGCTGAAGAAACTCCACACCTGCCAGTATTTCTGCTCATGCTGAAATGTGTCGAGTATGCTTACTCATACAGCAGCCCGGGCTTCAAACATTGACATAATCGATGGTAAGTCCCCGTCTCAAAACCATGCTATGAGATTGATTCTTGGCAAATACCCCTCATCTGTAATATCAGATTTCCAGGTGTCCTGAACAAGCTGTTTCCCAGCCCGCAGATCCGTGTCACCCCGAGATTTGCACTGTGCCACTCTCCCAAATTCCCAGCACTGGGCTCTTTTGTTGCTATTTGCAGAAGTCTACAATAGAGTGATGTATATCAGCGGTCTTACCCCTGAACATCATTCGCCCTCCCGAATGGTAGCTCAGAGCCGAACCCAACACTGCGGACTGGGGCCAAGTGAAACGCACCCGTCCGATCGTATTCGATGATGTGAGCATGGGTGGGACGTTGGAAGGTTGACTCAACGCTCAAGAAAGCAGCAGGATTTGCCACCCCGGGAGGTTGTTCGCATCCATGCCCTCCCAAATTGCACATGGGCGGCGGGAAGCACACGGGAATTAAGATGAGCCGCGGGAACTACATTTCCTGTGAGGGGCTGCTCTAGGTTGAGGAAATGAGGGAATGGGCAAGTCGGGACCAGAGCATCTCATATCATGTCCGCGAACTTTGTCTTTGACACTGGCGTCGCAAAGCTAGAGCTACAATAGAATGCGCGCCGGTCCACACCAGCAGCGGCCAGCCGGAAAGGCTAGTAGGAAGCCGCGCTGCCCAGGTTTGCAACCCCTGAAGATATGCTCGGGTACCTCGCCACTACTGTTGGGGGCAGGATTTTGCACAAGGACTGCATATCCCCTGCACAACCTAGCACGAATCGAGTGGCAGCACGCCGTTGCCTCTCACCCGGCGCGGCGAAAACTGGAATTGTGCCCAAGCTGTGACGCAAGGAAGAAAGGGGTCGACGGCTGCGCCCGTACCACGGTGCATATGTGTCGGGGACATGCGTCGGGAGAGGGACAGAACTACTGTCCACGTACTTTCCTGATGTCCTCGTGTACTCTGGTCCCTCGCACACGTCCATGGCTCAGGGCAGCGGAGCGGGAGCAGGAGCAATAGCTCGTCGATCTATCGAAAGAATGATTTGCGACTCGGATAGTGCTGCTAAGGTATCTGAGCGGGTGGGGGTGGTGAGTGGTGTGGTCGCGGACCCTGCGCCGTCAAATGACAACGCTGTGAAGTAATGAAGGAGCTGCACGCTTCGAGGGCCCCCAAGCTTGCCGGTTGTCTCAATCACGCAGAGTTCGATACTCTGGCGGCTTCCATGGTCTCGCAAGCTAGCAAGTATGTTGTCTGGAAGCTTGCCTCCCCGACATGCTCCCAGCCAGCCAGAGTTTCCAGGCCATGGCTGCTGCGTGCTTGCATTGATGTTGCGAAACAGGGAGCATCTCTGAAGGCGACGGCGAGTAGCAGCGCAGTGTGGAGGGTCGAAACATGGCCGCATTCGTTATGCCCGCCTCCACCAATGCGGCCGTCGTCAGTCGCACTCTAAGCCTTGTACTTAATCTTACTAGCAGAACCATATCACACTACCCCGTTCCCGGCCGGTGCATATCAAGGCATAAACCTGAGCTAATTTACATGAATGAACACTTGGATGCTTTTTCGTCGCCCATACGCATGCTAGATGCTGAGGGAGGCCGACGATGAAATGAAAAGAGCTCAGTGCACACTGCAGAAGCGCCGAGAGCGAGTCTTGTGTGTAATTCATGATTCGTACTCGGCCGCCAGGCCTGGAAGAAGCGCGATAAACCAGCCCTGGCGGAAGAGAGCGCAAGCCCAACGAACGAAATGCAAAATCCCAGCTTGGGTTAGGTAGGGCGACGCTTAGCGGCGTGGGTTGGAACTTGGAAGTGAGGGTCGCGCGGCGTGGAAGCAAGTTTGGCCTTTGGAAGACCTGCCAGTCAGACCTCGTCTCGCCCTAACGAATCCTCACCCGCGCCCTCACACTTACGTGCACATCTTGCCCTCTGCCATCACTAAGCCTACTCCCTACTCTGTACGCTCCTTTCAATACAACACAGTAATCCAATACTTCACGGCGCTGCTCCTTGCCGGCTCTTCCTTACACCGCCGGTCCAGGGCGCGCTCGCCATCAACAGCCTCGTTGCTTCCGAATCCAGGTACTGACCGGGCTATCGCGCGCGCTGTCGAATAAGCTTCATCCAATATCTGGGGCCGTTGGTGCTGTGTTGGCATCACAACAACGGCTTTCTGACTCTTCACACTCCCTCTTAACCGAAGCTTCCGCCAGCTTTGCTCTGCACAAAGGCTACAACATTAATCCATCATCCGCGTTTCTATGCCTGGATTGTTCCTGGGCTACTTATTTGTGCTGTCGATCAAGGCGCCGTGCTCGACCATCATCCCCCTTCTCGCGAGGAGCCGCGAGATTCGCATTTCAAACCTGACCCTGGCGACTCCTATTCAAGCAGTGGAGCACCCTTTTTAAATTGGCCGTCAAATCTGAGGTATCCTGGCTGAGGCTTCATGCTTCAGAAGGACTTCCCAGTCTTCCAGAAGGAAGTCTCCAGAGAATAACAAGTTGGCTATATCATCGACGATAGCTCTGCGGTCAAGCCTGCAGTGTGCTTCATGCGATTGCTGTACTTTCTCATGCACTCCTCCCAGCTCGACTACACGACGACGTCTCCCCACAATACCTCGCCTTTATCCTACGGGATTTCCATCGACACCCTGCCCTCACTCTTCTAGCCCAAAATTACACGTCCTCTGGTGATCGGCCACGAGCTTCCTTGACCAGGCCCTAAGACCCGCTCTCCGGCTCTGTGGAAGGGTCCCCTTTCGAGATCTCATCAGTCACCTCCATCCTACCTTCTTCATTCCTTCCATATACCAAGTTCGTCACTCCCTCCTTTCAAGGTCTCCCAACTTCATCAATACCACCAACACCACTATCACTTCCGACCATACACAATTGGCCCATCGATCCATTTCCTTTTCGCCTGGATGCAACGCTGAGCACATTCTGCTCTTCTGAGAGAGCACATCAACGGCACATAGGTACGTCGGCATCGCCTTGCTGCTTTGGAGTCCGAAGTCCTAATCCCCTCTACGGCAGTATCCTCGGCGCTGAGTTTCAGATCTCCAAACTTCATTCTTATTCAAATATATATATACCCATTGGCCTTCGTGCCACATTCCACTCATTATGACTGTCGCATACGACCTGACCCATCGCGGGCTGGTCTCCTCCACCCCTCCCGCGACATCTGGACAAGCACTAGAGGATCGTTTCGAAGTACTGAAAGACATTGGTGATGGCAGCTTTGGAAGCGTTGTGCTCGCACGAGTCCGCAGTGCTGGATCGAATGTGGCGCGTCGTGGTACTGTGGTCAGTATTCAGACGTGTCTTCACAGTATCACTCTTGCTAACCATCTTGTAGATTGCCATTAAGACAATGAAGAAGCAATTCGAGTCTTTTGCACCGTGTCTAGAGCTTCGAGAAGTTGTCTTTCTGAGAACACTCCCCAACCATCAACATCTGGTACCAGCACTAGACATATTCCTCGATCCTTACAGCAAGAAGCTTCACATCTGTATGGAACATATGGATGGTAATCTGTATCAGCTGATGAAGGCTCGAGACCATAAGTGCCTCGATGTGGCCAGTGTCAAGAGTATCTTGTTCCAAATCATGCAAGGTTTGGAACATATCCATGCCCATCACTTTTTCCACCGAGATATCAAACCAGAGAACATTCTTGTGTCTACATCAGCGCAGCAAGATTCTGGAAATTCATTCAGACGCTACTCAGCTATGGTGACGCCACCATCAACACCACCAGCTTACACAGTAAAGATAGCCGATTTTGGACTTGCAAGAGAGACCCACTCCAAGCTTCCCTACACAACATATGTCTCCACGAGATGGTATCGGGCCCCTGAAGTGCTACTGAGAGCAGGAGAATACTCTGCTCCGGTGGATATCTGGGCTATCGGCGCCATGGCGGTAGAGATTGCAACACTCAAGCCTTTATTCCCAGGAGGAAACGAAGTCGATCAGGTATGGAGAGTTTGCGAGATCATGGGTAGTCCTGGCAACTGGTACAATAAGCAAGGTGCAAAAGTTGGTGGAGGAGAATGGCGAGAAGGTACACGCTTAGCAGGAAAGCTTGGTTTTTCTTTCCCAAAGATGGCACCTCATTCCATGGATACGATCCTTCAAACACCGCAATGGCCTGCATCACTGAGCCATTTCGTCACGTGGTGTCTCATGTGGGATCCTAAGAGCCGGCCAACATCTACGCAGGCTATTGCTCACGAGTTCTTCAACGATGCTGTTGACCCCCTACGACCCAAGTCATCTTCCAGAATGCTTGGCCGAAAACACTCGGATCTCAGCTACAGAGGCTCAAAGGATCCAACCGAGACCACTACCCCCACAGGATCAAAACCATCCTGGTTTAGAAAGTCGCTCATTGGCAGGACCGAGAATGCAACTGTTTCAACATCTCAGCAACCAGCAGGTAAGGAGAACCTCGCACCTAGGCCATCGCCAGTCCATTCATCTACTGTGAATGATATCCCTGTGGCTAAAACACGACCAGCGGCTGGAAAACGCTCTACCTGGACCAACGGCCAGTCAAATGTTGCTCCTATGCCCATTCTACCAACGATCAAGCCGATTTCACCACTGTCTGATACAGTAACTGCGCAAGCCAACAGCAGAACGCCTTCCTACTCAGACGCCTACTCAAATGGTGTCCAGCGCTTACCTGGTCACGACGACAAGGTTGCAAAAAAGATTGGTCGACAACTTTCGGTTGCCTCGAACAGCAACCATTACGCGGAAATCCATCGTCAGCAGGCAGAGATGGCTCTGAACGGAAATACCGGCTTGGCATCTCCTCCAAACGGCCAAAAAGAGAGCTTTTTCTCGCATCTTCGGAAAAGGGCGAGAAGATTTTCAGGAAGAAACCAGACACCACTTTCTCCAAAATCTGACGATGTTGAGGCACAGGCCGGCTGTGGCCCATGGGCGAGCAATCGATCTTCAATGGTCATCGACGGCAACATGTTGCCAAATCCGGTGCAGAGGGTTGAGAATCACGATGCCTTGGACAAGGCACTCCGAAACGTGCAACAGAATCTTGATTCACAGACAGGAACGGTGCCAGTACCACCTAGCCATATGATCAATCCCAGCAGCGTTCTGAAGCGTCATCATTCGCTTCCACAGCAACAGCAGCCTCGCTCTGGGGACAATTTACGTACTGGTGCGCCGATTTCAAGTAGAACCCGTCGATCTCATAACAATGGCGCAAATCATTATGATACACCTGACGAAGAAGACGAGTTACTCGACGAGGTACTCAAGAGCACGCATAAAGCAAACAAGCGACTGGAAAGGAATTCGCTTCAGGCTGAACCAACAAAGCCACTTCGACAATCAAATAGCAATATGGCTTTGTCAAACCCATATCCAACGCCGTCGCCATCGGCGAATGGCAACACTGTCTTGTTTGGTCAGGGCCTCCCGGGTATCACGCCGAAGCATTCTGAGGGCCCGAAGCAGTCCTCCACTCCTCCATACGATTTCGAAGAGAATGAGTGGGCTGCTTCAGCTGCCGCTAGCATCTTTGCTGCTCAAAGCCGAATCTGAACCAAGCTTCACACATTTCGTCAATCTGTACATCATCTGAGAAAAAGTTCATTTATATCTACATTGCATGGTGTTGAGGGGTCCAGGAGGCATAGCCTGTCTTTCGTTTGCGCTCTCCTTTGTCACCACGATTTGCTACAACCTTCTGGTTGGTCGTGTGTTCCGGCGTTTCCTTGATATATCTCTTTGTCTGAATTTCATACCCTCTACGACAGATTGCCGATGGCGCGATTTTCATGTTTCGTTGTATCCGAAATACCCATTATAGACTGCACTTCTTTGAAGGAACTAGCGAGCACGGCTTCACAGCGAGATCTCCTTTGTCAGTTTCTAGATCCCAACCATTTTTGGTGGGCGCAGTCTCTCATCTCTTGGAACATATCTCATTCCGCGGAAGGTTTCTTTACTGTATATTTGAGTGGGTTTTGGATGGCCGTGGTTTACCGCCGAGGGGTATTCCCAATGGAGGCGGTCTTTGGAATGGGGTTTAAAGGTCTGCTATCGCTGCTGGCATAGCGTATTTCTGGGCTGTATTTAGACGGAAGAGATCCAAATTATATATGGCATATCTGCCTTGGTCTCATAATCATATCGACTTCACCTTTTGAATCTGGCTTCGATACTGAGACCGTGAACCGCGTGTGCTGTACTTACGTATGGTGGAAAAGAGCAGGGTTTCGGACACAACTCGATGGACAAGAAACTTCTGGCAGTCAATAATTACAGTTGCATATCAATTGGCTTTCTAACATGGATTAACTTAATCCTCCCGGAAAACGGGCTTGCAGATTATGTGCAGTAGCGCTGTGCTATCGCCCCGCCGTCATCCCACCGCTCTGTTCTCGCTTGCTTTCATCCTCCGCCACTTCCCACCAATTCTCTTGACTGCTGCAAACAGCCACGACCAGATTCCTGTCCTCCTGGACTATTTGGCCCGCAGCCCGAAACCGTCATGGACGGGCCCTCAGATGAAGTATCGTCTTTCTCGCCGATCACTTCTGATGAGCGCGATCGGATTTTGGAAACCCAAATCATCGAGAATCTGACCAGCCTGGCCGAGCAGCATGTTGAGGATGCTGGTAGCGATGTGGCTGAATCGTTCGTCTCCCTCAACCTGGATGCTAATACGGCATGCTTCGACGATGCCTCGCGGTCTGTAATTAAGCCTAGAGCTTATCAGTCAGAAATGGTCGCGGAAAGTTTACAGAGGAATATCATTGTGGCCGTAAGTTCATTCTTGGGATTCTCCATTTTTTGTTTGCCGAGGCTGTTGGTTGCTGAGACTATATGCAGATGGACACAGGTTCTGGGAAGACGCATGTGTAAGTCGCCCAGTTCTTGGCATGGCTGTTCTGCTCCCACCAAGCTTGCCCCTACCGTGCCTTCCTACCAACGCCTGGATGTGGGGGCTCTGCTTAGTCTTCTGATCCATTATGTCTATTTAGATGACTCGGGCCTTTCCGCAATTTTCACTTTTGGCGGGAAGTCTCAAAAGCCTTTGGACTAACCACGGATTAGTGCGGTTATGAGAGTTCTTGCCGAGCTCGATCGAATGCCTGCTCATCAAGTACATTCCTAACCCTTTCCGTCCATGAAAACTTGCTTATCAGAGCAGTTCATCTGGTTCTTAGCACCAACGATATCTCTCTGTTATCAACAACATGAGTACTTCCAAAAACACGTTACATCAATTCCGATCAAGTTACTTAGTGGAAACGATGACATAGATCGATGGACCGAACAAAGCCATTGGGACACGGTGCTGCGAAATGTCAAGTTGTTAGTTACGACGTACCAGGTACTCCTGGATGCTTTGACCCATGCCTTTGTTCACGTCGAGTCTTTGGCTCTGATCATATTTGATGAAGGTAGGGGGTTCCAATTCATCCTCTAAGATTGAGCTCACTACATAGTGGGTGTGCTAAACAGAGTTCTGTAGCACACAATTGTGTTCGAAAGCATCCTGGAGCCCAGATCATGCAAAAGTTTTACCATCCGGGGAAAACTCGTGGCGAAGCAGTCCCCCATATTCTCGGCTTGACTGCTAGTCCAGTAATGAGATCAGATCCACAGTCTCTAGTCAAAATCGAAGAGACTCTAGATGCCATTTGTCGAACTCCTACGAAGCATCGAGCTGAATTGAGAGCTCAAGTCAAGCTCCCAGTATTGTCCCAGATATTATATCAAGGACTTCCATCTGATTCTATGCTTTCTGAATATACGCAGACTATAAAAAGCTTGGGACGAACCTATGCTAGTCTGAAGATTCAAGACGATCCCTATGTACTTGCACTCAGAGCGGAGAACACAGAAAAGAGCAGAAAAAAGCTTGAAAAAGTACGACTAAGCCACAAGACTTGGACTCAGGATCAGTTGAAGAATTTTCATGCTATGAGCCTGAAGGTGTGTCGAGAACTTGGTCCCTGGGCTGCTGACTATTACATCTCTGAAGTTGTAGCTCGCTATCTGAAGCTGGAAAATATTCACGACAGCAGCCTCGGCATGTGGGATATTCCAAGCGCCGAGCGTCGGTATCTTGGAACCGCTTTACGTCAGGTCATCATTACTCAGAACCCCTGCACATTTCCACTCAGTCTGCCCATGGTCTCAGACAAGTTCACCAAGCTGCTCGAAGCAGTTTTGCAAGAGCCACCAAACTTCTCAGGGATCGTCTTCGTTCAGGAGAGGACTATGGTGTCTGTCCTTGCCCATATGCTTTCTATCCACCCTGATACCCGCTCCCGCTTCAGGGTCGGTAGTATGGTGGGAAGCTCAGATTTCAGAGCGCGCCCAAAGAATATCAGTGAGCTTGTGGACACCGAGTCTCAAAAGCTCAGCTTGGAGCGCTTCAAATCTGGCAACGTTAATCTCATGATTGCAACAAGTGTCTTGGAAGAAGGAATCGATGTCCCTTCGTGTAATGTTGTTATATGCTTCCAAAAGCCAGCAAATCTCAAATCTTTCATACAGCGGCGCGGTCGTGCTCGTCAAAAGGATTCAAAACTGATTCTGTTTGATGAAATAGCCTCAACGCCTGGTAATGACTGGTCAGAAGCAGAGTCAAGCATGAGGCGGATGTACGAGGATGATATGCGATCTTTAAAGCTTTTTATTGCTCTCGAGGAAGAGGATGAGCATGACGGTAGACATTTCAAAGTTGAAAACACTGGTGCCCTGCTTGATTTGGACAATGCTCTTTCTCACCTGCACCATTTCTGTGCTACCTTGCCAAAGAAGCAATATATAGATCCACGGCCGGACTTCACATGCATTGAGGCTGGGGCTGGACAGGTCAAAGCCAAAGTGGTACTTCCCCTGTCAGTGAACGAGGCGCTAAGAACAACAGAAAGTAGTCGTTCCTGGGCAAGTGAAAAGAACTCAATGAAAGATGCGGCATTTGAGGCTTATTTAGGCTTATACAAAGCTGGACTCATAAATGATAATCTACTTCCATTGGCAGGATATGATGCAGATATCACTAATTTGGAAACAACTCCAGTGGAGTCCAGGCCGTCCAAGATATTGGTCCGTAAACAGATCAATCCTTGGATACGTGTTGCAAAGAAATGGAAGTCTCTAGATGAATTGAACATTACTACTGTCGAGGCTGGTGATGAGATCAGACAAGCTACCATTAGTTTTGGCAAGATCAAGATGCAGGTGTATCTTCCGGCCGACATCCCAAGTGTACCGCCATACAAAGTCTATTGGGATAAAAATACCGAACTAGATGTATCATTATACACCAACTGCAACACGCATCATATCAGCGACACGGCAAGAGCTTCACAAGAAACATTATCATTGCTGAGGACAGCCTATGGAACCAGATATCCGATCGAGCAGAAACGTCATGTTGTACTCTTCTCGATAGATAACGAAGAGCTTCTCGAAGAGCGTATTGAATCCCAGTCAGTCTCGGAGTTTGTTTATGACTGCCAACTTACCAAACGCAAAGGATCTGTTGGACTCGTTAGAGATCTGACACAGAACAATCAACCATATATCTATCGGTCATGGTTAGCATTCAAGCCTCCAATCGACGCTGTACAGCATCCCTACTTGGGCTACTCTGAAGCACCGAAGAACGTGCCGCATCTTTCTCTCAGTAAACTGTCAAGACGGTCAGACTTCCTGCACAAGATTCCGATAGAGAACGCCAAAAGTTCAGAGAAACCCCTATCCTATGTTCTGCCGACAATACGATGCTCTATTGATACTCTACCATTCGAGTATGTACAATTCGCACTAGTTATGCCTTGCATCATGCATCGACTTGGAATTTACTTACTCGCTGATCGTTTATCGAAAACTATACTCCAAAGTGTTGGCATTATTGACCTCACTCTCATTGTCACTGCTATCAGTGCTTCCAGCGCCCAAGAAGAGACCAACTATCAACGTCTTGAATTCTTGGGCGACTCAATCCTGAAGACATGTACCTCAATTCAACTGATGGCAGAGTACCCCCTATGGCACCAGGGATATCTTTCAGCGAAGAAAGACCGCCTTGTGGCAAACTCAAGGTTAGCGCGAGCTGCCATTGAGGTTGGTCTCGATGAGTACATCCTCACCAAGCCATTTACTGGCCAGAAATGGCGACCTCTATACGTGGAAGATCTACTAGTCAGCGAAATGCAGGGAGGGAGAGAACTGTCAACGAAAATTCTCGGTGATGTGGTTGAATCGCTGATTGGCGCGGCCATGGTAGACGGAGGGATTACAAAGGCTTTGTCTTGCCTGCAAAAATTTCTTCCAGAATTAACATGGCATCCTTTGGAAGTAAGACGTGCTTCGCTGTTCGATTCTGCTGCAGACATACCGCTACCTGTGATCCTAGAACCGTTGGAAGAAATGATCGGATACAGATTTCAAAGAAAAGGTTTACTCGTAGAGGCCTTGACGCATGCTTCTTACAACGTTGGATCTGGCTCCCTGGAAAGACTGGAGTTTCTTGGCGATGCGATCTTGGATAACATTGTCGTTGAAGCGATGTTCCACAACAAACCGGAATTGTCTCATGTGCAGATGCATCTTCTTAGGACAGCACTTGTCAATGCTGATTTCCTTGCTTTCTGTTGTATGGAATGTTCCACGGAACAGACACAAACAAATATCGTCGAGACTACGGATGCCACGGAGGCCAATCAGCCTGTCTTCCATGAAGTGACATCTACCTTGAAGTTTCCACTCTGGAAATTTATGCGCCACATGTGTCCTCCTGTAGCAGCTGTACAAGAAGCTACATCTGTGAAGTATGGTGCGCTCCGCAATGAGATCAAAGATGCCATTGACAGAGGCACACATTATCCATGGCACCAACTCACGCTTCTCGCCGGTGCTCCATCACAGAAGTTTTATTCAGATCTTATAGAAAGTGTTCTGGGTGCTGTTTGGATAGATTCTGGTTCTTTCGAGGCTTGCAGAGAGATTGTAGAGAAATTAGGTATCTTGTCATACATGCGACGAATCTTGAGCGAGAACGTGCATATCTTACACCCCAAGCAGGAGATTGGTCAACTTGCTGATACAGAGACTGTCAAATACATTACTGGCTATAGAGTATATGAAAATGCAGATGGGTTCGAGGAGCGGGAATATCACTGCAGAGTTCTGGTAGCTGGTCGAGAGATTGCGAGTGTGGATGGCGGGATCGGAAGGGAAGAGGTCATGACCAGAGCTGCAGATGTGGCAGTCAAGAAGTTGAAGAGTAAGCATCTAGGAGATGCTCCAGAGCCTGAGATGATGGATTCTGATGTCGAAATGATTTGACGATATAATTGCCTTGTAGAGAAGGGTGTAGTTTGCATTTCCTTTGACATGAAGACCAATGTCTGGTTTAGATTAGTGTTTCAAGTATATCTACTCCCAATAATGCATTCTACGGCTGAACTTGTCTGGATTTTGACTAGATTTTGTTTACACATAGAGTAAATCAAGTACCTTAGTATAGGAGGTTAAGCGAGCTGTCAGAAGGGGGGGGGACCAAGGAAGCTGGCTAACGAGGAATTGAGCTTGGGTTATATATGAACAACTAGAGGTGCTTAAGTATCTAACTCATACTAAACACTTCATTCATAAGGTATTAGCATTAAATGTGCCTTACGGACAAGCATGGATGTCTCAGATGATCCCTAAAGTCTTCTATGTGCAATAAAATGGGGGCTCTTGGCAGATTTCCGTTGCCCACTTAGTGAGTACATCACCCAAACCTAATCATCTACAGTACACCAAGAATCCTCCGTGCTCAACTCAGGGCGTGGTATGCGAGCCTTTTTTCTCCTCGCCTTGGTTCGCCTGTCAATATCCTCCCAATCCACCTTCCAGTTCCTGATGCTCTCGGTGAGCTCTTCGTCCTCATCTGGAGGCACGTGTCGTAGACATTGCACTTCCATAGCTCGTAACTGAAGCCGGAGGAACTTGAGCTCTGACTGACACGCCTCATAGTCTTCTTCTACTTGTGAGATGTGCTCTTCTAGAGAAAGGATGCGTGATGCTGCATGCTCACACCTGACGACTAGTAGATCATGAATATGCTTTACTGTGTCAGTAACAGGTACGCCTAGCGAGAGAAAAGGGAGAACACACATTCGACTCTTCCTTTCTAGCTTTAATCTCTGAGAGAGCATTAGACAACTGCGTAGCGAGAGTGTCGACGGCTGTGGTCAGTTCCGTAGCTCTCGAGGTCGTCATGTCAGATGGTTGTGAAGCAGTGTTTGCCTGCGCTTTAGTCCAGGATTCTGGCAAACGTCTTCGCGAAGTCCTCGTCGGTGATGGAGTGCCCCAGAATACTTCATCATCCTTCCCTCCTACACCAAGATGTCGAACGCTTGAATTCTGACTTCCTGACCGGACAGCTTTGGGACTCTTCTCACGCATCAAACCCTCAATCTGATCCACTTCTTTGTGAATGGCGGCCACTGCGCCATCTTCCATGTATCGTTCGTCCGAGATTCGGAGGACGAGGTCGTTGAGTCTGTCTATGAGCACATCTTTACTGTCTTGAGCGACGTCTTCATCAGGTGATGATTCTTTAAACGACATTGTTGTGTTTGATGAAAGTTGCCTATGTAACAGGCCCGGGTAATGGAAACTCATCGCGAGCCTTGTTTTGGTGGAGACCTCCGTTGGCGATCAGAAGCAGTGGGATACTGCTGCTATGTCATGCATTTTGTAGGAGTGCCAAGATATCGAGTGCGGAAAGGAAGGTATCACCAAAGCATGTTGGCCGGGTGAGCTGTATTAATACGGGCACCCCAGACGGTTCGCTAGAAGCTACCACTGCTTAATTAATTTGTGAGTTGGTAGAATAAAACAGTCATCGTCGACACTTCACACTCGACAATCTCCCAGCTCGTCCGCAAATTCCTTCTGGATGTCAGAACAAGATTGGTCCATTGGAACACAAATCGTAGCCTCATAGTAAGGCTTGCATCACGATGGCCTCAAGTGTAAGCTCTGGACTTTTTTTCTGGCTCTCACCGGTTACCCCACCAGTCCCTTAAAGCTGATGTGTCGCAGGAAGAACTCCAGCCGTCGTTGGACACCATCAAAGACCTATTGAACAAGTCAATTGGAAACCCAGAGGCTCCGAACCTTGTTCCAGTGTTTGCGCAGATCTCGTCCGATCTCATCACGCCATCCGCAGCGTATCTGAAGGTTTCCAACCATTCGAAATCCGACCTCTCTTTCTTGTTCGAAAGCGCTGCCACGGAGAAGGTTGGAAGATACAGTTTTGTGGGTGCAGGTCCACGGAAGATTCTGAAGACAGGAGAGGGACATGGCGACCAGAAAGATCCGCTGCCTGCGTTGGAGGAAGAGCTGTCTAAGAGCCGGGTTCTAGAAGTCCCAGGGCTCCCGCTACCTCCTTTGACCGGCGGCGCTATTGGATATGTGGGTTACGACTGTGTCCGATACTTCGAGCCAAAGACTGCACGGCCTATGAAGGATATCCTGAAAGTACCCGAGTCACTCTTCATGCTTTTTGACACCATCGTAGCATTCGACCGGTTTTATGGAGTCATCAAGATCATTACCTACCTCCGCGTGCCTGAAGACCTTACAGAGCTCCCAAGCGCTTATGAGGTCGCACAGCAGACAATCACTGAGGTAGTCGACGTTCTCTTGTCGCCAGAAACACCACTCCCAGAACAAGCTCCCATCAAGCTCGACCAAACGTACACCTCAAACGTTGGACAAGAGGGCTATGAGAAGCACGTAACTACTTTGAAGAAGCACATCACATCAGGAGATATCATCCAGGCTGTTCCGTCTCAAAGAGTTGCACGACCAACTACGCTGCATCCTTTCAATATTTACCGCCATCTACGAACCGTAAACCCTTCCCCGTACCTGTTCTATATCGACTGTAAAGACTTCCAGATCGTCGGTGCCTCCCCAGAGCTTCTGGTGAAAGGAGAAGAAGGTCGAGTCATCACTCATCCGATTGCCGGTACAGTCAAGCGAGGCAAAACTCCCGAAGAAGACCAAGCGTTAGCCAACGAGCTTAGAAATTCCCTCAAAGACAGAGCCGAGCATGTCATGCTGGTAGATCTTGCCCGAAATGACATCAATCGTGTCTGCGATCCACTTACGACTCGTGTCGATCGATTGATGGTCGTCGAGAAGTTCAGTCACGTTCAGCATCTCGTTTCGCAGGTCTCTGGCATCTTGAGAAAGGACAAGACCAGGTTCGATGCATTCCGCTCCATATTCCCTGCTGGAACTGTCTCTGGAGCTCCCAAGGTTAAGGCGATGGAGCTGATTGCCGAATTGGAGCAAGAGAAGAGAGGTGTTTATGCTGGCGCGGTTGGATACTTTGGTTACGGCAGCGTGGATACCGCAGGCAATGTGACCGAGGGCGAAATGGATACTTGCATTGCACTCAGAACGATGATGGTCAAAGACGGAACAGCATACCTGCAAGCCGGTAAGTCCTCTCTGCTGGTGTGGCCTTTTTTTGAGAACAGACTGACCTTTGTCTAGGTGGCGGTATTGTCTTCGATTCTGATCCATACGAAGAATATATTGAGACTATGAACAAACTTGCGTCCAACATCCGAACCATCGACTCCGCTGAAAAGCAATATGCTCGCCTACAGTCGAATGGATTGGCCAGAAGAACTGTATAAAAGGGCTTGGACAGGAACATCTAAGAAGGTCCATATTGAGCTTGCTACTGGTGGAGACCATAGGGAAACTCCATAGACGAAGCGGAACGATGTGTTGGTCATGGCTTTGGAGTTTTAGATCGCTTGTATGGGTGATCAGGGACAGCATGATGCTGATATAGATGGCTTGTCAAATATGAGTTTCTCGCGTACTTTTGTGGCCAGAAATCTTTTGATATGGTTTCGTTATAAGAGGAGAATCGTCTATCAACACATGAGAATAGTAGCACCAAAACACCCACTCGACGCTTCTATCCTTTCTTTATTACAAGATACAGTCTATGCTATGAATACAAATCCGCTCGAGAAATCCTCTACTTGGTCTCCTCGGCCAAGAAACTAAAGAACTGTTAGCTGACTGAATAGTATTGACGGCGGGGATCGAGACATACGTAATCAAATCGTTACGGTCCTTGTCCTTCTTCAATCCACCGAAAGCCATCTTCGTTCCTGGAATGTACTTCTTTGGGTTCTCGAGGTACTCGAACTATTTCTGCATTAGCTGTGTTGCACTGTATGACCGTACAAGTTGTTTCTACTTACCAGGGTGTCGTTGTTCCACTCAATTCCCTTAGCCTTGTTGGCATCGGTGTATGCGTAGCCAGCAACGGATCCAGTGTGGCGGCCGAAGAGACCGTGCAAGTTAGGGCCGATCTTGTTTCCCTCACCCTCCTTAAGAGTGTGGCATTGAGCGCATCGAGTCTTGAAGAGGTTGGCACCCTTCTTTGCGTCGCCTATAGACAATGAATCAGTATTTTTTCTTTTCGGAGATGCTTCCGGTGAGACAATGCTGAGGCGCAAGACATTTGGAAGGCTTCGGCTTCAGTGTAAGCATCGGTTTTTCTCGCGACGCTTACTCTCGCAGCTGACTCCATCCTGTGTCTGATGGATGACTATTCCATGCTTGAACGTGCTGTTCTAGGTGGTTGCGAATGTGTTCCGTTGCGCCTCGGATAAACGGTCGGTGGCACCAGGAGGCAAATGTTGCCCCTGGCACCGACGACAGCCATCTTTCCGTATAGACTCATCGACTACCGGTGGGTATTCTTCGCCATCAGAAAACACCGTCCACCAGAATTTGGAGGCTTCCGAGACGTTCAGAACGACTCAATGGCTTCGACTACATCGGGTGACGTGACCACTTCGAAATAAGGAGAAGGCGAGAAAAGCGCCAATAAACGTACCGGCCGAGTATCCCATCTTGTCTGGTTGTGAAGAGGTGGATTAAGGGTGTGTAGAGGGTGTTGTATGAGGAGAGGATAAGAGGTATGGTATGTGAAGGAGGCGACAGAAATGAAGAGGTGTTTTATGGGAGAAAAGTTTTGAGATCGAGGCGGCCGGAATCATGGACGACGACGAATTTAGCGCAAGTCGTGCGTTGACTAGGAACCAAGACTTGGATCCACTTCAAAGGCCGACGCCGTCTTACCCAATCAAAAGTCAGATATTAGCACAGCTCGTGAGATATCGGAATGTACGTCACGAGAACTCGGAGGGTGGCATTACCATTCGGGTACGTGCGCGTACTAACCCGGAAAAGTTGTTAGAAGCACTCAGTGCACTTGGGTCAACTCCAGCAGAATACAAGCTTGAGCTTCATCCCTCCCTGCAAGAATGGCCTCGACCACAGCAATACCCCGATTCCTACTACCGCAGAGAGGCGCAATATGGCGGGCGCGCCTGCCTACTCCAGCTACGTTCATGCGCCAATACTCCAGCAAGGTCAAGCCCAAGAAGCCATCCTCACCCCTCGTGCTCGAGAAGCCCGCCAAGTTCAATCCACCATCCCATGGCGCGCGGTTGCGTAAAGAGGGCCCCAGGTACCCGGGGCCTGATCTCTCAGCTGAAGAGAAAGCTAGACAGCAAAAGACGAAATACCCTAACATGATGCCACCGGAGGGGACCTTCATGCATTGGTTCATCAACAATCGCTCTATTCACATGATCATATCCATCGTACGTGCCACCCTTAGTGACATGAGCGATTTACTAATCGGACCCAGGGAACGCTCACATCTCTTGCATTTACCGTGTTCATCACCAATTTCAAGCGCGAGTCTCCATATGCAGACATGCTTCCGCACTGGACTCAATTCTTCGCTCACCCGATTCAGTCTGGACGCACATGTATCGAGATCCTGAAGCTGCACACTGCATATATGACGGCGGAGACGCAGGCGAGGAGGACTAGAAAGGTTGAGGATGTGGCCAAGAGAGGACAATACAGAAAAGCGCATGGACTTGATCAGGATGAGGGCTTTGGAGGATGGACCGCCAAGACCGATGCTGAACTGCAAGGACCTGCCATTCCGCTCGGAGATGGCATTGCTGAGCCCACGGAACAGCAACAGCAGGTGAGGAGGGAAAAAGTACACGTGAAGAAGTGGTTTGGGATCTGGTGATGAAGATTGTATGAAGAATGCGACACCCCGCGGTATGGTGTGTTCATTGAATAACTAACCCAGCTCCACTGCATCTAAGCCATCTAATACCTCTTCTGCTACACCTCCTCTAGCTAAAACGGCCTGGATCATAGCAGCAATCAATTTTCTCTTCGCTCCTCCCCTCGGCGGCTGCCAAACTCCCTCCTCTTCCATCGTTTCCCGTTTACTCGAGGCTTGTTCTGTCGTTCCAGCTGCTGTCCCACCTGTAGCTGTGTTGAGGGTATTTGGTACACCGGCAGGTGTTAGCCTTGACGGAGGGTCAATAGTCCTGATTGCAAGCAATCTAAGATCTCGAGCAGGCTTGCCTGAATCAACATCCATGTCTCCTTGGCTCTTCTCTTGTGGACGCTCTCCAACTGATACTGCGAGAACTGATTCCGCCACTGCCAGCTCCTCCTTAGTCGGATCGAAAATAATATTGTTTCCCACAGACATGACGAGCAGGGTAACCGGTGGTCGGATTAAGGATTGGGTTCGCGGGTATAGAAAGACTGAGGCAGCCCAGTCATCATCAAAGAGAGGATCCTCATCTTCTTCTGACTTTAGTCTTGGTAATCTGGTTGAGAGTAAAGCAAGATGTGTTGTGAGCGACAGCAGTGGTAATGGGTATGAAAGCGGTTGTGAGAGGAGCAGGATCTGTATTATATTAGTACCATGGTAAATCTACTAGATCTGGGAAACTTACATCAAGATATAATTTCCAGTGGAATCTTCTGTTTATCCACAATTTATTCGTGAAAGCGCCATCTGCCAATAGTGCCTCACTCAGCATAGCAGCCATAAACACAGGCATTGAATCGTCATCTCTGAAACTAGGTATCTCTACCGACATCTCTACCCATTCATTCAGCCCTTTCTTCTCTTTAGCAAGCTGTTCATCTCTTCTCGTTTCTTCATCTTCCTCGTCATCATCATCCTCCGCGACATTCCTATCCGCTGAAGCCTGATAACTCGGCCGTGATTTCTCCACCTCTGCCTTAATTCCCACAATGGCTTCCGTGCCATCGGCGAAACAGATACGTGCGCTTCCATTGGTACCAGGTAGAATATCGGTCTCCGCAATAAGAGGTCTGAACTGCGAGCTGGTTCGCGCGTCTGGACGAACCGGCGGGTCGAGTGAGAGGGAAGTGTGCAGGTATGAAAGTTCTGCCGGACTCAGCAGAACCTGCTGCGTCGATGATGGTGCCATCGTGGTATGCTGGACGTGCTGCAGAGAGATCCGTAGCTTCGTAGGTGATCACAGCCTCGAGTTGCAAAGTTCCTGGCGTCTGTTGCCCAATATTTCTTTCTAATGCGGGTCTCTGCCCGCGTTTTAGTGGGCTCTGCAAGGCTGGGCTTTCAGCCTTGTAGACCAATCCTCAACCTCGATGTCTTTCTTACAGAGCCTCGAGAATCGTAAGATTGATAGGCTATTGTGAAACCATTGGATCTGTTTCATGCAATGCAATGGAAGTATTTGGAATCTGCAACCCCTCTTGACAGCTTACATCACCAAGGAAGTTCGGGCGAGAGAATCTAAAGCCCACGGACGAGAAGCTTTAAACTCCGGACGGTTTACTATGAGAACCATGTTTAGGTTTTTATAAATTCTAGATATTCCTACACGATTCTCTTGAGCATTTCACCTTTGTAACTGTGTTTTCTGTCTCTAAGATATCGTTGGACAATCCTTGCCAGTCAAAATGGCTACAACATTTATATCTTCCGTTTGGAACAATACGTTCGGGCTTCCAAGCCTGCCTCCGCGAGGCACATTCAATGGACAGACGATATTGATAACCGGTGGCTCGTGTGGCATAGGTTTAGCAGCTGCTGTCCAGTTCATCGATCTGGGTGCAGCTTTAGTCATCATCACAGCACGCAACAAGTCCCGTGGCGATGCCGCTAGACAAAGCATTGAAGCTCAGACGAAGACCGAAGGAAAAGGACGTGTCAAAGTGATGGAACTTGACATGGATACCTTTGCTGGCACTAAAAGCTTCGCAGACAGGGTCAAGACGGAAGTAAAGAGCATCGACTGCGTACTTTTGAGTGCAGGACTCTTAAATACTGAATTTATGCAGTCAAGCGAGGGGTGGGTCGAAGAGATCCAAGTCAATGTTCTCGCAACAGCACTTCTTGCACTTCTCCTCTTACCCTGGTTGAAAATCGCTGGCAAAGGCAAAGCCCATTTGGGATTGGTGACAAGCGGTCTGCATCGAGATGTGGACATCAATGGCGACTTTCCCAAGGAGAATGTTCTGGCTTATTTCAACAAGCCGGAGAATCGGCCAAAACCACCCCCAAGAGATCCTATGTATGCTCTTAGCAAGCTACTCGAGCAGTATATCGCCAACGAAATTTCTAAGTTAGCCCTTGGTCCAGATGGGAAGTATGTAGTCTTTCAAAGCAAAAAGTGAACGGTACGCTATCGGTGCTAACAGAAGTCTAGGCCAGAAGTCATCGTCAACACGATCTGTCCAGGTAAGTCCCGGTCATAAACTTAGAGAAGACTGTTACCAACCGGACCAAAGGAATGACAGTCTCGAACCTTATTCGACAGTACAAAACCTCTCTAGCTGCCTCTGTCGCGGTTGGTGCCTTCGTGGGACTCGTTTGCAAATCTACCGCGGGGGGCGCCAGGACCTACATACTAGCTACACTCACCACACCTTCTGAGCATGGCAAGTTCATTAACCACTACTTCTCAGAAGAAGAATACAATACGTAGGTTTTTTCGTGACTGATCATGGCAAGTATGCTTGGGACTAACATGATGCAGACGAATCGTAAAGAACATTACCGGTGAGGAAGGCCGCAAAATGCAAGCAGTAGTTTGGGCGGAAGCTATAGCTATATTGGGGGAGAGTGTCCCTGAGATCAAGAAGATCGTGGCACCAACTAGTGCTTGATCGTAAGAAACCGTAGAAAACATATGGAGTAGTAGTGTTGTTGAATGAAGTTGATGGTACGTAAGCTGAGCTCCTTCGGACGAGCTTCAATCAGCTGAGGGTTTCCAATTCTCGAGAACTGCATTTGCGTCCAATCTTTTCCGACCCATATGAGTTGTTTGAGTTTGGCGAGACGTCAGCTCATTCTAAACCATGCACAGTGCCAAGCAGTTATAATGGGTTCTGTAAGGTACACAAAGTCCGACATAGGAAGTATAACTAGAGCCCGGCGATTGGCCAGTCCTCCCGCTCGGCAATCATCGCTTGGGGGCCTATTCATAGCAAAAAGGCGAAAATTCCGTCATCCACTCACGCTGATTTTGCAATTGCTTACTATCCCTCCCAAAAAGAAAAGTGGGCGAGTGCTACAATTTCGGAGCCCGGCCAACCCCATGCACCTCGAATACAACGTCGTCCAGCCATGCAAAAAGAGAAAAAGGGCAAAAGTGAAGTTTGAACAGAAGGGGATTCGAACCCCTGCTCCTTTCGGAACGAGAATGCTCCTCTGTGTTACCACAGAAGCAGAAGGAGAACTTCTTGAGTCACGCGCCATAACCGCTCGGCCATCTGTCCTAGCTGTTGTAGCTGTTAAGGACCAGTAGCTTATTATAGTTTATACAGTAGCGCAAATGAGGCGAGCAAAATTGGGGGGCCTTATCAACTTTTAGCGAGCTCGATATCCCCGGAAAAGCAAGCGTTACGAGTGATAAGTGATAAAGTGAATTAAGAAGGTTGGCAATTGACCTCTGGTCATTTGGACCGATACATTTATTCGGAGCTTGTAGTTTTACACCCCTTTTCCGTTGTCCATGGGATTCTCACAGGAGCATAATTTGAACTTTGAATGCCCACACCATTGAGCACATCCGTGGGGGTACCGCAACGTACGAACCCGAAAATAGATGCTGGATCGAATATCTTCATTGGGTTGCGCCGCAGAGCCTCAAATTCGATCAGTCATTTGTCGATCTTGACCATTAGATTCGCCGATCGACAGAATATGCTGTAGCTTGGGTAAATTGGAAGCAACCGCAACAAATGGCGCGTGTGGGAAGGGTGGGGTTGAAAGGGTTGCTACTAGAACAGAGCCAGACATATTTTGCGTAAAACCGAACATAACATTTACAACTTATAGCAGAGGGATTTTCTTACCTTGGCTTAACCAAGTGACAAAGGAAGTTGAATTGTTTCAATTTCCTGAACCACGAGAGAGAGCCGGGCAGGTTGGGGGGGGGGTAGCCAGGCGTGCCAGGCAAGTTTACGAGCTTACTGGTTGTATATGGTAGTACCAGTACACTTTTAAGTACAAGTGGAACTGATGAATAAGGTTTTTATCTCGATCCTGCATGCTGCAAGCTGCATGAACATGTCGAGCGTCTATTAGTATAGAATCAAGCATTATCTATGCAAGGTGTGCGCCTAGATAGCTACGCGCGATATCTTAGTGAAAGGCGACAGAAATAAATCGATCTACGCATATGACATTTGCAATGGTAACGTTCTTTCACCGCGGAGCAGCGGTGGGCCGTGAATGCAAAAGATCTCGTCATTCGGGCGTCCCTGAACGTTCCGTGTAACCATAGCATCTTTATGTATCTGTATCACCCTTCTAAGCCATACCCCAGACCCACCCTAACCCGACCCCAATCCCAACATATGTCGTTATCATCATGTTAAATAATACTAGATACAACATGGCTTTTAGAACGTAACGATCATTTCTCGAGCAATTTCGGGACCAACAGCCGAGACTAATTCAGCAATGATACCCTTCAAGCATTGCGGATTATCTATGCTTTCATCTTCCCAGGCCATGAGATCGCATGTCTCGGCATCATGGTTGCGGATCCGTAGCTTAATGTGATTGAGGTCGATATCTGTTTCGAGTTGAGACCTACTGAGTATCCCTGGCATAGAGCGTGCGAAGAGTGGTGTTGATAAATCAGGGGTTGCGCTGTCCGTATCGGAGCCGTTCTCAACCTGCCTGTTCTTGTAAGAAATAATCACTGCATTAAATGGGCATGACTCACTCCTTCTCATCCTTAGCAAGTCTTTCTTCATTACTCACAGCCGTTGTTTCCTGAATATCTTTGGTTCTTGCCCGCGATAAGCCCACAAACTCCTTCTTGTCGAGCTTCGCCTTCAGTCTATCATCAAGCAGGTCCCATCCGTACGAGTCTGGATCCAACATATACTGTGGCGCATAATCGCCCTTGTATCTCATCTTGATGCAGCTGTGAATGTAGAACCCAGCATACCACCACTGATACCCTTCTTCTTTCGCCAACGCGATTTCTCGTAAGGCCCCGATCTTGCCAAAGTTGAGCTGATGGACCGATTCATCGTACATGAAATACACCGCGCTGACGCACTGGGGCAGAAGATCAAGCACCCCGACTGCGATGAGTTTTCCGTCAAGTCGATAGCACTGGTGGTACGAACCCAAGTTTTGCACCTGTCCATTAAAATCCCGCGTGCTCTTGCATATGGGAGACACGCAAAGAAAGCTTTTAAAACCAGATCTGGATATTCGAGTGGGCGGCTCATGATGCACGACTCGTTGGTAGTTTTCAAACACCTTGTATTTCTCCTCGGTATAATCATTGGACTCAAGGGTCACCTCAAATTTGTGAGCTGGAGTGGGCGGTGTTCTCAATTGTGTATTTTCTGATTCATGAGTCCTCTCCACAAGATCAAAGTCAGTCTTCCGCTTCTTAGCCTGCTCTTTGGACAGCGGATATAGTCTTGTGACCTCCTTAATATACTCATCTCCCTGGACAAACCTCGAGAAGCGATTCAAAGACTGTCGTTGATCCTTGGATGCGTGGAAACCATGCGAATCAAGACGAATTGTGTATTGAGGACAGCAGGAAGCTAGCTGATCGGGTTTGTATAACGTTGTCCCAGATCGTCTCCAACCTCGATTGAGTAGCGACTGGTAACACTCCGCAGTCAAAGACTTCGTAGACGCATAATACGAGTAGCCTAGAGGTTCTTGTTGTTAATACCAATCACCCATTGCTTATTTCAGTCTAAGAATGACTTTGGCTGAGAAGTCTCCACATCACCAGGCTTGGGCATTGTTCAAAAACCCAAACACAGATTGGGCTTCCAAAAGCCACGCCAAGGCCTTGAACCTGACTGCACAATGGACGAGGTTGCAGCAGTACATTGGGATATGAACCCCAAGGATCAAGAACCAGGCGCTATCCACGGAACTGAGCATGCAAAGTAGAAGAGGAACCGACGAGTAAGAAATAGACTGGTAAGCATTGCTGGACTGGGCGCTTGCCCATGTTCGTCCGAGAAGATCGACTCAACTTCCTGTATGTTTGACTTGCTCTCACAACAGGAGGCCACGGGATCTGCTCCGATCCTGTCGCTGTGTGTTTGCCTTGCAAAATTCTCTGATCGATCATCCAAGGCTGGAGGAACCTTGCCGAGGGGCAGATTTTCAGGAACATGCAAGCACGCCCAACGCTGCTTACTTACGTCTCTGTGACTTACTCCCAGAGCTGTTCTTGCAGTAGCCGCAGCTGTTGTTGCTGTACCCTGCGATACACCGAGTTAGTTAACATCTTCCCTTCGACATGCTGGGCTGTCAACACATGCGCGGTGTGTTGTGAGAACAATATGCGGGGTCGAAATAAAACTTCTGAGTCGTGGATGGTGGGGGTGGCCAGGACGTAGACGAACGTCGGTCTCGCAGGGCGAATGCTAAAATCAACGACGTCGAGCCGTTTGGCCACGGGTCGAAACAATTGGAGAAAAGCAGCAGAGGGCAGAGGATGAGATTTAGCTTTCCCAAGCACACGTACCAATGGGCGACAGGCATGACTCTCCAGGGGTCTGCATGACGATGGAAAGGCTGCGCTGCGCTGGGTGGGACATAGGCAGGCGAACGACGTTGGGATGCAGGCAGAACGGACTGCAGGCTGCCCGTCCAAGGGATGCCGTAGACCGGAGCCCAGCGACCAGAGGCAAGACGCGAGACACCGGACCCGGCCAGGACCAGCACGACGGCGACGATGAGGGCGCGAGACGGGCAGAGGGGCGGGGGGCTGGACCGCGCGTGTGTTGGCTACTCGTGTACTGAGGTAAAGCGAGCAGGAAGCTGGATGGCGTGCCGGCGGAGCTTCTGGGTGGCTTGACTTCTGACTCTGCTCTGGCGTGGTTGATGTTGCACCGTGAAGGGAAGTGGAGTGCAGCGAAACTTGTAGACGAGCGCAACACGAGACAGGCCTAAAGAGGCAATACGGTGTATGCCATTCGTCGCCGCGCTCATGCTCTCATGCTCTCATGATCTGCGGGCTCTTCGCACAGCGCGTGTTTCTGGTGGGGAGCCTGTTGCGCTCGGGGTGGGTTCCTGTGACGGCACTGTCCTGTCCAGTCCTATCTGGATGGCACTGCGGGCTGCACAGGTGCTGCACTTAAAACCCCACCTACTCCCGTCACGACTGTTCATCGGAGTTGGCGGAGCGTGTTTGATTTCCCTCCGTCCAGGCAGGCAAGCAGGCAGAGTTTTGCACGCCAATCTATGCCCAAGCCGACGCTCTCGTGGGCTAGCTGGGTTCCGGGACGTACCTGATGAGTTGGTGTTAGTGGATAGCCAGCTGTGGCAAGCTGCGAGCTGGTGAATGGGAAAGATAGCGGGGTCCCGTCCAAACCGTCAAGCCCTTGACATAGGATGGCTTGTTGCTAAGAAACGCTTCCCCTAAATCTTTGAATTCAAAAGTCCCTTTCGGCTCGAGGCACGAGACATACATAGACTCACTTCTGCCTCTGCCTCTGCCTCTGCCGCTCACTGCGCTTTCTTCTTCTCGCTCTGTTTTGCTCCAACTTCCTCTCACTCTCTTCTGCCAGGTAGCTACCCACCACTGCAACGCACCCACCAGGCCTGCTTCCTGCCACCGTCGTTAGACGTCTCTTGCAAACCCGCTCTGCACTTTCCTTGCACATTAATGTCCGCTTCAGCTTGAACTTCCCAATAATCTTTTCTCCAGATTTCATCTGCCCACTCAACACCGCACGCATCCATCACAGCATGTCGCTTCCCGAGCTTTAAAAAAAAAGCGAGCAATTTCGAGCCGACCACTTCGATTTCGACAGAATTCGATTCTATTGATTTTCTTTCTTTGTTTACCCCACCAGTGCGAAAGCACCAATTATCGGTGAAGCACCGCCTTCATCATGGCGGCAAGTCGCTCCATGGAGTCTCGAACGGGGAGGAATAAGCAGCGTGAGTTTTTTCTTCCCTCTTGACCCCCCCCAAAGCGAGGCTGTGGCTGCGATCTGCTGCGAATCATTTGTACTCGTGCTCATGCTCCTCTCAGGTTACGCAGAGTCCGGCGAACGACTGGTCGCGGGTGTAGTCCCTCTGAATGAAGCCAAAACACATGTGCTCTTGATCCAATCAACTCGAAGAAATGGCTGGGTGATTCCAAAGGGTGGATGGGAGAGCGACGAAACTTGCACCGAGGCAGCACAGCGGGAGGCGTGGGAAGAAGCCGGAATCATATGCTCCGTGGACTACGACCTTGGTCAGATCGCCGAGACTCGCACTCCCAAGCAGATCTCCAAAGACGCCCCGAAGGCATTGTACCAATTCTACCAGTGCACCGTCACGAGGGAAGAGCGGGAATGGCCTGAGATGCACAAGAGGAATCGGTGGTGGGCAACGTACACCGAAGCTAAGACTTACCTGGCACATCGACCAGAGCTGCTGGAAGCTCTGAACCGCAGTACTATCCAGCGATAGCCTTAGGGACCCGGTGTTTCGTCTTTCCCAGAGCACTGCCGACCTTGTCCTGAAGCATCGTATCAGGATCTTGCACTCCAAAAGGCCAGCATGCCAACTCGAAAGTGTGGATACCGGGTTCGAAGATTCAGCATTTACTCTTGTTTTCAGACTGCGGACGTGGCATCTAGGGGATTATCTGCTTTATTTCGCGCCACAAAAAAACCGTCCCTTCTTCATGGTGCCATAAATGGCAATCAAGTCTGATCTATTACAGCAATCTTTCAATATGCGGCTGGCTGCTTCATTGACCGTAGAGCCAGAGCAACTCGAACGGATGTCTTTCCAAGCACCCTGAAAGCTTTTCCCAGAAAGGGACACATAAGTCATTGCTGCATTCTGCGCTGGCGTTTTAAGGTAGGGAAATACTCTAGAATAAAAGGGAAACATGGGTGGAGCATTGCTGAAGCATTGCACAATTTGCTATACGTACCTAAACATTCTGTACAGCATCTGTTGCTGCAAAAAAAGGCACCTGATATTGTGATGGGACCTCATTTTCATTAGCATCTGTCAATTCAGGTTATAGAAGGTTGCCTTGTCGAACTTCAATAAAATTAATAATTGAATTCTTGTGCTACATACAGAGATCGACCAGTTAAGAGTGACCCTCCCAACGCAAAAGAGTAAAGGTTCCCGACCGTCGTCATTCTACTCAGATTGCCGAAGATTTGTACAACAACCTCACGTTCTACTGCTCGCACGCGTCCTACAGCCCCAGCGCATTCTCGACCACGACGCGGTATGGAGTCGTGCACTCGATAGCCAACTTCATAGTCACCTCCGTACAATCTTTCGCAGATGGAGAACCTTACTCTCGACGATGCCCCTCCAATAGGAGGGGCTGCACCTCCACTGGGCCCTGGACCACCTCAACAGAGCCCCCAATTACCACCGCAGATGTTCACTACGGCTGCGCAACTGCTTGATATGACCGATAGTAAGAATCTCACCTTCCTAGTGCTCTCCCGGGTGCATCTAGCTACGCGGTGCTGGGGGCAGGAGACACGAAGCACGGCGCAAACGACTCGGTCACGAAGAGACTGGAGAAGGGATTTCATATTCACTTGGACAAAATGCTGATACATAGGCTCTCCTTGCAGAAAAACTTATGGTCTCATTACGTGACGGAAGAAAATTGATTGGTGTTTTGCGGAGTTGGGATCAGTTTGGTATGTTATGTCCAGAAGTTCCGCCCACACTTTCTACCAATACTTACCATGGTTGTAGCAAACCTTGTCCTTCAGCAGACCGTCGAGCGCATCTTCATTCCACCACCTAGTACTGCCTCATCTGATTCAAGGACGCCTTCGCCTGTTCAACCAGGGCTCTATGCCGATGTGCCTCGTGGCATCTTCCTCGTTCGTGGCGAGAACGTTCTGCTCCTGGGAGAAATAGACCTGGACAAGGATGATGATGATCCACCTGGATATCAGAAGGCAGATCTGGAGCTAGTGCACCAACTTGTTAAGGAAAAGAAAGCCAAGGAGGCCAGGAGAGAGAAGATCCGTCTCAAGAGGCTTGCAGATTTGGGCTTTGAAGGAGAGAGCACTGGCGAGGCTCTGATTTGATACATACTTATCTAAAAGAGAAAGAAGTCTCAAGGAAGTGGAGGGAACTACAATGTTCTCCTCAATTAGGTGGACTGGTACAGGGCGAATATTGTGAAAGCACCTAGTATCCAAGTCGGCGGATTGGTCAGTCAGCATTTTAGAACGTTGTCTATCCACTGAAATGCACACTATTACTTGTGCTGCAACATAATTGAACTGTCTTTCCTTGTCCCTAGCAAATCCTGTGAAGGGCTATATGACTCTGGACGGACACTCAAGAACGAGCATTTGGGCGCTACAATATCGCACTTAGGGATCAGCAATGGGCGCACTGATGGCAGTGCATTGAGACACAATTTGAGTATGTATCCTGTTGTTTATTGGGTATTTACATTAAACCATAAATGCTCGCATGCCGTCTAACCCTCAAAACGCCTGGCAAATGCTTGCAACAAAACCAAAAGAAGCGCCCAAATATTTCGCTACAATCATGCCAACATAGCAACTCTCTGTTCTAGTTGCCCTTCTCTTTCTCGTTCTCTTGCCCTGGCCCGTTCTCTCGCGAGCAGTTCTGTCTTGGGAACGTCTGGCAAAGGTACACCCGTAAGTTCTGCCTCGAGCGCTTCCAGCTCGTCTTCCACCTCATCTTCGTCATGATTCGAAATCCGTCCACCAAGCATGTCACTCACCTCCTATGAAGTATACTAGTCAGTGGCTGCAAGTCATCTCAACATAAACACCAAAGAGTGAAACATACCTGCTGATAAGCTATCGCATCAGCCGTCTCTCCCATCAGCTTCTCAACATGATCAAGCCCGCCCATTTCTTTATGAATCTCCTGGAGGACGTTGGTGCCCTGCTGCAGACCAAACACGACATCCTTCTGCACCAGCGCAAACTCCACACTACTTGTCAACTTCTCTAGTTGTTCCAGTTGCGCATCTGTCTTCGCCAGCAAAGACTCCTGATATTTCTTCCGGCGGAGTGCCAGCAATGCGCGTGGTTTATCGCCCTTAGCCAGCATCTCTTTCGCTATGGCCTTTTCTCGGTCTGTCAGGACGGTGATACGCTTCTGGTATTGGTGTAGTTTGTCGCGCTGGTTCTTCATGTCCAGGATCGCCCTAGTAATTTAATTAGTTGGTTTCTCATTGGCTTCCGAGATGATAGTCGCACTTATCCTGGGCAGAAATCTTGTGCGTGCTGGTGTTATTCCCCATGATTCGTTCATTAACCTCCAAGACCCAAGTTGGAGGGACGTATGTGCATGCGACCTCGAAGGTTGGGATCTTGGACCTAAATCGGCGACAGGCGCAAAGACATCATCATCCGATAAGCGATAACAGATCGGAAATAGGTTCCTCCGAGGTGCATTCGACAATTTTTTGGGGGGTTCACAAACTGATGAGGTTTACATGCGAAATCCAGCACTTTGGAAGAGATTGAAGTTCTTTAGTCTCTCAGCAAGCACTGCTACTTGTATGCAGTTGCTTGAGAATGGCATCAAGGAATCGGCCGTCGCTTACGCAGACTCTGGATCGAGAGGTAACATAACAATCACAAACAAAAGCGCATGCGAAGTGACTGAGACTGAGACTTTTTGCAGATATACCAGATTGTGCGCAAACTTGCAGATGAACAGGCAGAAAACGGCGGCAAGCGCCCTACGGTCTCTAGCGTTTACGACAACATAAAACATTCCAATTCTAGTCTAAAGCGTCGGAGTAAAAAGCTCCTCGAGGATTCGATCGAACGAGTGTTGCTGGTTTTGAAGGAAGAGCTAGAAGATAGTGACTCAGTCGATGGAGATTTCGAGGGAATTGAAGAGCCTGGGCCACAATTGAAGGTAGGAAATTTTTTTGGGGTAGGAATTGTGTCTGATGGTTCCAGGAGCATAATATTATGAACAAGAGCATTACACGACTTTGGGCAAAGCCAGCGACAACCAGCATGAGTTCTCGAGAAGGTACGCCTCCGATAGGTGGAACCTCTGGAACAGTTCTACCCATCCAGACCGGAACGAATAGCCTCTTAGACTCGCCGATGAAAGCAGAGAGACAGGCCAACGGCGAGCCAAAACTCAAACGTCGCAAGGCGGAAAGGGAGACGAGGAAAGAGACCGACAGATCGCCCCCTACAGATATCTCATTGGAGAACCTTGGAGGAGTGGACAATGTTATTGAGGATTTGAACGAACTCGTGGCTATGCCTATGCTTTACCCGGAGACTTATATCAAAACTGGTATTCAGCCTCCTCGTGGAGTGTTGCTACATGGCCCTCCTGGGTGTGGTAAGACAATGATTGCAAATTGCTTTGCAGCTGAAATTGGGGTGTCTTTTATACCGTTATCAGCTCCATCTCTTGTAGCGGGCATGTCTGGGGAGTCTGAGAAGAAGATCCGAGATATTTTCGATGAGGCAAAGCGTATGGCTCCATGTCTCGTCTTCATTGACGAGATCGATGTCATTATGGGCAAGAGAGAAAGCGCGCAGAGAGAGATGGAGAAGCGTATAGTTGCCCAGATGCTCACCTGTATGGATGACATGGCGTTAGAAAAAACGGGCGGGAAGCCGGTGATCATCATTGCTGCTACAAATCGCCCGGACAGTCTTGATCCAGCTCTTCGACGAGCAGGAAGATTCAACAAGGAGATCAATCTAGGTGTGCCAAACGAGCAAGCACGCGAGAAGATTCTCCGAGCTCTTACCCAGAAGCTCCACCTTGCAGAGGACTTCGATTATCGAACTTTGGCAAAGATGACCCCTGGATTTGTCGGAGCTGATCTCAACGATGTTGTTTCGGTTGCAGGTACTGAGGCAATGAAGCGTATGATGGCAGTCCTCAAACAGCGCAGTGCTACGGCCATGGAGCTCGATACGCCGAATACAGAAGTGACAACTGCACCAGCGCTACTGATTCTCAGATCCCTGGTGGCTCATGCTGGAGAGTCATCTCCGGATGGCGACTTCTCAATCACGTATTCGGATTTCCTGGCAGCAGTGCCAAAAGTTCAACCATCGGCGAAACGAGAAGGATTTGCAACTATTCCTGATACCACCTGGGCCCATATTGGAGCATTACATGAGGTTCGAGAGCAACTTGAAATGGCAATTGTTGAGCCTATCAAACGCCCAGAGTCATTTGCGCGTGTCGGTATTACTGCGCCCACCGGAGTACTTCTTTGGGGACCACCGGGTTGTGGTAAAACACTTTTGGCAAAGGCTGTTGCCAATGAATCCAAAGCAAACTTCATCTCTATCAAAGGGCCAGAACTACTTAACAAGTATGTTGGCGAATCTGAGCGTGCTGTTCGACAAGTCTTTGAGCGTGCCCGCTCTTCTGTACCTTGCATTCTCTTTTTTGATGAGCTAGACGCCCTGGTACCTAAGAGAGAAGATTCACTCTCAGAAGCAAGCAGTAAGGTTGTGAATACCCTGCTTACAGAACTAGATGGATTGAGCAACCGTGCTGGAATCTACGTTATAGCTGCCACTAACAGACCTGATATGATTGATCCTGCCATGTTACGACCTGGACGACTAGGCACCTCTGTCTTCGTCGACCTACCGACTCCGGATGAGAGAGTGGAGATTCTCAAGGCACTTTACAAAAAGGCTCTTCCAGCAGCTCCCCCAGAAGAAGTGGAGAGTCTGGAAGGGGTTGCCAGAGATGTCAGATGTACAGATTACAGCGGAGCTGATCTTGGAAACCTGCATCAAGCTGCAGCAGTTGCAGCCTTGAAGAGAGAGATGACCTATGGACCTGGAACCGAAACTCTCAGGATTCAAGCAGCCGATTGGGAGGTCGCCTTGGGTAAGATCCGGTCAAGCGTCAAAGATGTTGGAAAGTATCGTCGCTTAAAGGAACGAGGCATGTAAGAGAGAGAAAACCAAGTCCAGTTGTGGAGTTCAGAATACAACTTTAAATTTTCAAATGACATAGGAAATCGCCTCCAAATCCAAACCCCTCCCTTGGATTTGCAAAGACACTATCAAAGAGTGAATATAATTATGGATCGATGACAAAGGAAAATAGCGGGACGGGTATATCGACAAAAGAAAAGTGCTCCATCCAGCCCGTCACAACCATTTACCCCAACGACCGGTGCATTAAAAGACTTGAAAGCAGCGCAACCTCCGGCCAACCCAACGCCATCCCGCCCACATTAAAAAGATAGGAAAATCAGCAAGCATCGTGCTCTCACACCGACTAGGCGGTGGCAGGCTCCTCAGCAGGTTCAGCAGCAGCGGCAGCAGCTGCTTCAGCCTCGGCCTCAGCAGCCTTCTTCTCCATTTCCTCAAACTTCTTTTTCTTCAGCGCCAAACGCTCTTTCCTCTTAACCTCCTGCTTATCCTTCTCCCTCTCCTTCCACTCGCGCACTACGGCTGGGATGGCTCTGATGCCACTCACGGAATGCCTCATCGTCTTGACGAGGTGGGTTCTCGCCTCGCCGAAGTTCTCCTTGGCCTCTCGCCAATCGGCGCGAGCATTGGTTGCTTGTCGTCGTGCGCGGTAAGCCTGCTCGGCTCGCTGCGCGCGCTGGAAGGAATCTTGCGCCTTTTGACGGTTCGTTCGTAGGTTGAGTTCTGTGCCTGATGTACCGGGCCGTCGGGGCTCTGGTAGGGGCTTGTCGGTATCGGCCGCGCCAGCTTCACTCATGATGATGGATTTTGGTTGGAAATTTCTTATGTGTGCAGATAGAGAAAAGAGTGGCTTGAATGTTCAAGTTTATGTATCGTGTGAAACGAGCGTGTAAGGCCTGGTAGCGACTGTACTGTAACAAAGGTTACTATTTTATGCGTAGAAGTTTTCTTCTGGGAGTGTGAGAGGACGCGGGTTTAGTTATACGCGGTTCCTGCTGGAATTGTGCCTAGGATTGCGTGTGAGGAAGAGAAAAATGGCATGAAAACGCACTTACCATTCCGGGCAAATTGGAGATGAGATTAGCCAAAGTTATGCTTCTGGAGCAGAGGGCATCCAGAGTGAGTAGCATGCGCTGGCTAGGTTCTTGCTGGCAGCTCGCTAGACACTTAGTTGATGCGCGTCTCCTTTCAGTCGCTTTGCATGAACCATATCCCTGCCATCCCAACGTGGATTTCATCTGATGTGGAGAGTTATGGATGATACCTCGCTATACTTATATTTTATAGACAAGGGATGTAGTTGTATGTGAGGTTGATAATGTTGTTATCGGAGATACAATTGATTGCATGTTGTTGAGTATATGCATTTAAGGAGCGCGTCAACGCGTGCTATATAAGCTGCAACACAATTCCAGACAACAAGACATGATCGATTGATTGGCCCTGTAGTCAAACCCTCTGTGGATACTCGAATCTTGCAGACCTAACCCTGATCTCGTGAAATGCGGCTGTGATGCTAATCTACAATAATAAGACTACTTGTGTGACTTCTTGCCTCTCGACAACCCAGCTAACGGCTTCTCAGAATGCCCATGCTGGAAATCACCTGCATCAAACCAATATCATGAAGGTGGATAATTTCTGAGCTCTGTCATGGGAGGGCCTCCCAATCGATGGTTGACGGACTTGTTTACTGCATGCACTTTTTTTGGGGTCGTGCGAGCTGAAACCTCGATATTGTGAATGATACTTGAGTTGCGATAGTCCTGGCAGAAGTGGGAAGGGACTTTCGCTATATAGATATATATTCAAAACCCTGCAGCCCTGCGCTTCTTTGCTTTCTTCGGGGTTTTATGAGGAGTGTTAGGAGTTTTGTGAGGAGTAGGCCTACTTCCAAATGCGCCCCGATTGGGCTGTGTCATGGGGGTATCGTCCACTACCTGTGAGCTGAATACAGGAGCGACGATGACATTCGGCTGGCTACCGGTGGCCTGATGCTCTACCTGAGTAGATACGTTTTGCGAGGCGTTCAATCGTTCTCGACGGAGAAACTTTTCTGTTCTTCGTCGTCTACGAGCTGCTTCCCGTTGGGTGACCTCGTTGTCCTCTTCATCGCTATTGATTCGCGCAGAGTTGCTGGCCGCTTGTGCTGCCTCCCACGAGAAATCATTCGGATTTAGGCCGGTAGCCAGGGGCCAGTCCGATAGCCAGGCAGGACCAGCAGATATATCTGGCCGAGATCTAACGGACACGGCGTATTGTCGCAGTCGTAAGATAGCAGGATCTTCCATGACCTCAGATACAGAACTCGCTGTGTCAGACTGTGCAGACCTAGTCTCGGTGGCCATACTTTGAGACGACATGATATTTGGTGAACTTGCACGCGACGGTTCGCCTGATCTCCCACGGAATGAAAGGACAAGTTGATTATAGACTGGCTCAGGAATTGAGTCTGGCACAACTGTGGCTTTGTTTCGTAAAGAAATGGTGGTTGAGCCGAGGCATAACTCTATTGCAATCCTGCGAACAGTCTTGTATTTTGCCAATCTGGTCTGACCTGAAGCCTTCAATGGTAGACTGGTTATCCAGTTGCGAACCAAATGGTCATAGATCTGAAGGAGTTTTGGTACTCGTAACTGCATGTTCTCAGAAATCCCCAGTCTAAATCCAGCATGGGCGACAAAATTAGAGAACTTCAATTCCGAGCTCATATCTGGCTCATCTTCGGTATGGTCTAGGCGGTCGATGAAGTCTTGCAGTTGTTCTGCAGTTTGTTCAAGATCATTGAAGGTGGGAAGACGCTCAGAAAGCTCGAGACTGTTGAGCGTTAGCAGAATCTAGGCAAGACAGATAGTTCTTCAACATACAATGTTGACATAGGCAGGTGATCATTTTGCTTAGCTACCTTGATCCGGTTTTCGATGTCAAGCAGAAGCTCAGTGAATGCGTGTACAGCAACTGATCGCTCCGCGGATTGCTCGCCAAGAGGTTCCATAGCAGCATCTACAAATGCCTTTTGAAAGACGCTTCGCATATCAACCCTTAGGTCCTGTTGTGTTGGCGTGCTGTCAACCTCATTCTGATTCCATGGAAATCCTATGGCTTGTGAAACACCTTGCGCTCTCTGGTCCCAATTATCCACAAGACCATCAGCAACAACAAATGAGTCCACGATATTTCGAACACCACCCCAATTCTTCGAGTGGCCGGTGCTTAACGATGGTGGATACACAGTTGTTGAAATAGAGACCTCTTTACCCTCTGTTGTAATACTCATAGCATATAGGCCCGTGGATACCGAGAGGTTAGTACTAAGCGACCACATCTGATAGAATCTGACATTCTGTTCCAAGTACTGAGTCCCAGGGTCTAGCGTCAAGTTGTTTGAACTTGCTGTTAACTGCACAGGCATAACACATAAGGTCGCTGTCGTTTTGAAAGAAGGGACTAAGGTCTCGACCTCATTCTTTGAGAGTGTTGTGGAACCAAAGAGGGAAATTGGGCGTTTCGAGCCGTCACAGGCAATAGAAAATCTGTAATAAGAAACCATAGAACTTTTAGCTGATGACACCAATAGTAGTGATGCTAGAACTCGTTAGAAACTTTCTCCATCAGTCTCAAGCCTGGACATACCATTGTCTTCTTCTTCTTCTACGACAGAAAGTTTCAAAGTCTCGTCTTGAGTGTCTCGGAAATGGCGTTCAGAAAGTAGAATGCTTGCTCCAGCTTCTCCAGACTCTTTGTCTTCCCCAGCCGGTTTGACTTCAACCCAGAGGACACGGGAACTTGTTAGGATGAACAGCTGACTCAATTTCATCGAGCTTCTTTTGACGTCTAGAATCCAATCTGTTGTATTAGATCCTACCAAGTCAGGACTGGAGAGCAAACTTGGAGTTGCCTTCACATCGAAGACGGCGACTCGAAACCTATTGCATATAGCCACTGTACTGACTCCTCCTGCCCAGAATATCCGGTGCCAGCCATCACCATCTGGCGCCAATTTCGAGATCTGCTCAGGAAGACTGCCATCGTACATTTGGCCTCGTTTACCAGCGGATACCTCCAGGGCCGCTTTTTTGTACCTTCTTCCTTCAATGTCCCAGATACTCCAGCTTCCAGTGCTATCTATCACGGCAAACTGGCGATTATACCAGGGGTTGAAACTGATATCCACAAGGCTTTGAGATCCACATTTTTCAGATGTGAGAGATGCCACAGGATTGCAGCTCAGGCGTGATGGAGCAAATTTCTTTGAATAGCCGGGAGGAAGTGCAGCAGGTAGTGGTAGTCTGCGAAATATTGGCCGGAATATCGTAATCACTCCAGCCTGACGAACAGCAAGCCATGAGCTTGGTCCGTCCTCATCATCTGCGAAAACGATCTGCTGAATAGTTCCTCCATTGCTCGTCCAGAATCCATGATCGGACGTGCTAGGCTCTGGAACCGAGAGCTTTGCTCCATTTCGTACCCAAGCATACTTCTCAACTTTTGGTCTGATTAAACGTAGTACTTCTCCAGCTTCACCAGATGGCATTGCAACGACTTGTATTGAGCGGGCACCTCTGCCGCTGTGCTCAATATCTTCAGCTCTGCCTGCCGAAAGTAAAGCTCCCGAGGTGGAAGGAAGATCTGACTGCGTAGCTGATGGCGCCATAGCAAAAGCCGAATAAAGTGTATTTGCCGGCCATGTTTCTGGAAATGCCTTAGTGATCCATTTGCCCTGATCCCGAGCTCGATGGGATTTTCTCTTCACAGTATCAGGAACTTCCAGTATCGAAGGAAACACGGTTTGAGTCAATGCTGTGAGTTGTTGAAGTTGACCATCTGAAGATATATCAGTTTATACATCTTCATAGATCTGTGATGGGAAGAAGTATTTCCCGATCTCGCAATGGTTTCATGTCCCTAAATTTTACTCACCGTCATTGAGATTTCTTGAGAACCCCCATTGCTTTGTTTCGATATCATAAGTGGCCTCTCCAAGGTGGCCGTAGGAGAGGTCGGTCACTCTGTGATCAATCATTTGGTCGTCGAATAGGTGCTATGAATGATTTCTTTGAGGTCATTGTTTGGTGGAGGGACCTGAATCAAGGATTCGAGTTCTGCTACAATAACTCCCTATTAAGCGTTATGGCCTTAATCGACCGAAGTTTCTTCAGCGCACTTTTATAAAATAGCACAGAGCTGTAAACTTCAAGGCGAGGCCATGATGGTCTTGCTCAAAGTTTTGAACGGTTCTTAGAACAATTTTTGGATTAGTCAGCTAGTGGTCCATCGTTACCGCGTCAACTATCTTTTCGTAAACGTTCATTCTGCGCGACAACACGCTTGTGCATCACAACTATTATACTTTGGATACTTGCACAGCAATAAACAATCTATATCCTCCAAAGTCAAGCAGAATGACTACAGCGTTTGACCCGTCTTTGTCCACGAGCGCTATGCGCCCTCCGTTTTCTGTGGATGCACCTTCAATGGCCGACTCCTTACCAAGCATCAACTTCGGCTTTGATGACTTGCGCGATCGTATGGCTAAATTTACAGTCAAATTTGATACATTCATCGAGGCAGGCCGCAAGAGAGTCTTGGAGGAGCGCAACCAATTCCGTATGAATGTCGCTGAATTACAAGGTAAGTAGTCAGAGGAGCGCGTCACGCTTAGTTAATCTAATAGCATTGTAGAGGATCAGCGCATGAAGAAAAAGGACATTGAAATCCTATCCGCCAAAAGCTCACAACATCAACAAATACTCGCGAATCAGGCAGCCGAGGCGAATGAAATGCAAGCCGCCATTGCATCTTTGACAGAGCAAAAAGATGCTCAATTAGCCACAAAGGAAGCTTTGCAGCAACAAATTGCAGAGACACAAAAAGCGATTGAGGCACGTTTAGCTGCTCAGCGAGCCCATGCGCAGCACATTGAGAAGCAATCTCGTTTCAACGTACCAGAGCTAGATTTCTGGGAGTCGAATTTGAGCATGAGCATTGAGGGTGCAGGCCAGACTGATCGTCTGAAATTCAGCTATTCACATATCGACGATCGTGATTGGGAGAGGGAGGCTTGGTTTGAATTGGATATGTCAAGGAGGGAGTACGAAATTCGGCACTGCAAGCCGAAACTGGAGAGTGAGAAGGTAGAAAGAGTGGTGGACAAGTTGAACGAAACTAGGGATATCCGTGTCCTGCTGAAGGGGATGAGAGAATTGTTTGTTGAGCATTGTAAGAGCACTTGAATGTGACACCTATGCTATGTTGGACTAGATATTGTCCAGGATAATGTCAAATAATGATCAATGGTAGAATGAATGTAATATTTACAACCAATAGTCCGATTGACCGTGTACATGATTGATCTTTCGAGAGCATCTTCAAGAAATATTCCCCTGAGTCTCGTCCGGCATATATTTATATTTTGGAATTCCATCATCCGGCAAATCATACCAGGCTGCCTTTTCCTCCACGAAAATATGCTCAGATGGTTTCGGTAGCTTGCCCTTCACGCTCTCATCGTCGATTGACGAAGCAGCCAGACTGTTCCACTCCATCCTATTTAGGTACTGGAAATAGATGGGACTTCCACACTTTCCGCAATGCGATCGCTCTACACCTTCCGAGTATTTAGTCCTAGTGAAAGCTTCTGGACCACAGAGCCAAGTGAGTGCTGAATTCTTGAATCTTGCGAATGAGAGAAATGGAGCGCCAGAGAGTTTGCGGCATGTTTCACAGTAACAATTCGTTATCTCTACCGGAAGTTCTGTGCTAGTGTACCTGATAGACTTGCAGCGACAGCTGCCTTCAAGTACGTGCATATTCTCGGTAGGTTTTTGGGTAGGAGTTTCTGAAGTCATGGTTGAAATTCTTAATAAAGATGGTTGATGGGTTACTTGCAAGAAGTTGGTTCGTTTTAAGGCGCGGGGTTAGGCCCAATTCTAGTGACGAAATGCAGCCTTGTAGATAATAAGGCGCGAGATCTTCGCGTCCCGCCTTCCAACAACATCAAGTGGATCAACAATGCCTTCGGACGAAAGGCAGGACAAGCAAGCCAATGCAGCTCAAGCACGTCAAGTAATTGATGTATTTCACGAGATCTCAACACTCCTGGTACAGCCTTTCTCCTAATCTATCTAACTGCTGCAAGGATTGCTGATCGTGATGGTGGATGGATAGAATGCAAATCTTGACCGACAGGAGCTCTCGATTTGTATCTCCTTGATTGAGAATGGCGTCAACCCTGAAGCTCTTGCTGTATGTATATACCTAGGGCGAGATAGCGGGGGATTTGACGTCGCTGACTTACCTTCTTTCTGCAGACGGTTGTGAGGGAGCTTAGGAGAGATGTGGAGGACTCGCAGTGAGGAAAGGAACCTATGGCGCAAGTATGGGGATGTGTTTTGGGTTACTTATGGGATAGGTGTAGTACGCCGGAGTACAAGTGCGCGTTTGCGTTCAGCATAGAGTATAGAAAACAATCACCTTATCCGCTTCAGCGATGCAGTCTCAGTTGGCCAAGACGAATTGCAAGGAGATTCATGAACATCAAAGTTGTTTCTATTATGGCATGTCAAAACCGCTTGAGCCAGAGTGTGCTTAACCCTTTGATTTAGGATTGAATTATGAAGAGTGAACAAATCCGCATGATGCACCATTCCCCCTTCCCTCCCGTCCATAGCAGCCACCCAAACTCCACATAGACTTCACAAACGTTTCGCGCAAAGACTCCTTGAACCATGATTACCAGACCTGTAAACAGAGAAGCGCCTCCTGATGCCCTAAAATCCATGCAATATTCAACGGTGACCAAATAAATCAAACCTATCTGCCTTCCCATCGTCCTCATCCTCATCACAATCGTCCATGTCGGAGTCTGAATCATCCTCGTATTCTTCGTCATCGTCTTCTAAATCCACTTCGATGTTCTCTGCGGAACCAACACTGCGAGGCTCATCCCTGCCCCAAAAGTCTAGATCATCACCATCATCCCCAGAGTCTTCCATCACCCCTATGGCTTCTGATAGGTCATCTATCAGAAGACTTCGCCCACGTGGAGGTGACACTGATCTAACAATGCGTTGTCGAGTATCATAGGGAGTGAATCTCAAAGTGGAACCCAGTGACGCCTCGGAGGAATGCAGATGAGACGAGTGTCTTCTTTGTCGTATAGGTCCTACGCCCAGTCTCGCTGGTTCGCCAGTAGCATGGTCTCCCGATGGCAGTGCTTCAACTTCTCTGGATTCAATTGCTGGGACTTCAACCGCCGGATCGCTCAAGATTGATAGCTGAACCGTGTTATAAGACAAGCATATAGCACACCTGAGCCCAAGCCAGTGATAAGTGACCGCACTTTTAGCAAAACAATCATTGCATGATACCATGGCCTTGGTATCTCTGAATTGTGGCGGCATAGGTTGACTCTCAATGGCTCTGTCCAGATTTCGAAATTGCGTCTCCATATTGACGGTACTCCTGCTGCATATTGGGCACTTGTAGGAGGACTTCATGTGCTCATAATAGCATGTCTGGTGAATACTATGTCCACAAAGCATGAATACTACTGGATGAGGCGACGTGAACATGTATTCGCCGCAAATAGGACAGTCGCAGTCAGATACTCGCTCAATGCATTTATGGTCTTGCTCCACAGACATGGACATGCAAACACCGCAAGTCTAGGAGTGTCAATTATGCTCATTATCAATGGAGTAGAGCCACTCACCTTGCAGTGGAAGAAATCCTTTCCAAGCCCCCTGCCCTTCCTGCAGATACCACAGTCGTTGCAATGGTATATACTCTTCTGAGAATCATTGTCCCATAACTTACATACATCGCAGTAGTACCACGCGGTCCGCTCACCACAGCCAACACAGAACTCGCCAGCTTTTTGAGCGCAGAGGCATATCATGCATAGCATATTCTTCGTTGCTTTCCTGATAAGAACATGATCTTCTACCTCATCATGACACAGACGACAAGTGTACCATCCATCGCAGGTTGAGCACTGTAGCTTTACGTTCCTCTTGTAGTGTTTGCATCCCAAATCCAGGATCGGCTCGCCCTGACTTTCGTTGCCTTCTTCTCCATCTTCCACCTCGAGAGATTCATCGGGCGGGGCGAAAGTCCTCTGCAGATCCTCGGGGGACAGGTGAAATGTATAATGCTGGGACGATGGAGATCCGTCTGGGAGGTGGTTTCCTGGCCAGAAATTGAAAGAGCTTAACGAGCTAGGAGTTGTAGGTCTCTCTTGACTGATCAGATTGGCCATAGAAGATCCTCTTGGTTGGGCCTTGACGTTTGATAACATTTGGGATTCGCTATAACTCTGCGTCAAGAGTTCATGCATCATGCGAGCTTTTTCCTCCTGTGAAGTGTCCTTAGATTGTATTATGATGATTTGTCGTCTCAGGTCTCCCATACCGTCATCCGCTGGAAGGGAGCTGTTCCTCCTGTGACAGCCAGACCCCGGATTTGACATATCCCTCGTCGAAATGCGAGATGGCCCTTCTGCAAGGCTGATACCTGCCTCAAGCATGGCCTGATTTCCGCCGCCTGCACTCACAACTGAACTCGTTCGGAAAGGACGGGGAATGCCAAAAGACGGATTGCTTGTGATGTCATCAACGATTGGTCCAGGTTCTGATCGTATAGATGCCGTACGGAGAGGATAGCTCTGCGTTAGGTTTTGGGCAGGATTCAGAGTAGCTGGCGCGCTTGAAGCCCCCTCAAAGCGCTGAGTAGCGAGTTCTGCTACCAATCCTCCATCTTCTTCAATTGGAGACGAGATTATGGACGCTCCAGAGATACTGTTGATCGCATTGCTTGGACCGGTACTTAGAGATGGTAGGGCCTCCCGGCCTTCGCTCACCTCCTCAATGGCATTTTCAAGTCGACCCAGAAGATCGTTGCGAGAGATTGTACGAGCGGCGTGTGACTCGGGGTGATCGCTGTTAGAGTTCGAGAATCGGCGGGCTTGTCGTAGGATCGGGTTTATAAGGAAGTCGGATACGAGAGAGGTCATTTGGTGAAGCTAGGAACCATCAAGGATTTCTTGTTTGCTCGTAAGGATACAGAGAATGAAAATGGTTGAACTAAATAGTGGACCACCAGCGCGCAACATCTCAGGAGAAGGCGAGTCTCGCGTCGGGCGAGATGTAGCGTCATCGGAGGCGGGCACAGCGGGATGCATAATCGCCCACTAACTTGGAAACTTTGCGGTTTGCACGTGCAAACGGCCGAATGCTCCAAACAGCAACATACCCAGCTAGGACTATTTGTTAATCGCCCTCCTCTCACGTCTGAACAAACGGATCCATTGAGACCTGAGGACCAGTCGCAAACCTACCAGCCACAATTCAGCCCCAGCCCTGCTCATGTCGACCTTGAATCATGTAGAGGTGATACATGCCTATCGACATCTCTATCGAGCTCTTTTGCAAGCAGTCCAGTACTCAAAGCCAGCGAGATATACAGCAAGGAACCAGTTGAGAACGGCATTTCGAACAGAGGATCCCTCGCAACTCAAGCGGGATACCGTTGCAAGGACCTTGGAATTCCTGACCAATGCAGCAAGAGAACGAGGCTTGGAGCACAAGCTTGTCAAAAGCCTTCTTCACACAGCACACTCCACAGCAGCCGGGTCGCGAAGGTGCGCAAAATCAGAGAGTCCGCATCTCACGCAATGATTGCTGATACCTAAAAGACCAGAAAAGGTGCAACTTCCTGCTCAACAGGCCGTGTTACGCGATGCACGCACGCATTACAATATGACCATTGCAATGCTCAACGATAGTATGGGTCTTTGTCTGCGGTGAAAGTCCGTCATCTAGCATTGCCAAGCAGCAGCCTTGACAACGCCTTCGAAATGCCGAAATGAATGTTGAGACTCGATTGTCGCCTGCTGTACCTTGATTCCATAGCATAGGGTTGCTCATGCTGGTAGGCTCGGATGCCACTAATACAGGAGGATTTGAACTTTAACGAAAGATTGAGATGCTATCTTGTGGAAACCGAGCGTCACCATTCAGCCTCTGTAGAAGGTCTAACCTCGTAGAAGTCTCTCAAGACAAGGCTCCATAGAGAAGAAGATGCTCAATTAGCCTCGAGTAGTACATGCACCCTGTTTCTCGGTTGCTAGAGCTTCTTACCCGGAGGAAGTACAGAAGGGATTGACAAGCATCTTGCAACCATCAAGAAAGAGAGATTGGAGGACTTTGGTGCAGAGAACCGTGCAAATTATGACAATTCTAAGCTATTAAAATAGCTGTACACTTGGACACTGCAACACTGCCAATGTTCTTGATGTCCTACTCGTGAAGCTCAGTTGAGACATTTGAGGTATAAGTGGCCCACAGCAGTCTTGGTGGTGGGTCTGAGGTATGTAACGAATCAGGCTCGACTCATTTGTGCCCAGGCTGCGCTTTTGCGAGCGACTCAACAATGACCGAGATGCTGAATCGCTGTGCCATCCTTTCATTGCTCGTTCTAATCCGCCCTTTCTACTTCCACTGAGTCTTTGTGGTGGAAAAGTGTTTGTCGTCGTTCAATTGCGTCACCTTATTATTCGACGGGTAGAGCGAGTAATTATTAGGAGCTATCCCTGCTCACGACCCGCAAATACACAGGTAGACGAAGGAGCAGTTCACCTCGTGCGGGACCTCCAGATCCAACCTACATCTCTGCTCTACAACCCCGCAATCTGCAACGTCCGTAAAGCTTCACTCCAGTTCTCAGTTCTGCAAACTTGCAGCCAACTCGCAGACAATTCTTCCGTTGGGAATTGTACCGACAGGAGATTTCATGGATAATCCTTTAGCCTTATCGCGACCGCGTTGAGGACTGGTCTTATAAGACCATTGTCCTTCAGCGCAAGCCGCCATTCTGTTGCACTCCAGTATGCCTGGCAAGCCAGGCCAGAGCGATGGTGTCCAGCAAGATCGATTGTCGAATATCTCCCAAGCTACCAAAGTGAAGCCAAAGAGATGGGCCAAACGCTATCGGACTGAGATAGCTGCCAGTGCTAGCAGTGTTTTCTCGACCTTCTTTGCTGTAAGCCAAAACATTGTTGGATTGCAGGGATATAGATACTTACAAGCTCCAGTTTCCTTTAGATTCCGTAAAGACTCGCATGCAAACTTACAAGTACGACAACTTTGCGGATTGTGTGCGTGAAACATACAGGACGGAGAGATGGCGTGGTTTCTTTCGTGGTAAGTGTGAACCTCCAAATGCTGCCACCTACTCTCTTTACTAATTACTCGTAGGTGTTACTGCGCCCCTGGCAAGTGTTACTCTCGTACGCACGATCTCCTTTTCCGTCTACCAACGCTCGAAATACAGCTATGCAGAATGGTTCAAACGCAACTTTGGGTTAGATCCTCTTGTCCATGTCAACACTCCAGGGACATATCCCACATTCTCTACAATTGCTTGCTTCGGAGCAGCAGGAGCTACAGCTGGATCTTTCATCACACTAGTTGCATGTATGTAATAATCCAAAGGGACAGCGAGGGACAGCCTTTAAGTACTAACGTACTTTAGGCCCTTTTGAACTAACGAAGTTGAGCGCTCAAGTATCAGTGCTCATGGCAGAGCGCAACAAACACAGTCTCTCTGATCCCAACCCATCCAAAATGGTCAGGGAGGTGGCAGCGAGCTATCAGAATAAGGGAACATTTAAGACGGCAATGAATATTGTCAAATATCGAGGGATTTTAGGGCTTTATTCTGGCTTCAACCTGCACCTTCGTAAGTCTTAGGTATTCTCCACCCACATCATGAAGTCTTTATTGACATTTTGTAGTACGGGATACGTTGGGTACTGCCATTTATTTCATGACGTACGAAAGTAGCAAACAGCTCCTCACCGCATACCGTCGTGATCGGTCCCCAACGAATCCATTTGCTGTTGTAGTTGCTGGAGGTCTGTGCGGAGTTGTGAGCTGGGCCTTAATCTACCCAATCGACTCTGCCAAGAGCATTTATCAACGGAACTGTTTGACGATTTGCAAAGGGGAGAAGGTTAGGAAAGCTCCAAAGATACAATTCTTCAACAAGAGGATGTACAGGGGTTTGGGGGTTTCTATGGGTCGATCATGCGTAGTGAATGCGATCTTCTTTTCCTCATTTGAGTTTATTAAGAAGCAAGTCAATTCTCTGGAAGATTAAGCAAAGCAAAAAGGGACCACACGGATTTGATGATATGCAAGATGCGTGGAGTTTCAAGGCTAGGATATCAATGTACACAGACTTTATCCAGTTGTCACATCAGCTCGTCTGTAGTGACTAGACATTGTAGTGACTCTGTTGAGATCCTGTGATTAAAGAGAAGAAGTTCGTTGGCTGTGAGATGCGCATCCGCCGCGGAGGAATCAGAAGTCCTGACTTAACCATTTCAAAAAGTAAAGCAACGCCGATTCAGCCTTATTAAGTCACGTGTAAACAGCACAGCGCCAAATGGACTTGGACCCACTGTGTGGCGCTAGCCTCGAGGATATCGCAGCCACGAACACTTGCCTTGTGCTTCTTCCCTTCCACATCGCACTTTGAGTCCCCACGCAGAACCATCCGCAACGGACGAAGTCGTCCGTCGTGATCATATTCTAAATACCGTCATATAATTTACGGTTCCGCTTTGCGACTGCTCTTCATTGGCTAAACTCCAGGCAAAGATTATGGTAGGTTAGTTTTATACGATGGTGGGCAGTAAGAAGAAAGAGAAAGCGCGTAATCTTGCCCTTTCAGCAGCAGATGGGAAGAAGAAGGTGACCATACGCCGCCGTCCGGACGTGCGTAGTGCAAAAGAGAAACACAAACATTTCCAAAGACGAGGATATGACAAGAAGACCTGGGCACAGCTTCCTCCAGTTCCATCAGGCTTGGTGGCGAGGTTGGAAGCCCCGAAGATAAAGTCCAAGCATCAGTCTTACTTCGAGTTTGCGGAGAATACCGAAAAGAAAAAGAAATTGGAGACTACGGTAGGTGATGGTGGACCTTATCATGGAGAAGGCGTTACTAAATCAGATCCTCATGTAGGTTACAACGGCTAAGGAGCCTCCTCCTGGCTTCGAGTTCATCCCTATAGGCGACCCAACCCTTTCGAATGCCTGCAAAGAGCTCTCACGGGAGCAAGGTGCTTTGGTATTCATTGTTTCGGTATGTGATCTCGCTTCTCATACCATGCTTGTACTGACCGTTTTCATAGAGTAAAAGCGAAGATGGCTCCGGTGTTTATGACCACGTTGACAGGATTGGCTACCATTTTCGAGAGTCTATCGTTGAGGAGGCGCGCGAGCTAGTGGGTCAAAATGTTTCGAGACGAAATAACTGGAATGTGGAAGCGATTCCTGAGTCTCAGGAAGAGATCAACAAGCAGACAGATGCCGCGATTCGTGATATATTTCCTAGGATACCAAATACTGATCGACAACAAATTATAGAGCACGGCTTTCAAAAGGTAAGACTCAACCTGTAAGACAACAATACGAAAAAGCTGACATTGAGGAAGGGCAAGAAATTTCAAGGACGTGAAATGATCGGGCTACAACCAGGTATTCCTTTAGCACGTAGAGTTCAGCTGGCAGTCCTTGCTCATATTCGACACACGCATACCCGATACGACATGCTGTTAAGGGAGACAACTTGGGAAAACGCTCGGAGAGCAGTGGAACCAGTCTGCCTTGATTTTATATTGAAGTGGCGTGGTGACGAAGAAACCGGACGCGATCAAATGGATGAAATTCTACGCGAAGTCGTAGTCATAACTGATTCAGAAAACGATAACTCAGAAGGAGAAGAAGACGATGGTAGCACTGATGAAGAAGGTGAGGTTAGTGATAGCCGTTCTCAGGAACGTCTTTCACGTCCAGAGTCTACGGACTCAGCTCTAGCAGTGCCTTCAACAGTACTAGCAGATATCCCGCAGGATCAACGTGGATTTGCCCAGGTCACAGGACGTAGATTACGTCATAGAGCTACTCGCGACCGGCCAGCTGCAGCAGAGAAGAAAGCGCAGCGAGGATTTGCCAGATACCAGGCAGCTTACGAAGGTGCCATGTCGAGGCGTCAAGGAGGTACCGGATATGAGACTATTCCCATGGAAGCACATCCAAGAACTGCACCCCCACATTTGGCATATCATTCCAATATAGGTCATAGTGGGATGCATAGACAAGAGCCTCACGTTGCAGAGCGCTTTCATGAAATCCCCAATAACCCTCGACCAGTAAGTTCAGAACTATCTTCTATACATATATCAATTTCTTTGCAACTACTGACAAGCACGAAAACAGCCATATTACCACTCGGCCCAGGCATCTCCAGGCGTGCTAATACGTAGAGATGATGGATTTAACAGACCTCCGTCTGAACGTCCAGTGTATCATGCTGAACCTAGGCCCTTAGGTAGCCCTTCCTACCAAATTCCAGAGGAGAGATTGCCGGTGATGGTAAGAGGAACTCCTCCACGACATGGACTGCAGGACATGCTAGTGCGTTCAGTCGAAACACCCTCAAGTGATGTAATGGTGGCATCGCCACGCTCCAATGGAGAGCTTGTATACCGCTCTCTTACCCAAACACATGATTCGTACCAACGACATGGCGTAGAAGGAAGAAGAGTTTCTCCTCCCAGGAGACAGATCATCGTCCTCGATGATGATAGTCCACAGGTAAAGCGGCGTCGAGTCATCGAAGATGACCACGGTCAATTTCGGCCAATGCCATCTCGTGAACAGGATCACTACTTGAACATAGGCTACGGCCAAGAGCCTGCATCACGCAGAGAGGTTTTCAGAGCCAGAGAACCTGTACCTAGCTATTATAGCGGCGCACAGTCTCAGAGCCAGAGGCAGTTGGATCATCAACCATACCATGGTCATGTGAACGAGAACATTCGTCCTCGTACTGGTGCCATAGATGATCATTCCTATCTGCCGGTACAACCTGATTATGGATCTGGAAGCCATATGCATAGACCGTCTTTTTTTGAGCATGAACCAGTCATGAGATCCCACCCTCGTCCAGTGATTGCAGAACCTTTCATTGATCGTTTCTCTCAAGCAAGACTTGAGCCTTTTCCAAAGGATGATTTTCCTGTTGCTCTCCATACGAGATCCCAACCACTTTCCTTCAGTCCGTCTTACGATGAACGACAGCAGGTGTAAGTAGAGTCTTGAAAGTTGTCATTCGACCTCCCATGAGATACATCCAGCTGACTTGTTTTCATCGCAGGCAATACGTAGACTCGAGGTCGCGGCCATTATTTGAACAAAGACATCACCACGAGGAGAGATATCCTGGCCGGGAACAACTTGGCCACCACGGCAGATCAGATCAACCACGACAGATTATCGTTCTAGAATAGCTGTGATTTTTGAGCCGTGCAATCTTTAGAGCTTTGCGTTCTTGAGAAAGAGCTAGGACATCTGTAGACTTGCATTCGTAGCAAAGTAGTGCGCATTGGAGATCCAGGATTCCAGCAAAGGAATGCTCTGTCCGCTTTATTTTTTCTATTGCATTGGACCAGACTCGGAGTTTCGGGGCGTTAAAGTTTCTCGATATGGTCACGGAGCTGTTTGGACTGTTAGTATTTGCATGAGCAGTGGAGTTTGATTACTAGGCCTCTGAACTTTTCGACACTCAATATACCCCTTTTGTAGAATAACAAGATCGATTTCGAAAAAAACTCCCTTGCTACGTCGATTGTACAAAGATAGAACATACCTTGATTGACACTCGCAGTTCAATCTATCTTTCGTGACGATCAATTTAATGCTAAAGCCCTTTTGCCCATCTTCGCAACTGGCCCAAATTTAAGAGGAAGCAAAGCCCTTCTTCCAAGAATACTTGGCTTGTGCCTGAAGTCTTAAACCGAGCGTGCCTGTCTTGCGAATTACTCATAAACAGTAAAATGTCCAGTCACTGTCACGACGAGCACGACCATTCAGGCCACTCGCAGCACGATGGCCATGACCACTCTGACGACCTTACTCCAGCTCTACAATACTCCCTCTATCAGCACATCAACTTTGACGAGATCACCACCTTGAATGAGTCACAAGCACACTCCGGCAAAGCCATCGTGAAGAAAACATGGGCAGAGCGGATGCAAGAGGAGCCCGCGCTGGAAAGCGATGCGGATGAGCAACTTTTGCTACATATCCCGTAAGTTGGATCTCACTTCTCTTTCCCAGTCATAGCTACCCCTCCCCACACCTACTGACGATCCCCGCAGGTTCACGGGCCAAGTTAAGCTTCACTCCATCCTCATCCGTAGCTCGCCCGCAGATTCAGCACCGCAGACGCTGAAAGTCTACATTAATCGCGACGACCTCGACTTCAGCACTTGCGGCGACCTTCCCCCAGCCCAGGAATTCAGTCTTTCCCAGACTTCCGAGATCCAAGATATCCAGGTCAAGCGGGCGCTGTTTGGGAAGGTGCAGAGCCTGACGCTTTTCATTGAGGACAATTATGGCGAAGACACGACGCTTCTGAGTTATTTGGGCTTCAAAGGTGATTGGATGCAGTTGGGCAAGGCACCGTCGAATATCTTGTATGAGTCGGCAGCTAACCCTGCGGATCATAAGTTGAAGGGCACAGAGGTTAATAAGATGGGCAGCGGACTTGGTGGTGGAAGAGGATTATAAAGGTAGTTCTTTCAAGTTGTCATGGATTCCATGCTAGGAATAGCAGTCGGGTGTCGTATCAGCATAAGTTCTAGCACTACCAACTCAGGTCTGTCAAGGAAATGATACATGGCATCCATGAAAAATATACTGCAGGCCTCAGGTTGTGTGCCCGCATTATTGGCAGCAAAGGTTCAATCCATCGAAGTCGGTAAACGCTGGCTTGCAGATGGTCTGTGAAAAATTCTTTCAATCACGATTCAAACAGCAAAGAGCTTTAGTTAGGGACAAGATATGGAATCTATTACTCTACATGAAATCGTCCAGAAAATCTTCGTTCCGGTTTTGGTTGCTTGACGCCTCCATATCATCTTCGTTGAAAATATCGTCATAAGCATGATCCTTCTGCCACTTCTTTTCCTTCCTCTCTTGAGCAATTCTAGCTTCTTCTCGTTTCTGGTAAGTGGTCAGCCATTGTACTCAATGATATCAGCAGGCCGAACATACCCGCTCCAACTTCTCGGCTTGTTCCTTCTTCCTTATTTGCTTCAATTTCTCTTCCTTCTCCATAGCCAGATCAGGAAACTTTTCTTCTTTGGTCTTGTTCAGACGGTTGACGATAGGATTCTCTCGTTGAGGAACCAGGATCTTCTTGACCTAGCACAGCATAAGCATTGGCTTTGTACACTAAACTACGGCCCACGAACCATCTTTTGGTTCTTGAATGAGACCTGGCCAGTGGCCATGGAGCCATCCTTCTTGAGATTCGACCATGGTGTGTAAATAATGGTGACATTATCCTTTTTGTTTCCTCCGCAAGATTAGTTTCTTGGAAGTACAATTGAACACATAGTTCCGAACTTACCTTCAATCGAGTTTGCCTTTGTCAATTGGGCACAGTCGATCAGGAGTTCCTGCGGTATGGCATCCCACGTCTCTCCTTCTCTCATTCGCAGGTAGATATGAGCACTTGAGAGCTTGTCCACGTGAAACTGCTTAAGGTCAGTTTCCCAATGTCAAACCCTCGGTTTGCCAGCAACGCACCCTGTAGGAACGTATTAGAATCTAAGCATGAGAAAGGTTGTTCGGGGCTCACCAAACATCCTCTTCCAGTCCATACTTGATCAGATCCTCATCTAATTAACTTGTCAGCTCAGAATTTCTTTGCTATTTACTCTCGGTGATATTACTCTCAACTTTGTCCTTTCCCACATAAAGGAAGGCCGAAGGCGAGACCACGTTTGAAGTAAAATAATAAACCATTGCCAGACTATGCTTTGGAGCAGAGACGAAGAAGTGCATTGAAAACCGTGGAATTTTGATATTACCGGCGGTTTAGGTCCTTTTCGTTTACCGTAACAAAAGAATAATCGCGACAACCTTCAAAGGTATAGCATCTCCTTCGTATCAACTACAGTCGCCCACGCACCATGGCACCAAAGCTGCCGACAAGCTGGGCACAGCTCCCTCCGACATTTTTACTTCCAGATGCGCTGCTCCCATTAATTGCAAAGCGTGGTGTAAAATATGGCTGGTCAACGGCACCTCCCCGAAATAAGCATGCCCGCTTCAACCAACCTACACAAGGAATCCCCAAGCCCACAACCGGTCCTGCAGCAGCATTGGCACGGAAGGCATTCACACTGCCATTAAGGACGGGTGCTCTGGCGGTTAAGAAGGGGATGACGGCTATCTACGATGCGGAATCTGGAAAGCGTACGGCCTGCACAGTCCTTCAGTTTGATCGAGTACAAGTCGTTGCACACAAGACAAGAGCGCAGCACGGATATTTTGCAGTACAGGTTGGAAGTGGATGGAAGCACGAGAGCAATGTGACGCGGCCGTTACTGGGACACTTCGCTCAAGCAGGTGTCAGTCCGAAGCGATTTATGGCCGAGTTCAGGGTGAAGGACGAGAATGGATTGATTCCTGTCGGACAGATCTTGGGCCCGGAATGGTTTATCGAGGGCCAGTTTGTCGATGCCCGAGCAGATTCAAGGGGTATGGGATGGGCTGGTGGTATGAAGAAGTGGGGATGGAGTGGACAACCTGCGTCTCACGGTAACTCCAAGACACATCGTGCTATGGGTTCATCTGGTGCTTCGCAAGGTAGTGGTTCAAGAGTCCACCCGGGCAAGAAGATGCCTGGACGTATGGGAGGGCATCAGGTCACGACGCAAAATATCAAAGTTCTCAAGATTGATGCTGAGAAGGGCTTGGTGGTCCTGAGTGGGTGCATTCCTGGTCCGGATGGATGTACGGTTAAGATCCAGGATGCATTGAAGAAGCCTTGGCCAAAGGTGCCAGAGGCAGTCTTGTCCGGGAGTCAAGTCATTGAGCCACTAAAAGCTATGGCTTAGTCTTGGGACAGATGACGGGATTGTAATTATTTATTGTTGTACAAATATACATGGCATACGACGGCGTTCACAAGAGCAGAAATTTCCATGTTCATTACGCCATTCCTGTCCAGTCCCAATGCATGCCTGATCTTACATATGACCACAATCCGAATGTTCAACTAATTGAGCTTCACGCTCATATTCTCTATCAACAGATGTCTCCGACCACAGCTATCATTTCCGACTCAGCCTGAGAGGTTTGGCGCATAACTGCCTCGACCAACAACCTTTGGCTCCTCAAGCATATCCATTGTCTGGAAGACATCCTCACCATCCAACAGATCAATCTTTCTCCCATCCGTAGTCTCCAAGCTCCACTCAGTCGTTTCGAACATGCCCATCCTCGTCGCCCTAAAACTCTTAAAGCGCATCGTTCCACTATTTCGGGTGCCTTTGACATTGAATTGGATATCAATTCGGCCATGCAATTGGTTTATCTCTCCCCAGATCCACGGCATCTGTTGTGCGAAGTAGATGTTGTCGCCCAGGTACTCGCGCGCCTTTGGGGAGGTGCGGAGTGCATACATGTTTGAGGAGACGACTGAGGACGAAGATTTCTGGTAGTTGAAGATGGCGAGCGTGGAGGAGACGAGGATGACAAGGAAGACGGGAACGGTCCTGACCCATTTCATGCCACCTTTTGGTATGTCTACATCACAGTATCAGCGAACTCTTCATTCTTTGGTTCGACGTTGTGGTGGGAGGTGCGGCTGTTGCTTCTTACCTGGAAGCTCTCGATCAGCTCTTCGTTCCATTAACGGCGAATCTCCAGGCTTCGGGGGTGCGACCAAAGTCCTCCTCAGCACCACAGGTCGCCCAATTGAGCGCCAGCTTTGCAGCGGCACTCTCGTCCGTAACAGTCGTGGCAGCATTCTTGAATGATTGCTTTAGGCTGCTCGATCCTATCCTGAGCTCGTCGGCTGCACAAAATCAGATCACCCCGGCTTATCTTCGGCTGAGCGAGGGTTGACGTTGCACTTTTGAGTTCGATAGACAAGGCTGAGCGCAAGCAAGACTGTTCGAGGCTCGGAAAAACAACAATTTTGGTTAATAACGAAAGCCACAAGACAACTGCATATTATGGACCAAACTACTTCGCGTTTGAGAAAGACGTTCCATTATCCGGACGATAACGACTCGGACGACTCGTTGCCAGAGGCTTTGGATGAGGAAGGTATGTGACATTGCCCCTCCAGCCTTCTCTTTCCCAGCAACACCATACAACATTCAGACTTACATTCAAGTCCGACTTGGAGCGCAACTCAGCAGGACCGATATGAGCTTGAGATCTGTACCTTCCTTAACTACAAGTCCTAAGAACGTCATCCGCAAACCAGAACACTGACCCGCGCGCCCCTCTAGAACAAGACACCCTGATCCGCACGCTCCAGCAACAGAACCAGACGCGCAACAAACAATACACCATCGCGCTCCTCAGCATCTCCCTCCTGAGCACTCTCCCCTACCTCGCAAGCCTCTTCCAAAGGACAACTGCCCTTCTCTCCATCCTAAGCATAACCTCGCTACTTTCAACCGCTTACCTGCTCAGCATCTTCCCCGCCGAAACGACGGGCCTGCAAATCCTCGACGACCTAATCGCCCCGCCGCAGAAGAATCTCAAGGCGTACCAAAACTATCAGTCCACACGCACACCGCCTTTGTTGGGCAATGGGCTTGGGGCGGGAGGTGGAGGACCGATAGGGGAGCTCTTACCGCTTCTTAACTTGGGACTGTGTACGGTGCTGGTGATTGCGGGAAGGGTGTTGAGAGCGAGGGTCGAGATGTGGAATGGGTTTGGATGGCTGCCTGGGTTCGTGTACGCGGTTGTGTTAATTGCAAAGGCGGTCATGGGATCGGTTGATCCCGAGAAGGAGTTGGGAGAACTGAGGTATGGGTTCAAGGGTGCTTGAGACATTTGGGACTTGCTAGACAGAATATTTAGGGTTATAACACGGATATTGAATGCCATCGACTCCTTGAGTGAACATAAGTACTACTGACAAGACAGAACTCATACATCGGATTAATTCTTTTGTAAATGGTATCATATTAACTTTTCTATCAACTTATGCTCGGTCTAATTGCGTTATTCTACATGTCAATAGTTTCATTGAATCTCAACACCCCATTTGCCTTCAGTACTCCATCGATACCGTCTAGCAGTCTTGGGAAAGGATCATTGAGATGGCCTCGCTCGGTATAGGTATCAGCAGATTTGTCTGTTACCAGAACGAGCCCTTGTGATTTGATAGCTTCCACCAACGCTGGTATCATATCCTGTGGCGGATTAGTATCGCAGAGTAGCCATCCAGTGCTTGGGCAATGCTTACCAGTAGCCGTGAGCAGCATATCAATCCCATAAAATTGTTGCTCTGAGCAATTCTCACAGCTTCTTTGATCGATGTCATTCTTCTGCCGCTGCTTTCGATATTCGTACCTCCAGAAACCTCTGCTTCACGGCCCAAGTCATTGCATAAGAAGACTGGATAGTTAGGCTGCTTCCAATTCAGTGCAGTGCAAACCGTGGGATTGTAAGAGCTGAAAACTATGGATCTCATTGCATCTGGCGAATGCTCCCTGACCTGTCTAGCATGGTCAAACACAACACCCAGTATAGCATCTCCAAAAGTGTTGATATTGACAGTGGGTCCAAGTCGTAATTTCTTCTCTTCCTCAACAGAAGGGTATAGTATCTGGAGATTGACATGCATCCCAGGTGGGAGTAATTGAAGGGCATCCCGTAGCGAGATGGCTGAGTTTGCAAGAACTTGATGCACCTCAGCAATACTCTCTACCGGAAGTTGGGCAAGACTGCTCAAGCTGCTGTACTTGCTTCCCTGGCTAGAGCTGGCGTTTAAGAACTGTTCGTAAGTGAGACGACTGACCGGGAACTCAATATCCATGTAGTCAATGGTCCACCTTGGCCAGAGAACTGGTGTTCCATCACAAGTGTGTTGAACATAAAGCTGAACATAGTCTCCGGACAAGCTTGAACCAGTAATAAAAGCACTTGCTCTGTGGTCGAACTGGCTCGTTGCTTTCCAATAAGTTTCGAAATCTGTAATTTCCAATGGAAGACCTTGGAATGGCTTAATGACATGGAAATTGAAAGTGATCTGGCCAATGGCCCTCAGTCTTGGATCAAATAAGGGCAAGCAGCAACGACCAGAGCTGCTTAACAGAGCCCGAAACGTGCTGGGAAGTGCCACAGTCTTTGCAATGACTTTTGCCCCGTAAGTAGGAAAAACATCAAAGTCGATGGCAAAAGAATCTAGGTTATCAATCTGAAAGGAAACGAGTCGGGTATCTTCCTGAAAAGGTAACAAAATATTCTTGGGTATCAAATCGGAAAGTTTCGAAGAAATAGTAAGGCGTGCTGCAGGATACTTGCTATCGTGGAAGAATATCATAGGTTGCTCGCCGTTTTCCTCGAAACTTATCTGGATGAAGGTTTTTGTGTCGAGGAAATTGTGGCCATAGCGTCGAAGAGGTATGATAGGGGGAGGTAGCTCTAGTTCCGGAATCCCATCGGCATCAATACTCATGGGTAAAGGCGCAGTGCTGCCAATTGTAGGCCCTAAGGGTGTGGTTTGCACGGCCTTTCGTTTCGAAGTTTGATCCGCAATTGAAGATAGCAATCTCATGCATTCCAAGTGGCCTTCCCAAGCCGCATAGTACATTGCCGAAAGATCCTTCTCGTCTAAGATGTCTGCCTGTACACCAACCTCAAGTAGAGTTTGCATGCATGGCACATTTCCCTCGCTTGCGGCATGGAAAAGTGGTGTCCAGGAATAGAGTTTATCAATCTGATCAAGGTCGGCGCCGTAATTTTTAAGTAATAGCAAAAGTTGTGGCGTCTGCCCGGATCGCGCGACCAGATGCTGGGGATAGAGACCTTCAGCATCCGGTATTATTTGTGCGTTGTGCTTCAGCAAGAGCTCCACGATGGCGATGGAGCCATGCTCACATGCTAGGTTTAGCGGTACGTGGTCTGCGTCGGAGATGGGATCTATGCGAGCTGAGCGACCGAGTAGTCTCTCCGCGCATTCGAGGTGGCCGTGGATGATGGCATGTATGAGAGGTGTGAAGTTGTCGTGATCGATGAGGTCAATAGTCGCCTGGTCGGCTATACAATGTTAGGCGACCATAATATCAAAGTGTCGTCATACTTACCATTCAATAATGCCTCCATCATATCGAGCCGGCCATGCATGCACGCATAATGAAGCGGCACTCGTCCGTACACATCCGTGCGATTTACGGCCACCCCTTTCGAAAGACCAATGCCAAGTACGAAGGAATTTGAGTATATAGTAGCTTGATGAAGACAATTCCTCTCGTTGATATCATCTTCCGACTGTATATCTACCAGACCGGTATCGAGCAGGAGTTGCAAAGAATCTTGTGGTCCTTCATTTATCGCGGCTAGAAACGTCCTTGTAATCCGTTCCATGAGCGCCACATCGCGCGTACCATGCGGATCCGCAGCTGTCTTTAAGCGCAACAAAAGATCTTTCAGGGACTCCAGATTGCCAGAAATGACTGCCTCGAGAAGGAGAGTATCCGCATCGCCTTCATCCGTGCCAAGCAAATGTTGACTGCTGACGATATGTTCGGGACTCCTGTCAAAGCTAACATGGTCACCTTCTGACCAAGCACCTAATTCTTGCAAACTTGTCGTGGCCTGATCAGAAAGCTCGCTGATCACCGTAGGATTGAAAAATGGCTGTACCTCTACCGCTCTTGATAGATAGAGTTCCTTGGTCTTGGACTTGGAGGTTTTGTCCCATTTTTTCAGGATTTTCGAGAATGCTGTGCCATTAATTTCAACAAACTGCTGAAGCTTATTCAAATCGTTACCGAATTGTTGAAAGCCTTCTTCAAGTGTTGTGAACTTCGCTGAGCGTCTAGACGTATTTTGATTTCGAGACTGGAGGACCTTTTTCTTATCCAACAAGGTCTTTAAGCGGATCCTGAGCTGTGGAGGGTCAGTTTCACTAAGTTCAACCTTCAGGAACGTATCCTCTGAACTCACTTCAGCTTCTTTCTGGAGGTAGAAGGCATTAACTTTTTCGAGTTCTCGCTCCTATGCACGAGTTAGGAGGTCCATGCTGCCGGGGTTTCTTCACGAGGTGGGCATATCGGTATATCTTACTAGCTGAAAGAAGAACGTTGCTTTGTTCGCTTGCAGGGCAGACTGGGAGTCAATGATGCCTACGGAGCGGTGGATATCGTTCTGGGCAAGCAAAGTTGGAGTGGCGGATAACTTTTTGATGAGCTGGGGAATTATCAGCTTATATGCTTAGGGACATGGGTCGCATATCGCTGGAGCTTCGCATATCTCTCGAGCTTCGTCGGACCCCTCCCCTCAATGAAATGCCGGTGCTCACGTACCTTCTTCAGAGCCTTGTAGTTGACAAAGCTTGCAGCATACTCAGGCACCTCGAGCTGGCGTTTCTGAATCTGCTTGCCAAACTTCCTGAGAGCACGTATCAGCCGCAGTCCACCATGGCGAGCTTCGCTGCAACGAGGAAACGTACATATTGCGGTTTGGTACCCGCAGCGCCAACGAGGGCTGCGAGGAAATGCGGAAAAGGCACGAGGAACAAGGCAGGTATATCAAATTGCCAAAGTCCGTCACATGCAGTTGTACATGGTCACAGCTTCAGGTAATGGATAAGCTGGTTGGTAGGGAGGCTGGATATACAGGCGTAACTCGGGGTCTATCAAAGAAGAAAAATGACGTCGAGCATGCGAGGGGAATAATGCAGAAGATGCTTGGAGGGGAGATTTCAGCGTCCACGCTGCAGATAGAGCTATTGATGGCACGTGCAGCTGCCCCGACTCATTGATGGAAGGTGCACTGAGCAACGAGCGAGAGTGGAGTTGGCGGGGGGTTTACAGCTATGGCAGTGAGTGACCAGGCCGCTGAGAGACGAAGGAGCAATGTGTCATAGAAACCGCCAGAGGATTTCCGTTGAGCCTCGAGGCAGCTAATTTCCATCAGTCGTGCTGTGAAGTTGGGCGGCGGTCCAGGGCGCAGAGAGGTTTGGAAGAGACCGCCAGGAAGGGTTTAGTGAGGGGGTATGCCCTGATACCGAACTGATCAAGCTCAGGATCTCAAGCACTGCCTTGGTTTGCTTTGCGGTGAAAGATGTCAAGCTCTGAAGCAATCAAAATGCCCGCAAACACCACGTGCTCGATTGGGTTGAGACCTCAGTAGATAATGCTGACTAATATCTTACAGATCGGCAATTATCGAGCAACGCCGGATCGGAAGCGGAACAACGGAAGGAATGAAAGCACAAGTGACAGTATTAATGTTCCTTTGCTTCGGCATAATTGTGGAAACTCAGCTGGATATCATTTGTACTGGGCTATGAAGAAGAAAAAAAAGACGCTTGATTCCACCCTCTATAGCTCCCGTGCGAGGGTGCCATCATGCGCTGCTCAGCTTTTCCTCAGCAATTTTATCCTTGGTCCCGACAGTCTCGGCTGGTTCTGGCTTGGCAGCAGGTGTACTGCTACCAATGCTGTCAGACATTGCTTCAGCTGCGGCCTTCTTAAGACGCTCAGTATCCTCCATCTTGACCTCTTTGCCTCCAACACGGTCCTTAGACTCTTTCTCGTCCTCGCTGTCACCAAGGCTGAATGGATCGTTGTCGGCCTCTCCCACGGGGCTTGGATCAACAGTTGAAAGAGGCTGCCATTTGCTTTGCTTTGCAGCGGTGGTATCCTTCGCTGCTAATTTGGGAGAGGACCGGTAGAGGTCTATATCCTCGGCGGGGCCCTCTTTGAAGCCAACCTTTCGAGAGTCTCCGGAATTGGGGGTCTTTGGCGTCGGCTTAAAAAGATCTGGGTTGGCCAGAGGACGTGTTGAACGACGAGCTGATCCTGCACATGTTAGCTTGTCCAGGAGACAGTGATTCCATGCATACCATCGCTGTTGAGTTGCATGCCTGCAAAGTCGTCGCCTAACACTTGGGGGTCAGCATCGTAGCGATTGTAATCACCACTTTGCCTGCCATCACCACTCCTTCGAGTTCTATAGCCTGGGCCAGAGCTATAGCCCTGGCGAGCAGGTGCCTCGTGTTCTTCGTCATCTTCACCATCGATCCTTTTCTTTAAATTTGTGATCCATCCGTTTACTTTGCTCTGCGTCTCTAAGAAGCCCTTGCGCAGATTTTCCTTGATTATGGGTAGGTCGTCGTCTAAGAAGCTGCGTTCTTCCTCGCGGCTTTCATCTGGTCTGAGTCCTGTCTGTTGTCTACCTCTTGGCATACCAGATCCTCTAGGGCCATAAGCGGTTCCAGCGTTACCATAATGCTCTGCAAGCTGGCGAGCGTATTGCTCGTCTGCTTCCAACTGCGATTGGGGAGTCGAGCCTGTACGGTTTACAGATGGACGCGGTGGTTGAGGAGGAGGCGTGGGTTCTCGAACCGCATCGGGATCGGACATGCCTGATCACACATTAGCAAAGTAGACGAAGATGAAATGATACGTTCCTACCAAGTAGAGCATTAAAGGCGGGCTCAACTCTGCCACCACTAGCAGTCAGGACAGCCTTCACAACGGCTGCATCGATGCTTGGGAAGGCCTCTCTGAGCGTTTGCTCATTCTGCTGTTGAGGACTCAAGGGGCGCGGAGGTTTTGGTGGGGCTTCTTCTTCAACAGTTGCAGCTCTTGGATTGACTGATGCAGCGGCGCCTAATACGCCGGATTCTTGAACATCATCGTCATCCATCTCGAAAGCAGGCACTGTAGTTGGTGATTCTGCTCCCGATGTCGTCGGAGTCTTGACCTACAGTTAAGTTAGACTATCATACGAAGCTAAGGAAGAGACGCATGATAAAGCGCTTTCCAAGAACGTCTCAGCTTACATCCGTGTTCGTAGGAGCAGACATGATTCTGATGTTTCGAAAGAAGACTTATCTGGCCCAAGCTGCAGCTTTGAACCGTCTTTTATGAAGCGAGCTGCAAAGGTCTGGCTTTCCTGATGCCTGCTGTGCTTTACGTGGACATCAAGGCTGTCGATTTCAACTGCGGGCATAAATGACGATCAAGCAACGCCACTGTGGCTGAGCCGCGGCTGGAAATGTAAAGTGGGTGCACGTGATTTGACCAGCACATTGAGGTGAACTGCTCACGATGAAGGTATTGATGGGTGAATGTTTTGAAGAGATGGTATTATTATTCACAAACATACTGAAGCCGACGACTGATAATCACTTGGGGAATCATTTAGGGGTGTGCCGTCTTCAGACAGGGTGTCAAGTCTACGCGTTCACGACGAAACCGGAACAGAAGGCGCTGACCAACGGAGATGGCTCGTAGACAGCCTTGAGCTTCGCCAAACAACTCGGACGAGAATGGGCTGCCCAATTTCTAGCAGTCTTGAGCGCGGCCTCATACTGTAATTAGTCGCTCGCGGGAACATGAATATGCAGGGAACAATGCACCACAAATGAACTCCTCGCGCCACCGTCCGCGATGGAGGAGTCTGGAATAATAATTATTGAAAGTGCTCCCTTCCTTCTCTATATCTATTTGTTCTGGATTTGGAAGAGGTCCGAATCACACAGTTGCGCTGGGAGCAATGTAGCCCGTCTGACCCAACAAACATGACGTGAGATGGGATGGGTGATGAAGCAGAAAATTGGAGGAAAATCCGCCGCGTGCCTTTCCGAGACCGACTGCCCGTCTGGCTGGCTGTCTGATGAAGTTTCCGTGGAGGTCGGACAAGACTTGCAAGGTTCAGAAGTCCAACAGCCACACAAAAGCCCGTCAAAGCAACCTCAGAAGACGAGGAATGTCGCAGAGAAAACTGAAAGCAGAAGAACGCGATAATTGCTCTAGACGCAAGATAGTAATTCACTGAAAGAGCAAACGTGATCTCCAGCCCCAAAAACCCATGCTGTATAATGCTGCTGATGTCTGATTGGCTGGCCCTTGCTTTTGTACCATCAAGAATACCACCAAAGTCTCAAGCCGACTCCCTGAATAACTAGCAACTCGATTTCACTTTCAAAATGGCCTACCTCCGACGCTCCGTTGATCCAACAGACACAAGATCGCGCCCCTTTCTCTTTCTTCTCCCATCTCGACTTCCAAACCACCAACCTTCATCCCCACCACCCACCCATCATCAACTCGACTTCATTCTGAGAATGCACACCAGCGCCGTCTGACTTTATTTTGCCGTCGTCCTTCCGCCAGTCTAAGACGGACTCAAAAGACCAGATACAAAGATTGCGCGCCACTCGCCCTCACCACCCTCATTCATCGTCGCCCTGCACCACAACCTTCACGATGGATACCACCCCGAAAGCCGCATCTACTTCTAGCGTTCGACGAAAGTCGTCGTCTGCAAAGAAGAAATCACTACTTGTCACGTTGAAGGTCTCCCCCAAAGAGCTGCAAACATTTTCCCCTCTTGGAGACACGGTCAAGGAAGAGTCGCCATCAAAGGACTCACTGCCAACTCCACCTGCTGCAGTTGATGCTACTCCGACCAGCTCGGCTGTCGTTGAGATGGCTCTGGACTCCAACAGCAACACTCCTGCTGCCAGCGGCACTCCTGTTCCATCATCAATGCCACCCCCAACAGAAGGTGTGAAGAAGAGAGGCGTGAAGAGAAGCTCAGGCGTTGCCCTTGGACCAGACGGAATGATAATTCCCAAGGTCAGAGGCAAGCCCGGTCCAAAGAAGAAGCCTAGACTGTGAGTGTTGCAACGTCTCATGCCATCAGCGGCCACAATAAGACACGCTATGTCGGCCATATGCGATATGCTAAGAAGAATATCTTACTGACTGTCTTATAGTGAAGATGGAAGCATCGATCCAAACGCTGTCGCACCTCGAGCCGCTGCTGGCACCGGAGCTCACAAACTGGGTCCCAAAGCGAATCAGGGCGCCATCAACGCTGGTTTGCGAGCTCTCGATCGATCCGGAAAGCCGTGCCGAAAGTGGCAGAAGGGCGGCTTTGTACTCAAGAGTTTCACTGGCGTAGTCTGGGAGATTCCTCGATGGACTGCACCTCCGAGAGGCAATCTCAAGCCAGACGAGAACGGATCCGCGACCAGCGACAGCAGTAAGGAGAACAAGGATAGCAAAGACAGCAGCCGGCTTGAGAGTGAGAAGAGCACCAGTGCTGCCGACCCTGATGTCGCAAGCAACTTAGTCTCCTCACCTGCCCCTGCTCAAGGACCACCAACGCCAACCCCCATGACTGTGGCTTCAGCGTGAGCCTCCTATATCTATAAAGTTGATTCAGCTCTGTTGTCATACTTATATCGCCTGCCTGTTGGGGTTTCAGGGTGATTGGTCGCATCGCATCAATGAGCTGCGCTCTCTTGGACCTTTACATGTATAATAGTTTACGGAGTTTTAATACGGCTGATCGGGAAAATTACAATGGGCGTCTTGGGGAAGCTTCTATGATGCATTGGATGGTACAAAGGACGGCGTAAGAAGGGGATATTTGGGGGCATGTAGGGGAGGGCACTGCGGCATCAACTACTCTAGACTTTAAGTCGGTTACCAGGACGGAATTCAAACTTGTAATTCAATACTCTTAGCTTGCAGAGAAGATCTAGCTCCATAATCACTGCATTAAATAGTTACAGTTTTCAGACTTACCAGCCGTGCAAGCCCGGATATCATGATACCATGGACATACTCACCCTTCCTCTCCTGCAGTAGCTGGTCTGTTGTCTATATGCCAGAAAATGTTATCAAATGCCCCAACATTCTGTAATATACTGCGTTTCCCAGAAGATTTCTGCTTGTGAAGATCAGAAACACTTGTTGGCTCAAGAAATCAGTGGCTGTGGCATAGTCTCCATAGTGATACCGCAGCACGCGACCGAGTATTACTCAGGCAGCAAACAATTCAGAGCTCCAGTGCTTCACAAATAGGCTCTACGGTATGGTCAACTTCAGCAATATGCGACAGTCAGTCATTGACCCCTCAACCCAATTTCGAGTTTCGTCGGGGTCTTGAATGTGTGGAAAGTGAGCTGTTGCACATCCTCGGGCATTCGTAACTCAGATCCCCACCAAAGTCTAGCTGCTCGCTTGGACTGGAGGAAGCGTGAGGCCGACTACATGTCTACCTTACGATAACATGAATGTTCCATACAGGATCGCACGCAATAACAAGTGATAAGATGGACTCAAAGGAACTTCTCCAGCTCCGCTAGAGCTGTCCTCAATATCAGGCTGCATTTGTCTTGATCTGCTGGCCATGAACAAACATTCACCGTTCCAAGACATCATCCCCACCCATCATCCTCGCACCATCAACGGTCCACCACTTGCACGACCCATCTATTGAAGCTTTGAGACCTGGCAACCCTTTTGGACAGCTTCACGAAGCATCCTGTCGCAAATCTGGCTAGTAACGGCCGGTGACCACCACGAATCGTATCGGCATCTCTGAAATCCCCACGATATGACCAATTCCTACCCCTCTGGCTCCGCGGGCATGCCCACCGGTCCTCTTGGAGCACCCGGAAGACGTTCCTCTTACGCTTCAGTCGTTTCGGGGGCTACCTCATCACAGAATCTACCACGATCCGGGGCCTTTTCGCATCTGCTCAACCAACATCCTGCGGATTACAGCTACGATCCCAGTTATCAGAACGTTGGAGGCCACTCGAGACACGACTCCCGAGGATATGAGGTGGATACAAACGGAGGACGAGGGGCGGCAGGTTCGTGGGGACGTAGTGCACAACTTCCAAGCTTTTCGAGCGCTTTCGGGGCTCTTGCTGGCGGATGGGGGACACCTGAAGACCTCTTTGTCACACCATCGTATTTGAAGAGCTCGAAATACGTACAAAGGTTACGACAGGCACATCACGCGAAGTTGGCGGCACATAGAGATGGTCCATCTGCGAGCTCGTCCCAGCCCGGATCACTCTCAACGAGTGCCAGCAGCGTCAATCTACATGCGAAGATGACCCCATCACATCGAGGAATGACGTACGACCTCATCGAAAAGGCTCCTCCACTGGAAGAAGAATCACTCTCTCCGCTTCCTACCAAATGGAATCCACATGATAAATATGGCGGGCTAGAGGTACTGTCGGATGGGCAAGAGGTCAAATTTACAGGTCCCAAGTCCACTTCGGATCGAGATCATGAAGCGTGTGCTATCAGAGCGGATTATCCTATGCCTCCGCAATGTGGCATTTTTTACTATGAAGTGACCATCGTTTCACGAAAACGCGAAGAGTGAGTTTGGAGCAGGCATTTGGAAGCATGGCCATTCTAACTTGGATAGGAGCTCCATTGGCATAGGATTTTCAAGCAAGAGTGTGCCTTTGTCAAGATTACCTGGTTGGGAACCTGAGTCTTGGGCCTACCATGGCGATGATGGATGTTCATTTGGCTGTCAAAGTTCGGGAAAGAGTTATGGCCCACCGTTCACAGCGGGTGATGTAGTTGGTTGTGGCATCAACTTTAGAACTGGCTCCGCGTTCTTCACAAAGAACGGAGATCACCTAGGTATGTCTGTTTCACGCTGGTGGCTGGTTTCCTATCATCTCCAGTAGCAACATCACGAGCTGACTATATTAGGCACTGCTTTTCGAGATATCAAGGGCAAGCTCTACCCTTCCGTGGGTATGAAAAAGTCAGGCGAGCATATTAGAGTCAATTTCGGGCAAAGCCCTTTTGTCTTTGATATAGATGGCATGATGGCAGTAAGTCGATTGTCTTGTATATTGCATGTTCATGCACTCCCATAACAGGGAAACAGCACGGCTCCAAGTCATGGGGCTTGAGCTCGTTAAGATCCACAGTCAAAGTATAGATATGGCAAAGTCGAGGCTAACATTGATCAACAGCATGAAAAGAGCCAAATCCAGCACGATATTAGTGAGACAAGGTGAACACATTTCCACGTATCTTGTCGCAGACCAGAACTAACTGCTTCTGTAGCACCTCAAGGCTAGCCCCACCGTTAAGTGAGACAGATCTCATTCAACAACTTGTGTGTATCCCGATGTCTAATTCATTCTTAATAAGCTAATACCACGACAGGTCCTGCAATTCCTGCAACATGATGGCTATATCGAAACAGCCCGAGCTTTTGCTGAAGAAGTTCATGCTGAAAAGCAGGCTTTAAATCTTGATCCCAATACCGTGGTTGAAAGTTTCAACGTAAAGGAGGATGAGGATGCAGGTCATCGTCAACGTAGGTTCCTTGGATGGCATGTGCTGCATAACGTTAACAATTTCAGGAATAAGAACTGCTCTCCTGGATGGCGATGTCGACAAGGCCCTGAAGTATACCAATGCATATTATCCACATGTCCTGAAAGACAATGACCACGTATATTTCCGTTTGCGCGTGCGTAAATTCGTGGAGATGATACGGCAAGGAGCCGAGATCCATAATGCAACCTCCATGAACGGAACGAAAAAGAGTAATGGCCATGCTGATAATTGGTATGATGATAATATCAACCAGGAAATGGAACTGGACGACCATACGACTCAAAACAACAACTGGGATAAGATGGACACCGGCGAACCTTCAGACAGTCTCAAATACCTGAATCTGATGAATGAGACGATCGAATATGGCCGTGTCCTGCAAGCAGAATTCAAGGATGATCAACGACGAGAAGTCAGCAAAGCATTGGAGGATGCCTTTGCCTTGATGGCATATCCAGATCCAACCAATGCTAAAGAAGTTGCACATCTGCTAGATCCTAGCGGTCGTGTGGCTGTGGCTGAGGAACTGAACTCGGCCATCCTCTGTAAGTAGCTCTAGTAGCCGTCTTCTGCGCTCTCTCCTAACCTGTGGCAGTGTCACTCGGCAAGTCCTCGACAGCTGCACTAGAACAACTGTACCAACAGACCACCGTACTGCTGGAAGATCTCGCCGAAGGTGGTGCTGCAGGTGCGTTTGTCAACATCGATGACTATACCCGACCAGCATCTCTAGCTCAGAAATGAGCTTTTTTCCAGCTAGAATCATCCTTAGTCCCCTCGAAGTCCGTGGCATTAAGTCGATCGGAATTCAAATCTCTTCTCGGGCGTTTAGCATGCATACAAGGGGATAGGTGTAATTAGGGGTTTGGCAGTATTTATGAGATCTGGCTACGTGATCGCTTTCCTGCTTGAACGATCTGGGGCTTGGGCCAGTCGTTTCCCAAGACTTTGCGCAAAGCTTGTTTTGAATGGTTTCGATGTTTCCTCACTCTGCGTTACACGCTGCGAGACTTCTCTTCTTCCTCTTCCTCCTCTTCCCCGGCATTACTTGCGCTGAATTCCATCTTCTGGCGTCTCTGTCTTTTTCTTGTCCTGTTCCTTACTACCCTGCTTGTCGGGTAACCTATTATGTTTATTAGAACAGGAGCCAAGTCTTTCTTTGTATTTGGGTAAATGGATATGACAGCGGTAGCGGCAAAGGAAGGGAAGGGAAGGGAAATGAATGGAATGGAATGGAATGGTTCCTTAATACTATGCTATACACCTCATCGACCTTCATCCTCTTCTTGATCATGTGAGCTAAGCGTGACGATGGCTAGGTGATATGTTTTGTTATGTTGTTTTGGACGATTGATCCGAGTAGGTGTTTATGTGGGACTGGGACTGGGGAATCGGACCGTCGTGACCTGCCAATAATAATGTCTCACGCCATACATGCTATCGAAAATCCTGTCCTTCACGCATGATGATATGACAGATCAACCCAAAGAAGGAAAGTTGCATGAGACCACCACACACTCCCCGTGATCCACAATCCACATCCTTCACAAAACAGCCATGTTAGACAAGCGCGCCGAAGGGCATCCAAACCAAAACTACCCGGGGTCTCGTCATGTTCTTCTCATTTCTGTGTTGTCATGGGTTGTTTTATTTCTCTCCACTTCTCCATGTCCTCTATCTAAGTAGGGTCAGATGGTGGGTACCCTTGTAATCCCGTCTAAAGGTATTTTCCAACGCAGCATTGCTGCATAAACAAATATTCCATGTGTGACACATCTTATCCTGTTCTATTCTTTCTTTGTCAACCGACTCACTCCTTCAATCACCTGACCCTGGTCAAAATATTCCAGTATACATAAAACAAAAAAACAAAAAGTGATTCGAGTGAGAAGAGATGCTTGCCCTTTAGCACCCTTGTGGTTCCCCTTCCCCAGGTAAACGCCATCTGGAAAAAATAAATCATGAAGTGCCGAGGGAAAGAGTATGGCCGGCCGGGAAAACTCCTATGCTGGAAAGGGACTGATTGATATATGGTGACAGATGGTAAAATCCTGTACTCCATACTAGAAGACGAAATGGACAGGAGAAAGGAATAAAAAGAAGTGGCGTGCTGCGTAATTTCGTGGGATTCCTCCGAAGAGGAATCGGCTCGGTCTCTCCAGTTGGCAGTTATTGTTCTGGTATTGCTTGGTGTTTGCTGTTCCAAATCCAAGTCTGATGGCCAGACTGGCTGAGGTACAATACTGGGGATCATGGGTCCTCATGACAAGCCCACAGCCTCCATATCCCGCATCAAACAAGCCATCTGCGCCCTCTTAGCAGCCTCCGCAACGAGGTTGAAATCCCGAAGAAATGGCGAGGTCGCCTGTTGTCCGCCCATTGCTTGTGCTTGTTGTTGTGACGGTGCTGGTTGCATGCCGTAATTGGATTGCATCTGGTGTTGTTGGTGGTGCGTTGCTGCTGCAGAGGTTGGGGCAAAATAGGACGAGTTCGTGTGCGAGGCTGAGGTGCTCGAGGAAGTAGACGATGTTTGCGAGCGGGTTGCGTATGGGTGGGAATGCTTGGAGAGCACTGGTGAAGAGCGTGATGCGTCCATTGCGAAGAGTTCGGGGGGGTCAGGTGGGTGGAAATTGAGGTATCGAGGTGTAGTGGTGCGAATTGAGCTTGGTGGCTGGACGGCGGGGATAAGTAGTTTGTGGACGAGGTGATTGTGGATGTACGTCTTGGATCGTAAGAGGGACTGGTGTCACGAGCAAAGATAAACAAGGTGAAAGACAAGGTCGGACAGATGCAGAGTGTAAGGAAGTGCCAATGATGCCGCTCGACCTGATGTGAGGTAACCTCGGATGCCAAATGCGGTCTAGTAGGGCGACGCTCAAAACATGGGGAATAGAGGTTGGAGCGAAGGTTCGCACTGTTTCGCCGAATGGATTCAGTGGTGCAAGACTTGGGATCACCAGGATGATGACGACGATCAGCGAGGGCGACAAGCAAGGAGACGACCGGATCTGGGGCGTTTTGAGATGTAGCTGTATCTGATCTATATCTTGGGAAAAGCTACTTCGAAGAGCGGATTAGGTGCGAACTCGCAGCCCTTCCTTCCTGCCGGCAAAACAGCGACGACTCGTGTACTTCGTACGAAAGTATTTCGCCGGTCCCACCTGGTCCTGGCATAGCGTGGACGAGATGTGGAGGGTCTGGGGTTGAGGTCAGGCCTCCAGGTGGACCAATCATCATCGCTCTTGGGCCAAAGCTGCGGTTGCTTGGGATGGATTGTGCTGCTGGCTGTCGCGGTATCTGGAGAGGTTTGCAGGTGCTTCATCGTTCTGTCACAGCGCTTTTGCTCCATCCAATTTTGCATGTCGGGCTGATTTACCAAGAGGGTCTCAGTGTAAAAAATGGCAATGCGCCAACGGCGCAATTCTCGGCCGTCCGGTAGTATTTCGGTCGCTCGAGTGTGTTCATTTGCACAGTTTATGCAGTTCCTCGCTGTTATGCCAACACGAACGCGAGGCCGGGTCCCGGTCTTGGTAGATATTCATCCGAGGGAACGTTTCGTTTCTGCGCGACAGGCTTAGAAGATGGATTGATTTGCTCTTGGGACACTGATATTTTGCTGGTGAATAAGACAGCTTAAGTATCGATCGTCTAAAGAAAGTCACGTATCTCGTTGGTTCGCCCATGGGTGGCATATCTGTTGTTTCGCAGAAACCAAGTCCCGGATGACGATATCGTCCTCATCTCCCTGGAAGGAGTTAATGGTTTTCATGGCGACACCTTTCGTGTCTCGTATGGCAGACTGGTACTCGTACTCCTCCCTTTGCGCAGAGAAAGAGACTTGGGTTTTAATATGGCCCCTAAGCTGAGGCTTGTTCTAAAGTAGGTTGGAGACATAATCGCAGACCGCATTCTTATTCGCATAATTGACGGTGGACGATGACGTTTATGACTTGCCAGAGTTTCCTATAACGTTCAAGAAAACACGTCGATAATCTGGAGATATCAACGGTGCTTGGTTTGGCTTCCGCCGCAGACTTACGTATTCCGAGGTTTCGTACCATCCACGATAATCGTTTCATACGGTCGAAGAACTAGCCTTCTTGACTGAAGCGACGAGGAGACCATTGTATCCGCTTAAAACACCAGGCATGTCAGCAAGTCGCTCTGGAAGGCGAAATGTTGTTTAAAAGAAGTTTTAAAGGAACATCCATGTGCTCAACACAGCGCTCAAAGGTTGACAATTTCGTCTGACCAGAACATTTCATGGCATTGGTAGACGCAACGACTGGCGCAAGCTGGTAGTGATCCCCGACTAGAAGCAGTTGCTTAGGATTCAGTGATATTGGTACTAAAGCGCTATTATATTCTTGATCAAGACCAGCCTCGTCAACAACGACCATACCACTATTCTGGAGCTTTGGTATAAATTCCCATTCGCTGGTAGGAAATGCTGCATTATTGCATGTCGATACGAGGATTGTGTTATTGCTCATGAAGGTCGTGGATTCTTTGACTTTGCTCCAGTAGTTTCGAAAGTCCGACAACATTGAAATTTTCAAGTACCGCATTCCCGTTGTCCAAGCTCCTGTCAGCCAACACTGTACAAGTCTTGTTTTTGTTTCTCGGCGGCGGCAAGGCGGTTATCTTTGCCATTTGGAGAGGTACTCATGATATCATAAGACGGCTTGGGAGTCGATGGTCTTTGAGGAAGCCTTCATCGAAACCTCTGCCAGCTGCTTAAGAATTCGCATTTGCTATTGTCACGAGGTCATTCGATGCTTTCGCAGAAATTTTCTTTGCTTTACCGCGTTGAACGAAACCGGAGAGTGAACGAGAAACCATGTAAGAATCACAACCGATTTGCCAAAGACAGACGAGACGGTGTAAACAGTCTCACAAAGAGTTGTAAGGCATGGAGAGGTAGTGGCGGCGGGCTCTCCAGTTTGCGCAAGATTTTGTAAAAGAGAGCACCGGATGTTCTGCATCTCACGATAATTGCTTCGTCGCAGGTGAGCAGGCGACAAGAACGTGTGGAAATTTCTGGTCAATGATGACCGCGAAAGTGAAGAAAACTGATGGATCTTGTCCAACCTTACAAGTTCAATCAGAAAGATTCGATCTAATTCTGGATATGTGTACATACAGTTGTAGTGAGTAGCTGCCATATTGATGATGTGAACAGGTAACTTTTGTGCTTGGAAGTGCTGAAGAAAGGCAGCCATGACTGATCTTCCCCAAGGAGTTACGCCCTTGTGAGAGGTTGAGCAGATGTTGAGCAGGTAACTTTTGTGCTCGGAGATGTTGAAGATAGATAGATATGACTGATCCACCCCAAGGAGTTACGCCATGTAAAAGCTGACGTTCAACAGGGTAAAGGTGTATCTGTTTCTCAACATCAACAATAAAGTACAAAAGCTGTGATGTCCTTAAAGAGACCTCCCGGGTTCGGAGGTGACGGTCGTGTAGTCACCACAGTCTATTAATGAACAGTCTATGTTTCTAGCCTGCGTAAGCTATCAGCAGTCATGATTGTCAGCACAACAACAGCACACTAAACCTCCCAAAGGACTTGACGAAATCTTGGGTTGTATGTTGTACCGATCATAAGAGCTATACACAGAAGAAACTGTGAATGACATGTTTCAGAAAGAAAAGGGACACTAGGTACAGGGTCTTGGATGCAGAGCAGTCTTGACATAGTCTTTCGTATTCTAAAGAGAGGAAGAAAATGATTTAGGAAGAAGAGTTGCAATTAAGTTACGTATTGTTATTGCCTTATTTATCAAGCATCGGGCTTTCCAGGCCCGAAGCACATCATTTTGCAAATCTCTCCAACCTTGTAAGATGCTTTATTCATTAACCTAGTTTAATACCTTATAGGGGTCAAGGATAGAAAGACGGGGTCACATAGAAACATCCACCTTCATACGCAGAGAAGCCGTTTCAAATACACGGGTTGTTTTATAGCCCAAAGAGAATGTGATCAGCTATCGCCATAGTAGGAGGGAAACGATTTAGGTTTTGCATTATATGATAATTCACAACAGATACGGCTTGGGTAAACGAACCTGTGATTGGGAAAGCCTTCGATAAGATTTCAGGGTTCACATCGAACAGCAGAACAGTACCATAAGTATGACATCCGTGGTCTCAATTACGTGTTCCAAAGATTGTAATGAAAACGCAAGAAGAGGGTACAACTCGGGGAAGCCATGGACAAAATAAAGCAGTTAAAGTATGCCGTGCCTGTCGTAAAGATGATATCGTGACATTGCAAAATGAACACTAGAACGGAGAAGCATTCCACGAGCTTGATTGATACCTGGGTCTTAGTGGCATCTTGAGGATCATCAACCTCGTCTTCTACTCAGTGCCAGACACAATCTTGAACTCGGGGCTAGTTTTGCTTCTCCTTTTCCCGGTCTTTGTTGGCCGCCAAAAGGCTTTGAGGAATAGTGAAAGCTCACCTGCATATAATTCTCATGTGCTTGTTCTGCAACTAATGGAGCATTCTGGTCAGGTTTGGCCACCGACGTTGTCAATACACTTCTCCAGAGGGCAAGGTACCTGACTTTTCGGACGCTGGGCATGGTTACACAACAGGCTTTCTTTCTCTCATGTTACTTGAATTCGCACCGCGTTACCTTGGCTGAAAGAGGCCTCGGTAAAAGGAGTAACGTTGGAGACGATGAGATCGATTAACATCGATTTCCGGATTACTGGCCAGGATAATTCCGTCATTGATATTGAAAGCTCGTTAGCACCTGAGGGGGACATTGAAGAAGACACAATGATGGATTAGGCAATCTGAGACAACGGCAATTTATCGGCCTCTCGGTCCGGGGAAAAGATGATGTTAGACGCGATTTACACCTGGACGCGACAGACAGAGCAGCGCTTCTTTCCACCAACCAAACAATACGACTTCCGCCCGGAAACCCATATTGCGACCATGCCAGCCGCTGTAGATGCTCCAGAGGAGACCCTTCTCACCTCCGCTGCGACGTCTTTCTCCCAGCAGAGCACCAAAGTCAAGGATCTATTCTCGATCCCACCCCCCCTGAAGAAACTCTTCGACAAAGTCCCGGTGCTGGTCTACTCCCCGAATCCCCTTCCCCAACGGACGCCCAAATCGGCGAGGATACCAAGTCTCTATGTCTTCAGTACAGCGAAGGATGCGGCGGCGGGGAGGCCGTCTTTCAACCCGACTTGTTTGAAATGGCAGGTCAGTTTGGATGGGTGCGGCATTGGTAGAGGAGAGGAGACTGATGCGCAACTACAGACTTTCCTAAACATCGCGGGCGTAGATCACCGACTGATCTCATCGAACAACCATGCTTCTCCTACGGGCGTCCTGCCTTTCCTGTTACCTACAGTTCATGCATCAGCGAGCTTCCAGGACTCAATACTGCCAATACCATCCAACAAGCTGGTGAAGTTTGCGACAGAACATGGGGCAAAGGTGCAAGAATCCCCCAGCATGCGCTATGAGGCATACCAATCTCTTCTGGACCACCGAATACGGAACGCTTGGGTATGCGAAAATCTACAGCGTGGAGAAACCCTGCTAACCCTGTAAAGCTCTATAACCTCTATCTCGAGCGGGAGAACTTTGACGCCGTTGCATACAAATTATATGTCCTCCCCACATCCACAAATCCCTTCGTGCGAGCCTCAATATCTTATGATTTACGAATTGCAGCAGAAGCCGAACTTCTCAAGCACGCACCCATAATAGACATAGATGACCTCTATAGTGAAGCGGACAAAGCCTTTGAAGCATTGTCAGTCCTTCTAGGGAAAGATACATGGTTCTTTGGTGGGGAAAAGCCAGCTTTGTTTGATGCGAGCGTATTTGCATATACACAGTTGCTGCTGGACGAGAGCTTAGGTTGGAAGGAGGAGAAACTGTGTCGAGCGCTGCGGCGTAGAGACAACCTTGTACAGCATCGACAGAGATTACTTGTAAAGTATTTTGGCGGCTAATGAATCATGATACCTATTTTACGACTTCAATTAGACACTTGACCCGATATCTTGTAGTTTTGTCACCACCCGATTTATGAACGTGACAAACCCATTTTGTGATAATCAAGCAGTACAGACAAGTAAGCCCTGCTCGTGCACAGGTAAGTATTGCTTTCTCAGATTGTTTAAGCTTGATATCTACCAGGGGATAGCTTAGAGCTAGCTAAGTGCCTTAGTTAGTTGATCGTTCTTGGGGCTGTGGATGACGATGTGGCTCATCAGGCGATATGCGAATGCCAATACCCACTGTCACCAAAGCGACACTGCCACGCCGCCCCGTCGTCCGGCATCTTGAACCTCCATCTTGTACTTTGTTCATTGCGGTGCCGCAACCATCGTATCCTTCCTTGGCCAGTGTCCATGTAGAAGATAAATAAGCATACCAAGGACGATCTAATTTGTTGCCATCTAATTCTTCTGCTTGGTCTGGTACTTCCACAGCTCCTCGTCGCACCTTTTTCTCTTTCTGGCTGTTTCTTTTCATGATGACCAGTGATCATGATCCTCTGCCGTCGTCGAATCTAGAGGTGCTATTGATCTTGGATAATACTTGGCGTCAGCACGTCTTGTGCTGGTGCTTTCGTCGCTAGTTGGCGAGAAGAAGCATCATCAATTCCTGTAGTGCTTTTGATGATGAGTATCTTCTATATAAGAGACAGGAACTCCTGTCCAGGACGCCTCATCATCTACCCATCCATAGCAATTCCAAGATCCTCGATATCCTAAACATCTCTTGCAATTAATTCTCCATAATATATTCGGTATTACCTATCACCATGAAGATCTCATATATCACCTCTCTCACCTCGCTGTGCATCACAACCACTTTCGCCGCTCCTGCCCCGGCACCTATAGAATATGCCGCACCACCCGGAGGGTGGGAGTCAGTTAAATATCCCAAGGGAACAGGTGAAGGTCTGCCCTCTTATCCAGCGCCACCAGGAGGCTGGGAGAACGTAAAATATCCACCAGGGACCGGTGCTTCTCCATCTCCCTTCTCGTTCACAAGCACCTTCAATGTCGTTGCGAAAGGTGATCAGGTCCGCAACGGCACGACACCTGCTCCTGGCTCCAAGGACGGAATTGGCTATTTTAATTTCGGTATCAATTCAAACGAGGATACGATCTGTTTTGTATGTTCACTTCCCTTCTCATTATCCTCTTGCTTCCTAGCTAACTGACCTCCAAAGAATATTACCCTTCTCTCCATCCCAGGGACCTATCTCTCCCCCGCCCTGACGGCAACACACATTCACGCCGCTGCACGTGGTGCTTCCGGGCCGCCACGCATCGCCTTTCCAAACCCCATTTCCAGAGGCTCCGATGCTCGCCGCGTCAGCGTCGGCTGTCTCACCGGTCCTTTCACCACGGGTATCAAGGCTGCTGATGGATCTGATACCGGTGCTGGATTCAAGGTCGCGATGATTGAGGCGAATCCCGAACGGTACTTTGCCGATGTGCATACGAGTGTTTTCCCGCTGGGGGCTGTGAGAGGGCAGATCTCTTGAAAGGCGGGACACTCTGTGTTGTAAACTGTGAGGGAGGGGAAAGAAAGGGAGACGGATGGATTGAAGTTGCTGGGTGACGTTGATAGTAATAGGAAGCTAATTGGATTTGATTCTGGAAATGTTTTGGTGTCTTTACCAGCTCGTGTATTCTGGCTGTTCCGTGAAACTGCCGTGCTGATGCTGTGGTTTTAGGAGAGGCTTTGGGAACGGTTTTATCCCCCTCCTACTCAGATACGAGATATGGGAAGTCAATATGTATGTATCTTATAGAAACAAGATACTTGACTTCTAAGACCCCGTACCAGACTTGAAGACACTGATCTCGGATAGCATACAAGAATATAGACAGCCAGCGAGATATCAAGTAGGTGATGCGAGTTGACGGATGCTCCCAAGGTAGGACTCTCTAGCCTCTCATTCACTCGAGATAGACTCGCCGTATGCATCAATATCGTCAACAGTTGGTACTACTAATGGTGGCATCTGGGAGGGACTGCTAAGACACAATTCATGGCAGCTTCTCTTTCGATCAATACCAACTTGTAGCCACTGATCTAGGAAGCGACCTCCGCTGCCCAATATGCCTTGTCATCTATCTAATGGGGCGACAAAGCAAAACTCGAACTCATTCACCGAAGTGTCTCAAAGTGATAAAGGGCTCGTTCCAAGAGAGTCCAGGCAAACTCGTGCATTTAATGTGAATGAATTAACACCTTTTCAAATCTATCTTTCCCATTCTCAGCATCCAAATTATCCCTCGGGATCGACCTTCAAAACCGCCCATGTAGATTCACGCCGTCGCTTACAGGTCCCTCCCAAGAACCCACAGGCAAGGTGAAGTTGGCTCCAGATGCTTTGGCGCAGCTTCATGCAGCGTATGCATGAGGAAGGGTGCGAAAAGATCGCGGAGGATGTCGATATCAAGCACCGGCTCAACGCCTCGCTAGACCGCCTTAAGCGAGCAGCAGCATGGTACATAACCCCAGCGCCAGAGGAGGGGGGCACGGCATGGCATGGGATTAACAGTGGATGAGAGTGTATGCTTGGGGTTAGTGTGGTTCGAGGGCCGCGGTTCGGTGGTGTCTGGGCGGCGTGGCCTTGTCCCTCCTGCGAGGCCGACTGTAGGGAGATTCGATTCGAGAGAGGAGCTGGAATCTCGGTGGATGGGTTTGTGCATTGCCTCTGCCTGCGCTGGTGGAAAGCTGGTTTCTATTTTTATTTCCGTTCTGGTGCTGATCTTGGGTTCTTTGGGCTGGTGTTGTGTAGGTTGTGAACAGCCCTTGTATATGCTCTCCTTCTGTCGCCGATTCCGAGGACAAGATCGATTCTTCTGTGCATGGAGGTTGGTCCTTTCCTGAATGAGGACAGAGTGTAAGGACCGTATTGGAGGGTCCAGGTTTTGCTACTGATTTATAAGTTGGTGCTTGTTCAGGCAGAGTGTCAAAGGTCTTGGTGATTGGTTGATATCGAAAGAAACGGCTAGTTGTGCGGTAGATTTCCTAGGCAATTCCTACGCACCTCAATCTTAGATGAACTGAAATCAGAGTGAACGCTCGATTCTGTGAACATCGGCCATGGATTGGTCTGTTATAGTGCTTTTGTATACAACATGGACCAGAGCTTTAGCCAATTTCTTTTCAACGACTGTGGTCAGATGAAAGCTGTACTGTTGATCCTGTTCAATTCCTATAAATGCTATATCTGTATTTGGATAACTCCAAAATAATATCCCATTCCACAGTTGTGTAAGTCCTTGAACTGCATTTCTTCCCCTCCCTGAATCAATGTCTTGGTATCATGACATCTTTTGTTATTATTTTGTAATAACTGTTACTTTATTCGCTTCATGCTTCTTTCGTGCCTTCCTAGAGATTTTCGAGATGTTGAGGTAACCTATTCAGGCATGACCTACTATGGTCCTGTCCAATTAACCCTAGGTGTGCTATGTATGATAGTACGACTGATATCACGATGAATGTAATCTGAGGCATCATCCATGAATGATATCTCCATGGAGAGCAAAGTACATTTAGTGGTGTCGTCCTGAAGCAGGCAGACAGGGAATACCACCACATGTTAGAAGCTCACTTGTGCAATCTGCCGTGTATACACACTCCCTCTTCTAGATTGTTACTGGGCTGTCCTACAAATATTCAACCAATCATGGAGCAATAATACAACATTCAAATTCTCACTTATATTTGCTCTGGAGTACCCCAGGTCGTGTTCTCAATTCATGGGGACGACCAGACGCTGCTCTTCTTTCCACAATAATATTCTATGCCTTCAGGACAACATGCATCCGTTTCAGGTCAAGGTATTCAACAAATACATAGACCTCTTCCAGCAAAGTAAAATTGCACAACCCCGTTCCCTCTGGGTAACTCATTCAAAGTCAAGAGAGGGCTAGACTCAACCCTCCATTCAGCCAAACCTACAACTCTCGTACGTCACCACTTCCCAAGAAGCAAGCATCGACGATGCATAAGGCAAAAGTTTACCGCAATTAGTGACCCTGTAGTGCTGTAGTTCAAAAGAGACATATAGCCCCCGAGGCCAAGTATTGTCATGCAAGTTTCGGAACCTGCAACCTAGAACTCCTCACATATATCACCCCAGAACTCAGTGGTGAGATCTCAATTCTCTCAGCTTTTTGTGGTCTGAAGAGGAGTAAACCCTTAGAAGGGAGGGCCGGGGGAAGACATTGTACCATCAAACACGATAAAAGTCCAAGGATTTTCAAAGGCCAAAGCGAATCAAGAGCAGATGTTGAAACGCCCCCCCCCCCCAAACAGCATAACCCAATATCACATGTCATCGACCCTCTCCCCGCCTCCCCGACAGAACCAAGACCCTCTTCCCCAAGGAGAAAAAGAATGAGAAATACCCTCTAGAGACAATAATAATCATGAAACACAGTCGCCACTATTCCCTCCCAAAGATTTCTGGCGCAATTGCCGCGCTTACCCTCCGGACACCACCGAGACTAAGCCGAGCAAGCGGCCCAGGATTTTGCTTTGTTTATTTAACACGTGTGTGTGAGAGGCGGGCGTGGCGGGATCCTTGCAGGCTCACGCTGCACGTTCGTGGGAGGTGTTGCATGGTGCTAGGTTGGTATGCAACAACTGATGCAGCGGTTGGGGGAATGCATATGTGAGAAAGGAGGAAGAAAAGAGGAGAATTTGTGGAGATAGAGGGAACGACTGGGGAATTGAAAAGCGTGGGAGGAAGAGGAGGGGAAGATGGGGTGTGGAGTCTGCTGTGGAGACCGCATAGACTTGGAATAAGAGCGAACTTTGGCTATTCGGTGAAACGGAAGAATCTCAGCTGATCTTAGGGGAGAATGAAATGACTCGGGTCGGTGAAGTCGGTTTCTAAGATACGAGGAAAATCAAATGTGCTGGTGGATCAAAGTACGCAGTAATAACCGAAGGATTTGGTAGGTGGAAACTTGTATTTTTATAGCCTTCTATCCAAAAAAACTAGCTGGCCAAAATCGAGATTTTCGAGAATGCCCAATTGTGTGCTCTTCTATCATCTAGGAATCCCATTTCTGGATTCAGTCTTGATCTGTGTAGTCTTCGCCTCCTATCTGTCATATGTATCTTGAACAACAAGCTGAAATAGAAAAGAAAGAAACCAAACTGGGAACTGTAACACCTCAAGCCCCAAATGCCCAATCTTCATCTTTCAGAAGACAGTAATCGTGCATCCATGGGGTATCTCGTAGATGCAATCAGTAAATAGAAAACGCCTTCCTTGAACAAAATTGAAACCCAATTGAAAAACACTTTAAGTCGCCATGGCTCCCGCTTTCCCGTGAAAATGCCCTTAGAAGATTGCTGTCTTGGTGATGGTGATGATATGCGGTAGATGATTTATAGAGGGGTTGCTAGTAGGTCAGGAGTGTTCTCGCCGCTAACTTCTTGAATGGGTGACTTGGTGCCAATGGTGGTACCACCGTTAAGGGAAAGCTTGTTTTGAAGAGAGTTGAGAGCCAAGCTATTGCTAACTGACCGCATCTTCTTCTGGAACTCAAGCTTCATGCCATGCTTAACAGCATCAAGCACGTTATCGACAGTGACCCGTGGTTTGTAGGCAGGCTCGGTACCTTCTTGGAAAACGCCGGTGCGCACCAGAATCGAGTACCATTCATTCTTGGCTTTCTCGTTGTACATGTTCGTACCCCGGATGTCACTCTCAGGAGTGTCACCGACAAAGTAAACAGTTTCCGGAGGAGCGTTGATGTGATGCTCATCTTTACGCCACTGCTGGAGAAGGCGGGTTGCGAATTCGAAGGTACCGATTTGTGGTTTTCCGAAAGCGATGGTCTCGAGCTCCTTGCCCTTGGTGAGGTCTTTGAAGAGCATCTCAACCATCTTTCGCAGAGCGCCCATACCAAGACGGACATTGTCGTGAGCTGCCGACCAGACAATATCATTGTGAGAGAAGTAGATAGGTGGACCTTCATCAAAAGTTTCCGATAAGGTACCGATGTATCCGCCCTTGGACATGGCCAAATCGAGCATAATCTGGATATCACTAGCCCAGTCGCGGGAATCCGCAAACACGAAGATGGCCTCGATTTTAGTATTGCCGTAGTCTCGCGACCTTGAGTTCTTCAACTCGTCGGCAGTAAGCTTTCGGAATGGGGTGGTGTCGGCATTGTCCTTGATGATATCACCGGGCGTGATAACATCTCGGAATCCATAGCCCTCGGCTACTTCTCTACACTTCTCTCCTTCACCACCAACAACAAGGACAGTGGTGTACTTCTCGACCATTTCTCGCATGGGGGTGTGGCCACAGATGAACTGGGCTGGTGACACCTCAATGTCAAGTTGACGAGACAAATCAATACACCGCTCTGCTTCGGTCTTTCCACCACCGTTGGTGAGGAAAATGTAGGGACTGGCATTCGTTAGCGATGCTCCGAAGGGAGAAGGTACATAAACTTACACCTTCATGCCATATTCGTTCTCTCCATTCAAAACCTTCATGGCTTCAACTGCCTCGGGAATTGGGCGACCACCTCGGATAAGAACACCATCGATATCGAAAGCAAAGGCAAAAGAATCAGCCGAGGGGATTTCAGCTGGAGTGACAGGCGAGCCCGGGGTTTGGGGAGTGCTGGTGCTGGGAGATGCAAGAGCATCCTCTGCTTCGAGATTGAGATGGCTCAGTTCTTCTCTGGCAGTCTCCATGGAAGCAGCGAAGCCGCCATGGTGAGTATGATTCCTGTGATGGTGAAGCATCCTATCTGGGACAACAACCACGGGGCCTCCTGACATGATCTCTTCTTTGGTTACAGTCATTGAGGATAGTCGGCGAAGTCCAGGTCTGGGTCTACTGCTCTTTGGGGGAGCAAGAGTGGATGAAGGAGCCATGGTGGAGATATATGTACTTGGTCGTCGACTTGCGCGGTTCGTTCAAAAATGCGGAGGAGCTGGGGAGGCTTGGGGGAGGCTTGTACACGCCGTGTAGGATTGTAGGTGGATCCACAGCACAACCTGAAACGGGCGTATCCAATCGAGCCGGAGAAGTACGGAGTGAAAGCTGAACGCCGAGTGACAACAAGACGAGGATAGTAAGATTAAACTGGGACGGGGGTTAGGTGTGGTGGGTGCTAGGTGTTCTTGACAGAATAATGTGAGAGAGTCGACTTTGTTGCAGAGCAGGAGCGGCAGAAGAGGTTTTGACTGGCAATCCTTTTCTGAAGGGGAGACGGAGGTGATCGATCAGGAGTTCACGGTTTTCTGGTAGAGCATTATATATAATTCTGGAGAAGCCACCGCTGGGCGACATCCTGAAGCAACTAGTAAAAAAAAAGGACCCCGATTCAACGTCATGAGAGTGATACCCAGTTAGAACTAGAGTGCCCTTGGTCGGGGCCCCGAAAAGCGAGCGGTGAAAACTCATCATAGCCCGTTCCGGCCTAGAGCAGTATCAGGAGCGCTGGTTGATCGGATGCAGCTCTTAGTCGCAACTTGGTCCTCCCAACGACCGACGGCTAGATGAGGCGAACAGCGCTGACTCTGACGGGACGCTGACTGACTCTACCTTCCCACTTGGTTCTTTTGACTTTCACGACTCCCGTCTGCAGCGCGGAACATCCTCTGTGTCCTGTAGCACGGTACCACTTGAGAGGCAACGTACTCCCGAAGCTGTGCAATCCAGCTTCCATTTGCAGCGGTACCAAAGACGGAACAATACAACACGAGGATTCAACCCTGCTGCCCCTGAACAAGTAAAAGCGACGTCAATCTACAGCTGCTATGAAGAGGATCACGCCTTGTTACAGTAAGAATAGTGGCAAGGGACCCGGCGAAGAGGCCAAGATTCGCCTGCAATTGGCGGCTCGATCTATGTTCAGGGGTGCAGTGAATCTTCAGGTCGGGATATGACGCTGCCGTGCATCTGTGTTCTCCGGATAGACAGGGGTAGCGAGGGGTTGGAGGGGCAGGCGGCATCGTACGTCGAAGGCGATAAGACGAAGTGGATGATGTTTGGAGGGTCCAATGCGTGCCAGGAACGTAGACACGTTACTTACCTTATCCAAGTCTTCTTCTTCTGCGGCTACGGGCGATGGCCAATGATGGGGTCTTCTGATTAGGATACTGGGTGCAGTTGGTTCTATTCGAGCCCAAGTCATGCAGCAGGTAAGAACCCAGCAGGTCGGCATGTGCAGGCTGAGTAGGAAGAAAACAACCCGGGAACACAAATTCAGACACGTCGGATTGCGAGGCCTTCATGAATTGATCTGCCTTGTGGATTGCCTCTTTGTACCGGAACAGCCTGTGGTAAGACGGCGATGGATGGCATAGACAATCATCAAACGGCATAGCGGAGTCAGATTTTGCATTGTTGCTCCTCCGCTGCGGCACATTGGCATGTGAAGCAGCGCAACAGGCGACTCCACCAGGAGCAGAACCATGCTACCTCTTATGCTGTGCTGTGCCTTTGCTGAAGCCGACTGCTTGTGAGCAAAACGAGGCGGAGCTTATCGATAGTGGCCCGCCACGTGAGGGTCCCCAATTAAATCTAGCAATCCTGCCTATGAACTTCCATGCGGTCCTTTGTCGGCATGTTTAATGTCTTGGTCAATTACCTTGCCGGCCGGGTCTACACTGGAAGATGACTTCAACGACCGAATGCAACCGACACGGCTGGCTCCACCGTCACCGCAAAACGTGCTTCGAGGTGCGTAATTGTGCAGGGGAAAACAATGCAGGCCTGCCATCAGATGCAGCCGTTATCAGATATCCCTCAGTCTGACGGCTCTTTGCGTGGCCTGTGTGTGGTCTCGGTCCTCTGTTCGGTGTTGGGATGAATGCCGTGGAGAGATGATATCATTGTTTCCCTTCAATGGTGGGCTTTTGGACCGAGTTAAGACACTTCACGGGCACGCCCAACATCGGGCGATTGCTGACAGGCGCTCTCCGGGTCGTCGTCAGTGGAATACCGTCGCAGGTGGTGAGGATGTCAAATTTGATAGAAATTATTTTGCATGTGCATATTGCCCTCATGTCGATATGTGATCCACCCCGTACATTTCCCCATAGGCAGACGAGAAGTTGTGGGGAGAGTGACAAACCCATGGAGAAGCGACAAACATATTCCGTCTTCAGAATTTCGGACACAAGAGTAGAATTTCAGAGCATTCCCTTCACCGACACAATAAGAAAGCCCTCAACTGACGCCGAGTACGTCACATCGTCGATGATACCCAAGTGCGAGTCAGGATGCAGTTTGAAGCTATTGGACACCGGCGTCTCGATAAGCATACTGCTAACGAGCCACATCAGACAGTGCAACTGAATTGAACGCGATCAAAAAAAGGCAAATGCTTTGCAACTCTATCCGTAGTGATACAATAGTATGAGTGCAGTGCGCAAGGATTGACAGCGCCAAAAACACTGAGACGCCTCCCAGATTGTCCAGGTATTAGGGCCGACGATTGCTTTGACAATCGCTGGCCCGCCCGAGCCATCTAGGAGCCAAGCTGAGGCAATTAGTCCTTAGTCACGCAGGCAAAAGCAGTGATGGTCAGAGACATGTTAGATTGCCACTAGGCGTGCCTTCGCTGTTGCACAATTTTGTCGAGTCACACAAGTGAAGCAACCTTCTGCTGTTGGTCGCTTTTCAAAATTTGGGATGGTGCGGTGGAGGCGACACCGATCTAATGGATGTTTTTCCGCTTCCGCGATGCGTCCAAAATCCCTTACCACATACAAATCATTGCGTTTCCACGAATACCTCCACTCGCGGGCTTCGGGTGTCGAGTGCAGCCGAGAATGCGAATGCCGTCTACATTATGATGATGTTAATAAGAGGAGAATGTCATTAAGAGTCTCAGCATCCACAAGCCAGGTTTGGCAGGTTCAGTAGATGCTTGGTATGGGTGGAGTCGAGAAAAGAGGGCCCGATGTTGACAAAACGCGAACATGGCGAATAACAAGGCACCCCATCCTATCCCACAAATCGTGTCGGATTCACATATATCGTGGTGGCCTGCAGAATCGTCATGACGAACGTCTAGGTGAGCTGTCTTGTCAGTTTTACGGAGCACAAAATTGTGGGGGCCATTTTGATGGAGAATGACTGGGGAGTCCACTCTCACGGTGTGGAGCTGGGGAGTCAGCTGTCTGACGCTGGTCTGTTGTGAAGGGGCCTTCAACTTTCCGTGATGGGAGAGGGGCAACTTTCAACTCGGTCCATACAAGGCCGTAGGGCTTTGAAGCATGCTCCTACAGGCGCGGAGAGAAGGTAGCAATACCTGAGAATAGCAAAACCATCCCTCGAAACGAGCCACCAAAGGCCAGTTGTAAGCAGTGCTTCAGTTGATCCAGTTGGTGCAAACAGCAATTCAGCGAGAGGCCTTCAAATCACGTCGTGAAACGAACTGGCCAGAGGAGGGCTCTAACCGTTGCACCAACGTACCTTCCACCTTCGTGGAATTAGTAGGACGGCTGTCTTCTGGATATAAGCTTGACGTTTCTAGCATCGAGTATGCACGATTTTGCAAACTTCTTTATCATTCAACCATTTCGAAGTCTCGGGGGATACCAAGTCCCATCACCTGATCAAAATCCGGAGAACGGGCATCTTCCCTCGTATGCTTAAAGTGTAAGCATTCAGGTCGACCAAAAGGCAAGGGGGTCGCCGTGAAGAGGCTCAGGTCAAGTAATCGATCCCACTCACCGAAGAGTGCTCGTCCGCAGTTCGTGGTGTAGGACGACGCACCAAGCATCACAGCTTATCTTACCGCCCACCTCTACAGCTTCATGCAGCACATCACATCCCTTTGTGCTATTAAGTCCGCTTGTGCGTCCCTTCGCCAGGTCCTCATCAGGAAGATAAGCATTCTCTGCGGTCCGACGGTCATCACGCGATTCTAGCGTCGTCAAAGTCAAGGCAATATTGTTCTCCCTTTCACACTGCATACAGGCAGAACTCGAGGATCACAAGGCCCACCGGTTGTTGCTGCAAGCGCTCAACGTCGCTCATTTGCCTCTACTCTTTCGTTCTGGTGCAGGACATTGCCGATCATGATGGCGAGCATGTCCTGCCCCAATGCATGTCCGATCGTTCTTCGTCGGCGAGCGGTCCGTATGGTCCAGCACTTACCAACCGGCAGTGTGCCTGAGCCACCTCAGATAGCCTTCTTACTTTCTTTTGCACATGAGCATTGTCGAGCTTGCCGTAGAATAGAGTTGTCCTTGCAAGTCACGCCGCTGTTCCCTGCAACCGCCATCGATTCGTGCGATGCAGAGATTGCTTCGAGAAGACCTCACACCTACAGCCAACGGCATGGCGAAGGCGGCCACGCACACGATATTGAAATGCAGCTCCGGCCCTCCGCCATACCAGCATCTCCTGGTCGGCATGGCATGTATCCAGGTTCTGTAGCTGGAGGGTGTCGTGCCCTCTCGCCGACATGCCCATCACTGAGTGCATGCGTGAGATGCGGTACACCACCCGGCCGTGATTGGACGATTGTTTGGTGTTGTACAGCCAAAAATACGAAGCGAGTGGTGTCGAGAGCGCCCGGCGGGCTGTGAGTGGCCGCTTCGTGCCGGGATGCAGCCGCCGACCGCCCAAAAGCATCTAGCTGCCGTCTCTTCACTTGCCTACGCGCTGGCACTTACAGCTGCGGCATCGTCCAATGACGGCCCCGACGTCGAGCGACGTCCAAATGGTGCTTCTTCCCCTCACCACCACGGCCCGGCCTCGATGGCAGCGACCATAAAGCCGTGCAGTCCCCAGGCCGTCTCCCTCTTCTTCCTTCAGCAAGCATTCAATTTCCAGAGCTAGTTCTCGTCGTTCTTATTTTATTTGCATCGTCTTAGTCTTTTTGCCCGTACCATTCTAATAATCCCAATTCAAGTTGCTGGCCAACTTCATAATTTCACCCCTCTAATAACGCCCATAGAAACTAGCTCTCTTGCTCGAACCAATCTGCTTCACCATTTCCTCAATTTGCTTATAAGTCAGCACGTACCATCACCAAAATGGCAGCCGTTCAACTCTCATTCTCCTTGCGCACCTCGTCCGGCGTCAAGACCGTCCATCTGCTCGGTTCCTGGGACAACTACTCCGGACAGCTCCCACTCTCCAAGGACAAGTCGTCCTCCAAGTCCGGTGCCTGGAAGGGCACTTTCCGCTTCCAGGGCGCAACGCTCCAGCCGGGACAGCGATACTGGTACTACTACATCATTGATGGGTACCACGTCTCCCATGATCCGGCTCAAGATTCCACGACCGAGCCGACCACGGGCCGTGTCTTGAACATCCTCGATGTCCCAACCGAGAAGTCGCACAAATCATCGTCAAGCTCCAAGTCTAGTTCCCGACACACTTCCAGCAAAGAGAAGTCCAGCTCATCCAAGCATTCCTCTTCTCGCGACAGTAAGCACCACTCGTCCAGCAAGCGCAGCACTCGTCGTGAAAGCGATCTCAGCATCGACATCCCCAAAGGGCGTCCGCTGTCAACGTCGGAGATCCAGTCGCCCAAGCCCGTCACCCCCCATGCGACCCAGTACATTCTGCAATCGGACTACAGCTACCCAACTGTCGGCGACTTGACCAGTCGCTTCTCGGCCGTCACGATGCAAGAGTACGAGTACGATTCCACGGGCTCTCCACCTTCTTCCGTTGGATCCAGTCTCTCAAGCCGCTCCGACAGCAGTTCACCCAGCGATTCAGCCAGTTCTCTCAGCGACTACAGCTCGGGTAGCGCTGGTAGCTGCTGCACATGTGAACGCTATGGTATCACTCGCAAGGGTGATCGGGTGAAGCTCGACTGCGGTGGATCCCGGTGCAACTACGAGGAAGACTCATCGAACTGCTCATCCGAGGACGATGAGTATCTCCCACGTAACTCTCGCCGCGAGGGCATCGTCGTCCGTCGATGAAGGAACTGCATGCACCAACCAAGTATGCGACCCGTGTCCCATCCTTGGCCTTGAATCTCATTCCTCTCGTCGGGAAAGACGTCTCGAGATGAGATGCGTGAATGGCTCCCCCATTTGGCCAATCAAATTCATTCGTTGCTGCAACTTACCATGATTGCAAACCAAACCCCGTGGGTATTCCCGGACATCGACTTCCGCGCCAAGCTGGTTCTTGGCCGGAATGGATGATCTGGACCCGCAACACACGAAGCCGAATCCGCGGCGCCTTACTCCCACTGCTCGCATGGTCCATTTTTGGAGCTGTATCGTACATGCGGTTTCGTTTTTTTCGTTTCCAGATGACAAGTTGACATGCACATTCCTCTTCCGAATGAAGGGAAATGCAAAGCATGTTGGGGACGGACAAGAAGACACGTGCTTTTTGGCACTCCAGGTCTTGGTTAGTGAAGGATTTGAAATGGGTCTGTCCAGTTCATATCTTTAGTCAGCGGCGCAGAGCCCAATCTTGCTGTGCTGCTTGATAGCTAGGTGGATAGATGACGGTTGAATCTACTCCATAGACAATCACCTTACCTCACTTTGATTTGTGCTTGTGTGATGCTTATATGTTTTGCTCTCATAATTCTGGCTTACCCTTGATGACTGGGGTAGGCGTCCGTGCTAGCCACCACTCCTATGTATTGAGGAAGACTGATATTGGTAACATGTGGCAATTGCTAGACAACTTGATACTTCTGGTCCACGTAGTTTTCCCTCCACAAATCTAGCTAGCTATCACTTGTACCATTTGCAACCTTCATCCCTTCAGAAACGTAGCGATCTCCCCATCCATCCACTTGGCATCAGCCGGGTTGGCCCCTCCGCCCGCGATATGACCCCAGATGGTATCAATGGGTCTAAACACGCCATTCTGCAAATGCTCCATCTCGCGTTCGCTATCCCTCCACGAGAAATACTGATCCGTCATACTCGGCATCACCAGCACTCTCGCCTGGATCCCTTGCAATGCTTTCTCATACCCCTCGCCTCCACCCCCAACCTTCCCAACATCCCCAGCCTGCCACTTTCTGGCCAGCGCCAACAGATCCTCCGCGTCCCAGCTCTCATAGTTCGCCACCTCCGGATGCAAATAGTCCTTCAGCGACGCCGCCCCCAGCTTCCGCCAGAGCTCCTGTCGATACCATTCCGCACTGGTCAACCACCCCGCATACGCTCGACCAAACGCTCGTAGCCCCTCCCGCGGTTTGCTCCCCTGGGCACGATAGGCCCCGCCGGCATAGTCACCCGCGGCCTCCAGCGCCGAGATGGGCCCCTCGAGGAACGCGTAGTTGTGGCCCGACGTCTTGGCCGAGCTACAGATCACGACGGCATTCTTCAGAAACGGCGCCGGGCCCGAGCCGTGCATCACGCTCCAGTAGTAGGCCTGTTGCCCGCCCATGCTGAAGCCCATCACGGCCTCGAGATGCTGCAGGCCGAATCGCTCTGTCACGAGCTGGTACTGCGCGTGCACATCATCCTCGTACTGCACGCTGGGCCCGGGCTTGGTCAGGGGGAAGGCCGGGTCGTTGGACGGCGAGCTGGACTCGCCGTTGCCGAGCATCGCGACGACAATCACTTGGTAGTCTTGCAATGCTCCCGTGCTGAAGTTCAGCGTCGTGTTGATGCGTCCTCCATAACAGGTTGGGATCAAGACCGTGCCTTTGGTTCCTGCGGGGTTGAAGGAACGGTAGGCTAGTTTGATGGGTTGGCGATGGCCGTTGCTGAATTGGAAGTCCGGGATGTCGAAGTATTCGATGCCAGTGGCATCGTAGGGGGCTTTGGACGACATTTCTTAGTTTCCTCGAGGAGAGATGGGGTTGGTTAAGAGCAAGCAGAGCAGGATTGGAGGCTCATTGAGCACTGGTGCTGGATGCGGTATGTATGCAGATATAGGACATGAGGGGTACGTCGTTCGGATGGCGATAGTGAGCGGACGTTCCGACGGCGGAGGCACTAAGCAACTTTGAACATAGCAAAGCCGAATGGAGCAGTTCTGCAGATGTTATCCATCGCGATGACCAAGGATGGACTTCAAATCCACCTTATTATGGCACCCTTGATACGGCCTCGACGTTTGAATGTAGTTCCCCGACACCTCTGTGACCTCCGTCGTGGACCCCTGCCCCTCCGATAAGCGATAAGGAAAAGGAGGGGTTGACGTACGGCGCATAAACCTCCAAAGCTCCATCTGATATCACACCGCGACAAACACCATAACCGAAAAAGAAGCAAGCTCATCCACCACACTCCCAAATATGGCTGCAGAATACCCCATTGTCGACTCGCACATCCATCTCTACCCAGCCGGTGAACTCGAGACGCTAGCATGGGTCACGCCCGACAACCCCCTGAACAAACAGCATTCCTTGGAAGAATACACGGCCGCGACTGGAGCGCCGTCGGCACTGGAGGGCTTCATCTTCCTCGAGACGGACCGAAAGAGTACCGTTGAGCCCGGCGACGATGGAAAGGGATGGGCCATGCCCTTGATGGAGGTGGATTGGCTACGCCGTATAGCTACAGGACAGCCCAAAGAAGGCGAAGGCCATACTGCTGCCGACTCCAAGCTCTGCCTGGCCATCATCCCTTGGGCGCCGGTGCCGGGCGGAGCCGCGGCCATGGAGCAGTATGTGGGAGGAGTGAAGAAGCATGCGGGAGAGAGCTTCGGGAAGATCAAGGGATTCCGGTACCTGGTGCAGGACAAACCGAAGGGGGTCATGCTGCAGGACGGGTTTATCGACGGCTTGAAGTGGTTGGGCCGGCACGGGTATGTGTTTGACTTGGGCGTGGACCAGCATTCTGGTGGGAAGTGGCAGTTGGAAGAAGCCGTCGAGATGATCTCACGGGCTCATGAGGGGGTTCCCGAGGAGGAGAAGGTCGCCTTCATCATAAGTAAGTCCCATTCTGCGTCGGCCGGTCGCTTCATTGCTAAACCATCGGCAGACCACCTTTGCAAACCGGACCTCTCCATATACAACCCCACAGACCCTAGCTTCGTCGCCTGGCGCACCGCCATGTACACGCTCAGCAGCTGCAGCAAGACATACATGAAGCTGTCGGGGTGTTTCGAAGAGATGCCTGCCGGGCTCAAGAGCGCGCCGGTGCCCGAAATCTTCGAGGGGATGCAGAACCATCTCGCCATCATCCTGGCTGCTTTCGGTGCGTTTCGAATCATGTATGGGAGCAACTGGCCCGTCTGTACCGTCGGCGTGGAAGATTCTTGGACGAAGTGGAGGGAGGTGGTGCAGCGGTTCTGTTACTTGGGTGGGTTGACGCCGGAGGAGCAGATTATGATTTGGAGCGGTACTGCTATTAAGGCATACAATATCAAGGAGCTGATGTAGCTTTGTGACGACTTGAAATGAAAACTATGTGGGCGGGAGGGCTTTTCTCTCTCGCTCTTCTGTGCAGACGGTTTGGTTGAATGGACTGTAGCTCATTTGAAGTAGCCTCGCTCATGGATGAATTGAGGAGCGAAAGTCTAGTTGTCGACTAATTAAAGCCAAAGCCTGCCACCCATTATGCGTATGTTATCCAGACGAAAGAGACCAGAGAAAGATCAGGCACTGCTGCAAGTAAGATCTATTAATGCACCATTGGTCCTGAGAGGTAGCCAGCCATTACTCCACCACAGAAACATCTCTTATTGATTCACCAAACCAAACCCAACTAACTGGTGGGCGAGATCGGAGGCTCTAGCAGACGAGAGAGCACGAAGAGCACGAATGGACTCTCCGATACGTGTGCATCAACGTCCCCGACCACCCCAGCGGCATAGTCCATCACTCATCCCTCTCGACCCAACTCCCGCTTGCTCGCTCGCTTGCTTCGGTGCCTCGGGCGATCGTTTAGCGACGAGGAATGTTTTCGCCCGAGCAAAAGAAGCAACGACCAATCTCCAAATCAAAGCTCTGCCTCGATGCTGGACATGGTTAAGACCTCCCCCTCCATCCTTCATGCCGTGGTCCCTGAGTGGGGTGCCGTGCGGGTTAGCCTTTACCCACGACTGGGAGTTATACGCCCGTGGTCCCGCGTCCACTTCACCAACCACTAAGCTGCGTCCTGACCCCTCATATATATATACATACATATATAATTTCAAGACGTCTCTCCAAGCCCATTCCATTTCATTTGCGCCCTCCCATATCCCGTTTTTCTCGTCTCTCTTCTCAAACTCGGGTTCTTGTTGCAGCTCTTCCCCTGCACTCTACCAGCAATCCAAGATGTCCTCCCCACCACCCCCGGGCGTCTACGTCCCTGTGCCGACCTTCTTCTCCTCCAAAAGCACCGCCGGCCACACCTCCCCACTGGACATGGCGACGCAGAGCCAGCACTCGCTGGCCCTCGCGCGCGCGGGCGTCAAAGGGCTCGTCATCCTCGGCAGCACCGGCGAAGCGGTGCACCTCAGCAACAGCGAGCGCTTCGAGGTCCTGGCGTCGCAGCGCAAGGCGCTCGAGGCCGCTGGCTTCAAGGACTACCCCATCATCGCGGGCACCGCCGCGCAGCACGTCGATGAGGTCGTGCAGCAGCTGTGCAGCGCGAAGGACGCCGGCGCCCAGTGGGGGTTGTGTCTCGTGCCGGGCTACTTCTCGGGCGCCAGTACGCAGGAGGGCATCATCCATTGGTTTACGGCCGTGGCGGATCAGTCGCCGATTCCTATCATGATGTACGTTTTGCGTTGCATTGCTTTTCATTTCTCTATCTCTCTCCTTCTCGTTCTTGCTCTTGTAATTCCCGAAGGAGCGAGCGGGAGAGAAAGCACAAGAGTCTCTAGTTTGGATGTGCTGTGCGGGAGATACCCACATTGTACATCTATATATAAGAATCTATACTGACTTCTGCCCTTCACAGTTACCACTACCCCGGCGTCTCGAACAATGTCAAAGTGGTCCCCTCGACGTACGCAACGCTGGCCAAGCACGCCAACATCGTAGGCTGCAAGCTCTCGCACGGCGACGTGTCCTACCACTGCCAGATAGCAAGCAACCCAGGGATTGACCACACGCACTTCCACACCTTCTCCGGGCTGGGGCAGCAGCTCCTCCCCGTCGTCTCGGTAGGGTGCGCGGGCGTGATCGACGGGACAGCGGGGTTCTTCCCGCGGTCCGTCGTGCACCTGTACGGGCTCTCGGTGAAGAACCCCGTGAGCGACGCCGAGGTCGCGGAGCGGCGGGCGCTGCAGTACAAGCTGAGCGTCGTGGAGGAGCTGGTGGTGCGGTTCGGGACCGTGGGCATCAAGGAGGCAATTGCCCGGGTCATGGGACTCGGGGAGCGGGACGGCACGAGACTACCGCTGTTTGGGGGCATCCCTGGCGGGGATGCGGAGTGGGAGAATTGGAAGGGCGCGGTGGGGGAGTTGGAGGCGGTGGAAAAGAGTTTGCCGGACGTTGCGTGAGCAAGGGACGCTGATCTTCGGGGCTGGAAACCGGGAGGCCAAACTATTGGGTTCGAGTAGCCCTTGCGTTGCTGGGAGCTCAAAACGGCGTGACCTGGGTTGAGGTTGCGAAGTCCGTCCCTCTACGTCGCCCATAACTAGCTTATGGAGGTGTATATATCCTGGACCGGTCGTGGCTGTTGTAATTTGGTGATGTTATATATGGATGCTTGATCTAGCCTCCTGCCACTAGAGCAAGAGAAACTAGCTGGCCCAAGACATGAAACGGTGTAGCTCGTTTATGGACGAGACACAAGTACAAGTAAGGGTTAGTTCTTCGACCTTGTTGTATCAAGTGATTTCTATTTCTTTTGGGGTATATACAAGGTTTTGTGTGGCTGCCATGTTTACTGCAATCATGACGCTGCCCTCACCCCTCCACCTTCCCCTGCCTCTGCTTCTGCAATGCTGAAGCGTATTTGCTGTCCCTGTTCTTTCATCTCAACCATCTATCATGACAAAATTTACCCACCCAGATGGATTTCCACGGATACTAAAAACCAAAGACCAAGCAAGACGTCCAAAGACCAAGAAAGACGTGCACATGGAGAGCCAATGAGAATTGATGGTAGGGGAAAAAATACTCGTCCAGAGCATAATTTCCAATCGTTCCCTTGCTCTCCAGTGATAACCACTCCCCGCAAACAGATGCACATAAAGCCATGATTACTCGATCTTTCAAAAACAAATAGCAAAATAAGAAGAATATAACGAGCCTCCAGCTCCAAACACCGGATTGTGAACAAAAACAATGCTCCATGGTCGGTAGAAAAAAGAAACGGATTGGTATTGTACAACAGGTAATGCACAAAAATATCGAAAAGATAATGAACAGAGGTTTAAAAAGGTCTGCAAGCCTCTGATGCATCGAAACGTAGGAAGATGATGCAAGATTACGCCGACTCCGCTATGCAATAGATTTTGTTGAGCAACAGAAGAGAATTACTGTGATCGGGTTTGGTGACTGGGAAAAGTAGGTTGTGCTGGTTGGTTGTTGAATGGCCGCTCTAGCGAAGCATGTCATTCATTTATGCCGTAACCATAGGAGTCTTTGCCTGAAAAAAAAAGCTACTGCGTTGTGTCTAACCGTTGTAGTTTTCAGCGGTGCAGCCATCCATGAGAGAATTGGTAGGCCAGGTGTAGTTCGTACCAGACCAAGATGTAATATTGGGGTTTTCTATACTTTGTTAGCAAGCACGTTTTACAGCCTGAGCCATCTTCCTTACCATAGGCTTTAGGGTGGTTGGCAATGTAGGTTGTTGTTGGATAGTCGGTAGGATCGCAAGTAATCGATTCGCTGCCTGCTTCCTGGTAGATTCGTACATAGTCCACGCGCATGGTGGCTGGCATCATTGCAGACAATTCTGCAAGGAAAACCTGAGAGAAACTGTCGGACATTCCAAAGTTGAGGATAATAGACATCGGCTCCATGGGAATCACACGTTGGCCAATGTTTCCGTTGGGTCTCAAAGCTCGTGCATCAACCTTCCAAGCGTATTGCTCTCCAACAAACCAAGAGATATCACCAGTATCCCCTGGGGTGTATTCGAATCCATATTTCTGATAACCGTTTCCATCGTACCAGTCGTTATTAATCCACGTCAACCCCGAAACAGACTGCTGATACGGCCCACCACGATAATTGTTGATTTGGGTTTGCGCATAATCATAAACCTCCATGTACTGTGAGTCAGGCTCGTACCAGATATCGAATGGTGCAGCTTGGAAGGACTGAGACACATCTCCATTTGCATTGTCGTACGATCCTGGGCCAAGGTAGCCGACACTGGCCTCAATCGCATCGATTTCAGGCGCAGATCTTGAATTGCCAGGAGAAGGATGGTCTTGGTTTGTGCAAGTGCAAGCTGGGAGCTTCATGCCGGGTAGCCAACTGACTCCATCGGTTGAGCTTTGGTTCGGTGTAATTCCAGCATCACATTTGTCCCAATAGCTATATGGCCACAGGCCTTCCGAGGTTGCGGCATATCCCGGCCTTCCAAGATTGCCCATAGCCCAGAAACCAGGCCAGAAACCTGTCACATTCCCTGAACCAGGTAAGGATATACTAGCCTCTAGACGGCCCCCAGTGAAGCAGAGCTTGTTCCAAGACTGTAACATGCCAGATCTGTAATTGAGGTTGTGGCTCTGAAAAGCATCGAATTTGATGTTGAGGGTACCACCTTCAGTCGTAATTCTACAAAAGGTTAGCGTCAGCGTATGTTAAGAGTGGTGCAAAGTCTATGTATAGCAGATCTGCTATGGGATCTTGAGGTCATTAAAGAAAACTTACGCATCTGGGTCGTACCTATATTCGTGTTAGCAGTTACTTTACCGTTTCAAAAAGCTCACTTACCACTCCTTGTCTTGAGTCACACCATACCAAAGGTCCACACCCTGGAAGAATGGATCATCCCCATCATAGAAAGTGCGTCCATCCGTGTTGAATTCATCGGAGAACTGTTGGTGTCAGTGGAAAGCCTCCTATCTATTCATTGCCTACCTACCACAAGGTTCAATGTTTTCCCATCATGTGAGGTTCTCGTCTTGACTGAACTAGGCGTATCCGGATCAATGAGACCATGACGCACGTTTGACAACAGAGCGACATTGGCAGACAGACAGTCGCTGGTGGCTGCACATACTGCACTGTCTGAGGTTGGTATGACACGCTCAACGAAGGTCCTACCAGAAGTCAGCAGGGGAAATGTTTATGGAAAGTGTGCTGTGCATACAAGACAGGATATCCGATAAACAGGAACAACAATCCCATGGTCATAATGGTAAGCGCTCCCAAGTTCACCATTCCTCTTCTGTTCCAAATATCGCACTTCACACCATCTTTATCATCTGGACTCGGGTTGTGCAGCCAATCGTCCTTTTCAACATCTTCGGGGAAAAGTAATAAACCTGCCGAAGGCATAATATTATACTTCTCCGAGACTGTCTGGGTGTTGATGTTTTCGTCCTCACTGTCGCCTGACCTTGAAGGTGCTCTCGAGTCGTCGAACGGAGATATAAATGGGCTACCGTTGTTCCAACTCTCCCTCCTACCCCCATCTGAACTCCAACTTGTCCTCCGTGACGACATGGCGGAATTCGTTCGCGATGGCGCTTCAGCAGGTAGGTCTTGGTAAGGACGTGGACCTCTCGATCGCGCGGGCGGAAGCAACATCTCTTGGGAATCAATTGGTGAGCCATACAGAGGACCAGCTCCATTTGAAGAGCTATTCGATACAGATCTTTGTCCTTGAGCAGGGCCCTGAGCTGGTAATAGCTGCCTCGTTAAACCAGCGGTATTTGGAGTTGACATCGAGCTGCCGTCGGATCTCAAGTCTTGCAATATGTTTCCTCCGCTGCCCGAGTTAACGGTGATGTGCGGCGGCCGCCGTGGTGTTTGTGAGGTGGGCGTTAACTCCATGGTGAAAATACAAGACTAGGTTTATGATGTCGACAAAGTAAATCGCATCTGAAGTGCTGGCTAGCCAAGGCTCGGAGAGGCTGGTCTTAGGAGGAATGTGGAGGAACTGCCGAAGTGAGGAATGTGTTGCTGGGTGAGCACAAGGGAAAGGACCCAGTCCTGGCGTCGAAGTATCAAGAGCCCAAATGATAGGTCGTCAGTGGTTTTTTGGTCGATTTCTGTTGGATTGAGGGTGGTGAAGGTGGTCGTGCGTAGGGAGCTGGCGCGGTGACGTCCAAAGACAGGAGTCGTGAAAACGAAGGTGGAAGATTGGGGATCGTTGATCGTAGCACAGCAAGGAACTGTTCTTGTGTCGTAGAGATGAATCAGGTCGTGGAGTCGAAGTCGACGTCGAAAGTGAGGCCGCTCAAAAATAGGATAGATATGAAGCAGTGTGGTCGGTCGGGGTGGCACTCTCGTATGTCGAGAGAATCCTCGAGGACCAGAGGCTGAGCGGGAAGGTTCAGGTTAGGTTAGGAGAGCACGCCAGCAGCACAGGTATGAGAGAAACTAGAACCGGGAAACGAGAGATGGGCGGGCAGAGGCAAGAAAGCGGTGCTAGGCTTTGGAAATCCTGTCCTGGATCGGGTGCTGGCCTTGGATGTCCCCTTCCCCTGGTGTGGCCAATCAGCGGCAATCTGCACTGGAGATGATTGGAGATTGGAGATTGGGGATTCAAGATTGGAGATTGGAGATTGGATTGATTATTGCTCTCGAAAGACGCAGATGCAGATCCTAGAGCTGCAGCCAGGTCGGCCACCGGAACAGGGCCAAGCTTCGCGGAAATAATGAGCGTTTGAGCTTTCAGACGACAGACGTGAGCCCGTTCGTCGCATTGTTCTTTTCAGATGGACGGGTTCGTTCCTGTTTGCACGGTCGCACTGGCATCAAGCATCGCAGGTCAACGCAGCTAATCTGCGGCCAATCTGTCTGACCGATGCCATCGTGTACGGAGTATGTGCCCACATCGTATTGCGTCGTCATACTCGTGTGCGGTGCTGCGGGTTACGAAGGCATTGACCATGCCGACCACCAAAAAGACTTTAGACGGTTGTTGAAGCTTACCTGACCTTGTGTGCCTTGCTGCTCCTGTACGTATCTTGCCGTGCTGCATCGTCCTGAGTCCGCCACTTCTAAAAGGGGCTTTCGGGCATATACATGTAATTTTCAGGGGTTGCCCAGCCCAGCACCCTTCCATCCACTCCTTGTACCTATTTTCCCGCCGGATCCCCTGTCCTGCGCACCGGTACCCAGCCAGACTGTAGCCAACGGCCATCGAGCGCTGTCAAGAGGGCACACCACCCGTTGCCTTCAGTCGTCGCCCTCACTGGATGCTTACAATTGTTGCAGCTGCAGCTAAAGTTGGTGGTCGTCAGCCAAAGCAGGTTTCCCTGTCGTCTGATATAAATAAACAACCATAACGCCCCTTCCTTTCGGCAAGCTAAACTCGGGGGCTGTGTTTGCTCGTTTTTCCAGTCTTTCACGAGAAGCTCCAGTTTCTTTGCGACTGCTGCCACTCGGTGGCCCTGGATTGTTGCGATCAGCCACCCAATGACATCAGATTGCAGTCGCCTGGCTAGATGGTTGAGATAAAGATCAACATGTGAGGGATTCGCAGGAGAGTGCGGCGGGCAAGTAAGGCGACCCAAAGCCGCTTACCTCATTTGCCGATGGATGTCCAGATGAGGCATGACGGCACAATTTGAGATGCCAATTTTCAATCTGCCCCACCCAGCCCACGTGACTGCTTCAGCACTCGGCCGTCCGGGTCGGGACTCTTCAGCTCAAACGCAAGCTGTCTCGAATCCGCCAATCCTTTGCGGCTCAATCTCTGGCTCTGCGACTTGGACTCGGAGTGACCAGGATTGAGCTGGTCTTCGGATCGCATTGAAAGAGGGTTCCTGCCTGCCGCAGCGACTTGAGCCAGAGTCAGTGCTCCATTCTAGAAAAGTCTCTCGAGTGCTTGTCGTTCTGGATTGAACGGCAATGGCGTACGTGTCGAAGTGTCAAAGCACCGCCCAGCAATGTCGCTTCTTCGGCACCCCTCGCGATTGATTGCGAGCTGCCAGATGCAATGATACCGCCCTTCCAAGCAGGATGTCCCTAGTGGTCGCCCTGCGATCTTATGATCGTGTGTGCTTTTATTACTCCCACGCTTTGCTGTAAACCTGCACATGCGGATAGCCACTCCCAAATCAGTTCCGTTTCATCTCTGCTATGAAGTGAGCCGCAATAAGCGTTAATCAAACGTCTTCAAGCTTTGCACCTTCGTACCAATGCGTAGTGGATTGTGTCTTCCTGCGACTTCTTGGTGTGATATACGAGGAACTCATCTCCTTCGGGTGAGTGACTTGATGCACGCAGCTGCCCTCTGGTATTGAGAATCTCCCGTCTCGCCTTGTTCCGTTCCATTCTATCTCCGACAGGTGAGAAACACGTGGCATTTTGTCATCAATACCGAAGTGCATTCTTTGGTTAGATGTAAAGCACGGCGTTAAGGAAGGCTAGCATCAACATCACAGAGAATTCCGATAAAGACGGCTCTACAGGCTCATCCCAACCCTTTTCCGTCTGCCAAGGCCTCTTTCAGTCAACACGATGAGAATTCAAGCAACATGAGAGGAAGCCTGCTGTATTCCCATAACCGGGATTCGAAAAGTACAGGCCAGGTAGCTTGCCTCTGGACAAGTATTTCGGCTTCGGTGGTTAACCCTGACCAGAATGCTCCATTAGTTGCGGAACAGGTCATGTTGAAGAGGATGTTTCAACGTCCTTCCCCGACTTTCTTGTTGCCTTTAAGCAATGTCGAAATGAGTGTCCAAGTCGGAAGAAAGGCAGATTGGATCTTACTCGAGTCTGAAATCAGATCTGAAGCTGCCGCTAGTTGTAAAGGCATACATACGGGCACTACCCCCCCCCCAGCCCGGATAACGAAGCCAAATGTCCTCCATCCACGTAACTCCTACGAGGCTAGTAAGATAGAGTAGAAAGGTTCTCACCAAAGTACTAGAAACACCATGTTCAACACAAGTATGAGAATTGGCGACAAGTATGGGACCGAATTGTGAAGGTCGGGGAGTCGTTAAAAACATGAGTTGATCTTCATAAGAAAACGGGCTCTATGGAGACTCTCCAAAGTATAAATCGATCTAATAAACTATCAGCAAAGTATCACGGTTCTCTTATGCTGGCTGCTAAGCTCTTGGTAATGGCCAGAATGAGAACTCATAGTCTCGAGGAACACTTTCTAGCTTCAGTCAACACACCTGAGTGATAGTGAGCTTGGTTGCAAGCCTCAGGCGTTATCCTGGAGAGTGTCTAACTCCCTGGCAACGTTTTCCCGAAAGTGTCGCTGTTAAACCCAATGGTCAGCAAATGCTACTGAAGCTGTCTTAGGAAGTCATCCTGGAATTCGAACTTCGCATATCCTAAAGTTGTCCTGCAAAATCTTGCACTGAACTATCGGATTAGGCATCCACGCTAAATTCGACAATCAAGCACTCGAGTCCGTCGATGTATCTACATAAGAATTGGATTGAATAATTTCTAGGAAGTTGTAAATGAAGTATAATCATAGGATAATATTACTTATAAAGCTTCCTTACCTATGTAGCTTTTGTTGTTGTTCCATGGCTTGTGAGATACCATCTACGACAAAATGACGCGTGTGTATCCAGAATCGTCCGCTTGAATTCTTTCCTTTCTCTTCGGCCAGCTTTGAAATGAAAAACCGTCTAGGTACTTCTGCATTCGAGCCTTTCTATGCTAATCTCTGCTGTTCCTGTTCCTGTTGATCTCAGTTTCTTCTGAGATTTAACTTTTCCATACCCGACCCACAAGACTTGAAAGCGATTGCTAACAGAGAACGCACAGGTTATTTAAAGATCATGGAAGAGGACAGCAAGATGGTTCATCAGAAGGTATACTTTATCTCATGTTACCTGGAATCTCTACTTAGACTACTAGGGTACCACTCGGGAATTCAGAATTTGGTTTAAGAAAGACCCCCAGGGTCTCTGGCAAGTATGTTCGCGGACGGCTTGCAAGAAGAGTAAGGTTGTAGGCTCTACTTGGTGGAAAGATTGTAGTCGAATTGACGAACTTGCACCGGAGTTCCAAGAAGCTATAGATAGATTCAGGGATTCTAGGTAAGTACTGATTCCAGCCATGGATATATATATCCCTAATAAATACAGACATCAGCCAATCGTAACCCGGCCTATTCGCGACCACCGATCAAGAAGCCTTGAGCTACGTCGAAATACTACTACAAGATCTCGAAGCCCCAGAGATTTGGCAAGTGATGACTGGAGGCTAACAAAGCAGATATTTAAAAAATCACCAAAAGACGTTGGTGAGGAACAGGACAAGCTCCCGACGCAGCCAACAAAGCTTGAGAGCAACGCAAATTAGGAACGGCTCTGGTTGGCTTTTACACCGACGAGACCCCCTTCAACTCGACGATGAGGAAAAACAGTACCTACCCTCTCTCCAATACCCTATATCGAGTCATGTACATTCGCCGAAGCCTTCCGCAAGCCACGAGACAATCAACTAGAGCTGGCTCACAAGAAAATGATTGCGATACTAATGCTTCGAAGAACATGACGGAAGGACCTCTCGGATTCTATTTCGTGGAGCTTCAATATGCACTGGGTATAAGTGATGCCCGCATGTATATCTTCACAGGGACTTATTTAAATTATCAAGAAAAGCATTTCATTATTCTGCATGCGGATATCTCAACTCTTAAAACTGTGTGTTGTAAATACTACTTCATCCATCCTTCCTACTTTGTCTCATCCAGCCTGCCCTGTGGAGACGAGTATAGATATTGTACAACCGGGTAAATCCAACCGTACTTGCCGTTTCCATAACGACCCTTCAACACCTATAGCCCTGTTATCCCAGATCATCATCGCGCTCTATTCTGAATATAGATCGTTGTCATATCTCCATCCAAAGTCTAATCAGCTCCGAATCATCGCAGTCATCTTGACCGCTTTCTACAGAGTTCTTGATCTATCATCCCTGGAGCCGTTTATTTAAGCTCTTCATGATGGTGGATACATGAATGGCAAGTGTGCTGCGACATGGCAGATTGCTCGAATCCAGCCCGCAGCAGGATTCTTGTAGCATAATTTTCTTTCGTGCTTGCGAATAGTTTATGTCAATGCTACCACACCCCTCATCGTGAGAAGTTGATAACAGCCATCTAGAGTGTGTCAGAATTGGTATGGCCAAGCGAAGACTTCGTACATACCATGCTGTTGACTCCATACGCAAGCTTTTCGCCGTTTGCATTCCAGCACAAGCAATGCTGGTCCTCGTCTCTCGAAGAAGCACTAGAGCGTGGTGTTTGCCAGCCAAGCTCTGGCCCTCTTGTCCAAGTGGCACGTTGGACTCTGACGTTGTCGATCTTCCAGATGTCAATATACTCGCTAGTAGCGCCTGCAATGTGAGTACCGTCTGGTGTAAACGCAATTCCCACAACTCCTTGGCCCATGGTCATGGAGCATTTTGGCTTGCTTTCAGGTGAACGAGCGTTCCAGATGCTAATTGCACCGTCCTCACCAGCAGACGCCAAAAGCCGCTCACCACCCTCAACGACAGGACCGACAACCGGTTGCCAAGCAAGGGAAGTAATCAATCCCTGGTGTGCACTAATCTGATGGCATTGCCCTGATTGGTCCCAGATCTAGATGCGGATTAGCAATGGGACCAAAAGTCCGCGAATATACTTACATCAATTGTGCCAGTCTCCGAAGCTGTCGCGAGTAATTGGGATTGGAAATCATAGGACACTCTACAGATGGCATGATCCTCGCGCGTCTCGAACTTTCTGGAGGGAGCAATCGTGCCATTGGCGTATCGCAACATTTGAAGAGTGTCTTCTCCACCAACGACGAAATCTACATCACTCGTCCAGACAATGTCATAAGCATGCTCCATGAGATCATGACGTGGAAGAGAATGCTGAGTGACAGAGCCGTCGACTGTATTGATGACGCTAATCAGAGCACCACCGTTGTGCGGCGACAGGACCAAGATAAGGGCGTTTGTTGGATTCCATCGTGGACAAATGATGGGTGATTCAAAGCCGTCAATCCCGACCGCACGTGGACCATTGGAATCCCAGATGCTTAATTTCGAACTCCCATCTTCGACAGGTTCGGTAGCGAGCAGAAGAGCTGCCCCATCCGAAGTCCAGGTGATACCGGTGACAGTGGTGGTGGTCGAGATACTATTTTCTAAGACGTCTGTAAATGGTGGGGAGACATTGGTCGGATCCAGGTCCAGCTGCATGCCCGAGTCAGATCCGGCTGTTGCACGCGAGACGGTCCACATCCGCGCTAGCGCATCGGTACCCGCAGCAGCCAAGATGGTTGGGTCTCGAGGATTCCATTCGCACTGCATGAGGACAATGTTCCTCGATGAGGATGCATCGTCAGAGAGATCCAAGAAGGTCGTTTCTGAGGTGAGGTCTACAGGCTTGTCCAGCTGAATGGCTTGTTCGGAGGTCGGAACCACGATCGGAGATGGGACCTGCTCGGGCGAGGGGTAAGCGTGACCATCGCCGTTTTGATCCCCGTCAACATCCATGGAATTATCGTCAAAGCCATTCTCGTAGCCATTGCTCAGTCGAGGTCGTTTTACTGGGGGGCCATTTTGATTTTGAGGCGCTTCATCATCAATCTGTCGCTTTCGAGCGTGCTCTTCAGCATCCCCGTTCTCAGCAACGGGCGATGTTGGCGTTAATGGGCCGAAAAAACCGGTCTGTGAGCCAGCAACATCACGGTTCACCTGACAGACATGTCAGTTTTGGGTGACATGGTCAACTTGACCGTTGAATGGTGCTACATACCAATGCTGTATCTCGCTCAACGGCATTGTACAGCAGGCCTCTGTTCAAAATACTGACTAATGCACGATTCGTGACATGGGGCGCAAAGGGTAGCGTTTGCGGATCTTGACAGTTCCATTCTTTCTGCAGACGAACCGCAGTCTCTTCGTAGCCTAGGAAGGAAGATTAGTATCCAGAAGACCTGGACAATTCCACTGTGTCATGACAGTTCTTACCAGATTCTAATAAATATCTGTCGAGCAAGATGCATTAGCAAACGACACGAGCCTGGGTCGTGACTCCCAGGTACCAAGCACGCGGATCACGAAACGTACCTCCAAATCAAATAGTTGATCCGATCAGAATCCAGACTCTCTTTGGTCATGGTCACTGGCAATGAAGGGGGGAATACGGAGGGGTCCAATCCAGTAGTGATGTTCTACTGGCGATGATAGCGGCGCTGATGTGGTGGCGGTCAGGCGAAGGAATGTCGGGATTGGGGTTGAATGTTGATGTTGATGCGTCGAGGTGTGAGGTGTTCAGGTGAGGGACTGCAGAAAACGAATGAAGAATCGAAGGTCTTTGAACGATGCCGCCTGCCACGACGGAGTGCCTAGGGTGGCTTGCAAGGATCGACGGCCCTACGAAACGGAGAGCGAGGGGAGATGGACAGGACTGGACGACGCCAGTCGGGGAGTGCGCTGTGAGGGCCCAGCAAACCACAGCAGGCCGGTCGGGGCACAGAACAACACTCAAGCACGAGCAGAGCAGAACAGAACAGAGGCAGCGCCGTTTCTAGCGGATGGATGGACGGGGTTGTGTTGTGTTGTGTTGTGGTGACGGTTGGCAGTGCGAGTGGTGGGCGGTGGTATTCCCGTCCGTACTGGGCGTAGCACACTTGTCTCGTGGCATTTGGACGGAACTGGATCGTCTCCAAGTAGGTAGTCGAGGGCAGTGGGAAGTGCGTGCGTGCATTGCATTGTTTTTGGCTTGACCAGCCCAGCGCCTGTGGCTCCGGGATTGGTCCGTTTGCCGTGGCCTCGTCCTCGTCTCTCCACTAATCGACCAAACACAAAATTTCTCGTCTAACTAAGTCCCTACCCTAAAGTACGGCGACAGGGGATGGTCCCCGTCCATGAGAGACCCGTCTTTGCAAAGTGATGCGGAAGCCGGACGAGCAATGCATTTGCCTCACGATTGATACCCGTGCTGCGGTGCCTACGACGGGGCCGGCCGGTATGAAGATGGATGGTCTTGAGCAGCAATGCTCTGCGCCGGGTGAACGGCTCATGGTTCGTCTTACGTCGAGGCGAATCTTCCAAACTTCCCGAGGCAACCCAACTCAGGAACATCCCAAACCTAGACGATAGCGCAGATGGGTAAGGCTTGGGGGCTGTTTGTATCCACCATCCGCCCACCGCCCACCGTGCAGCGTACACCGTTGCATCGGCCGAATCTGAGCACCCGATCAGTAGATGACCTGGAAGGACAGGGCATAGTGGCTCTTCAGGAGCTGAACCCGCAGCCGTCTCCTGTCAATCATTATGGTCTGTTGTATCAAGTGACATGCCATGGGTGGACTGGAGCGCGCTTCCCGGGCCACCTTGCACTCGCATAAGCCCGCACGTGATCTCGAAGACCCTCAACTCGAGCACGAGGGTTGAGGGAACCTTGAGGCAGTCCAGAACTTGAAATATTCCCTGGCCTGCTGGCCTGTTGCCTGTAGCCCAGACGCAGGTCTGAATGGACCGGTAGACCTGGTCAATTCAAACTCATTGAAGCTCAATTTGCAATACATGCCAGGGTAAACTCTATTGAACCCCAACTTCTGCGTGAGCACGGGCCTTTCACTGCTGCGACCCGGTATGCGTGTCATTCAGGGTATCAACAAAGAACATCAAGAGAACACCTACCCTCGCGGTCCCAAAAGCCTCCAGAGCTTCCCCATCGTCTGCTTAAGATCCCCTCAACATGCCTCCACGACTGAACATACCGCCAATTACGCGCATAGTGCTGGTGGCCTTGGTGTCGCAGTCGCTCTTGAGCTTTGCCATCCGCTATCGACAATGGTCTGAGGATTCTGATATCGTGGTGCCATACCTGTCTCTGGTGCCGCAGCTTTCACTCATATACCCGTGGACCTTCCTCACGACGACCCTGGTTGAGAACAACCTCTTCACGCTGGGTATATCCAGCGTCACCTTGTTCTACGGTGGCAGGTACCTTGAGCGAGCATGGACATCAAGAGAATTTGCGAAGTTCCTGGTCATCACAGCCTTGGTGCCCAATATCCTGAGCTTCGGGGCTTTGGTGGTAATGTTTGCTCTGACCTCGGATATGGCTTGGACGTGAGTTCTGGCAGCTTGCCACATATCGTTAGAATTCGTACTGACATCCCGTAGCTTGAATACCATCAACGGCACTATTCCTTTACAGATCTCCTTCCTTGTAGCCTTCTCCCAGCTTGTACCGGCGCATACCGCTACCCTCTTCCGTGGCATCATATCTCTACGAGTTCCTCGATTCCCCCTTCTGCACGTTCTCTGCGTCACTGCCTTGAGCATCACACCCCTCCTATCAATAGCTTCGTTCTTCCTAGTTATTAACGGGTTGCTGACCAGCTGGGTCTACCTCCGATTCTACAAATCTGCCTTCCCAGACCTCGAGACCTCACAGCCATCGTCCCTTCGAGGTGATGCGAGCGAGACATTTGCATTTGCAGAGTTCTTCCCCGAACCTGTCAAGCCATTTATCTCTTCCATTGGAGACCAGATCTTCAACTTGCTAGTAACCATGCGCATCTGCACACCTTTCACAGCAGCAGATGTAGCGGCTTCTCGAGGCGACAGTACATTCATACAACGCGGCGCACCAGGCGGAGCGCGAGCAGAGGCAGAACGAAGGAGGGCGTTGGCCTTGAAAGCTTTGGATCAAAGACTGAACGCGGCTACAGCAGGTGCGAAGTCTGTACCACCGCCAACAGCCTCTGGGCCAAGTGTGCAAGTACAACCACAAACGACTACTCAGACAGCCATGTCTACTGATTCCGCAAGCCTGGGCGAGACCAATTATGTACCTGAGAGAGATGATCACTAGCGTGTTGACAGGAGGCGATTGTGATAATGCCGATATGCGATATGCTATTTATTTTAGAAGTCTTGGAGCTAGGAAGCCGGGAACGGCGTTATATCAGGACAGACAGGACAGATAGGAATTTCTGATGTATGATCATCAAGTGTTAGATGTATATCAGGTTGTAATGTCATTAACTTACATTCTTACCTCCAGAGATCTGCCCACACCACTTTTCCAGTTTTTCTTATGACGCCCTAATTCTGTCCAGTCTCAAATTTGCTTACAACCATTGATTCGCCCGCCAAGCCCAGAACTCCAACCATCTTCGTATATACATCAGCGGCCAATAGTGGCTGCAGTGAATTTACCTACCTAGTATGCAAGACCTTCGATTTGTGGTGCCGATCTGTTCCGCAGACGAAGAAGCGCAGGCAGGGACGTCTTCATGGATGTAGGCCAGTAACAGAAGACGGAAGTCACTCAAAACATCACGGCAACTTGACGATAAACGCTTTCGACATGGTTTGGCGAACCATTTCTTGTCTTTTAGACTGTACTTTGGAGGGATTGGAAGAGAAATGAAATGAACAGGGTGAGAGTAAAGGAGGAGCAGAGAGGAGGCATTATGAGTTATGTATCTAAACCACCTGTGATTCCCTCCTACATACTTCTTTGGGTGGCGGGGTTTCTAGGCAGGAGATTCGGCAATGCGCACAGTGAAATCCGCTTCTCAAGAGGTTGGAGATGTGAGCCAGAACCACGAGATGCAGCAACATCCAAAGCCAGCCATGGCCAGAGACCTGACGATGTTCGAGACCTATGGATGACGAATCGCAGGGAGAGAGAGCTGGAGATGAAGCCCTGGATCCACCAATAGTCCCGTCAATAATGGATGGCTACGCTTGACGATCTGACATACGATGACATCCCATAGTCTGCACTCACGGAGAATTGGAAAGAAGGAGACACCCAAGGTGGAGAAAACTCCGCGTGCACAGAGAGGTTACGGACCAGCACCAGTATCTTAAGTGCTACTACAGTCCTCAGCATCCGCCCTTTCTTTACCCCAGCATTATTGACGAGGTCGGCGAAACCTCGAGCTGCCACAATGGCTGGCGGACCTTGCGCGCAGACCCCTTCCCCTCTTAGCTTCCCCCTTCAGATTGAGCCAGAACTCAGAGCAAGGTACGCTAGACAGGTGGGTTAGACTTCCGACGCAAAAGTCAATGTGGTGTTCCGTTTCGGTTCTTCAGCACAGCGTCGAAGACTACTGTGTGGCGGAAGAAGAAGCATCTGCGATCTGCGGCCACCGCCGCTGGGAGTCTAATCCGGAGATCCAAGTTAAGCTTCTGAAAGCTTCGGATTACTTTCTGAAGGGGGAAGGGGGCAAAATATGTGTGAGTGAAGTATAGAGTAGTCCGGACAGCAAGGCATCATATTGCAATTCACGCACCGTACCGGATGCATCTATTATGTAGACAGCCGTGGTAGCTAGGACGAAGGTTCCTCGGAAACGCCCTCCGTCAAGGGCAGGGCAGAGACCGTGCTGCTGCATGGAGGATGTACCGACCGTAGGAGCTGGTGGCAACTAAGGAACCCACAATTGCACACGCCACGCTCAACCTCCACAAGCACCTCCGCCGCCTTTTACCCATCTCCTCGTGAGCTCCCCTGGCAAATCCGGATGAAGCGCCAAGTGTTGGGGCGCGGCACGCTGTTGAAATGAAGGGCAAAAGCAACAGAAAGGCATGATATAGTCTTTATCAGATACTCTACGGCGTTAGGTTCGAATCCTTCCCACACCCTCTCGCAGCCTCTCCCTAGGCTTGAGTTTGATGATCATTAAGGTTTGAAGCACTGCTGTGCAAGATATGCACGCAAGCAAGCAGGTGGCAGGTAGGCTGGCAAGCAAATGAACCTAGGCCCCAATGACACAAACCAGCACCCATCTGAAGCAGCCCTTCCTGTCAGCCCGAGAGCGTACCTTTCCCCAGTCTGTCTGGTGTGAGTTGGGGCGAGGTGGGCGCTTCGGTTCAGCAGACTTTCGTCTTGTCCCTTCCGGCACACCAAACTCTGCGCTCTGGTCCAAAACGCCCTTGTGGGCGGGCGTTCGGTGGGGATTCTAGATCGCCGTGGTGGCTGCGATGGGTCGGCCATGCGCGCGTTCCGTGAGAAGAGGAGTAGCCGCACTCCGTCCGCATATAGGGTGCTGCGTGATATAGGCAGGCCGGTCGCAATGTGACGAAAGCGAGGTGAGTGGGCAGGGGAGGTCACATCATATTTCGGGGTTGAAATGGGATTGAAGCCACGATTTTGACAGGCTGATGGCAGAGCACTATGCGCCTGCACGGGAGAAGAGAAAGCACAAGCACGCTGCCTACCTGCAGATGTGCTACCAGCGCCGCCGTCTCACGGATGTGATAGGTAGCTATGCCTTAGCGGATCGGAAGCTAAAAGACTATCACGATGCATGCTTGAGCGAAAACGACTTGATAGTGGTGTCGTCCAGCCTGCTTATAAGGTTGGCCGCAAAGTGTATGATGATGAAATCTGTCTCATTTTCGTCTCTACTCTCCATGCAGCGAGTCGCTGCTAGCCCTCGCCACGAAACGGTTGGTTCATTCCCGCTGAACCTATTTGTGCCCAAGTGCGGCAGCTTGTTTCTCTTGGGCTTGGTGCTGGTGAGCATGGACAAACTCAGACGGGCCTTGGCCTTTCTTGTCGCTTCTTACTTTTCGCCAGAAGAGCGGATGATATTGTTTGAGGAGGAGGAGGACGAGGATGACGCGGGGGAAATGGAGTGCGTGGTTGGTGGAGAGTCGCTAGGAATGGGATCTGAGAATCTGGCCGGAGAGTGGACTGTGGACTGCTGTGCACGACGGAGCCGCTTCATTACAAGGCTTGACCGAGTTAGAAAAGATTGGCCGCCGCTCATCATGATCCGGGAGAACCAAGGGAGCCTGGCAGAGGCGGACCGGTCAGGTAAGGTCGGCGCAGACGAGAGGGCCCTGGTTAATACAGTGCTGCACATTGGGTGTGCTGACCCTGTCCCTGAGTCGTGTCATCGGGGGATGGATGATGGAAGGCAATGCTCGGATCGACTTGATGTATGTCAAATTTGGCTTGAGTTGTGGTTCGGGTTTCTGCGGCAAGGCAAGGTAAGGTGAACCATCCAGCATCCCTTCACCAGACAGCCAGACACCACACCTGACCAGTGACCAGGGACCAGGGACCAGGGAGGACGGATGTGTATCCAAGACTTACCTTACGCGCATCTATTGGCGCACAGCCAATACCGAGTTCACAACGGTGCCCGAGCACAGAATGGCTTGCTTCGACCCCTGGAGGGTGAGCGGCGAGGTGACTTGACGCATATGCTGCATTGCATCTCATTCTGCCCGGCCCGCCAAGGACATAGCGGAAGCCCTCTCCACAAGGGACCATGCATCTCACGTCCCACCTTTCACGGGCGGTCCTGGAATAATGGGACCTTACGCGTGATGCCGCGACTAACTATTACTCAAGACGGATGGAGCCCTCGGCGCCGTAGGCACGAAAGGGCAGTAGAGGAAGCAGCGAAAAAGAAACACCCGAGGAAAAGGGCCAAAGGCACGCGCAAAAAGATCAAGGTGAGGAAGGTCTCGTCGCAATCCACCCCTCGGCCATCGCACTGCTTAGCAGTCGACCGCCATTAATCAGAAGCGTCTGTGGGTTGTGCTGTGAGCGTTGCCTGCGAAAGTGGCGGCCGGACGGTGGCAGGTGGAAGGAAGAAGGAAGGAAGGAAGAAGGGAGAAGGGAGCTTCCGATCAAATGCTCTGCTGGCTGGCTGGTTGGCTCCGCGTACTGCTCGGGTGATTCTGCGTCTCCGGAAATCATGGCTTGGCTTCTAGATTCGGGATCGACGGACTTTTACCGATAAACGCAGCATTACTGTATTTCACACAGCCCTTAGGCTTAGCGCCCCGGCCCTCTCGTGCATTATCATCCATTCGCCAGAAGCTTGGCAGAGCTTAGGTAAACTGCGACGGTTGTTGCCAGCGGCGCGGAGACTTTTGCCAGCCTCTCCTAATCCGGGCAGCACCGTGACCGAAGGGGAAACAATGGAGTCCAAGGGAGGACGGGGCTTGGCTGATGGATGACGGTGGCATTCAGCACGCGCCATCGTGGGCGCCCTCTACCCTTCCTCACGTCCTGGACAGGAGCAGCACTATTGAAGGACGAGGGGCGGCTGCGAGGTGTACCCTACAGACCTTACCTGGGTTGACAGCGGGTGTACCTCCTGCGCTGTTCACATTGCTCGTCGTCCTTGGCCGGTATTATATAATTAGCTTGTCTCTGATCCCTGTCCGTGAATCTCCTACTGAACGCCAGAACGCCACGAGCACTGAGCTCGCCAAACAGGGCCGCTGACAGGGTAGCTGCTGGCGACAGGGATCCGGCATCCTTGGTCTTTTGCGTTTGTTTAGGAGAGGGGGGGGGGGAAGTTGGCGCTGGGTTAGGTGATTTGGGCGATTTGACGAAGTCTCTCTTCTCGTGCACTTCTCATCATTCTCATTCCCAAGCTTTGGTGTGCGGCCTCTCCATCACCGATCTCTTTCCACACCTGCGCCAGGCACTCTAGATCAGCACCCTCTTTGCTCCGGATATATTTCCAAGATCCTCTCTGCTGAGCAGCTACATTTGAGCTGAACCCAAATATTCACAGCTCTTGTGGTGCGCCACATCAGCCAGCCACACATAATTCAGCGACTCGGTCGCATTTCGTCAACACGGTTTCCTTGCCACAGGATTGTCGACACAGGCCTGTCTGAGTTGCTATCGGCCTTTGAGCTACTGCCTCGAGCATACCTAGGTCGCTGCTACTGGAGTGGAATAGATTATCCAACCAGTACACCTTCCGAACTTGCTACGGCAAAGACACAATAGTACACGAGCTTAAACACCTTCACAACGTCAGCAATGGCAAGTCACCACCCTTCACCTCCGGGAGGGATGCCATTGCATCATGGTCAAGCAGCTGGCCCTCCTCCACCCGGGATGGGAGCACCGCAGCAACACTTTCCGCCCTCACAGCAGTTGGCTGCGCATAATGAAGCGGTGTGGTTGCAGATAGGTAAGGCCCGTTCTGACCGGGTACGCAACATAGACACTGATGTATACAATAGGAAGCCTTGCAGAGCTCATGGGAAACCTGGATGAGGCAATGGTCGCATACGAACGCGCTCTTGCTGCCAATGCCAGATCAATTCCTGCCATGAATGCCATTAGTTGCATTCTTCGCACGCAAGAGCATTTCCACAAAGCGGTTGAATACCTGCAAAATATCCTGAAGCTGGATGGGAATAACGGAGATGTTTGGGGAAGTCTTGGTGAGCAAATCCAGCTAACTGGTCGAAGCTATACTAATGACTTGCAGGCCACTGCTACTTGATGATGGATGATCTTCAACAAGCATATTCCGCATACCAGCAAGCACTCTACCATCTGAGAGACCCCAAGGTTTGTTCTCCCAACAAAGTCGGTAAATTAGGAAACTCATGTGCGGCTCAGGAACCCAAATTATGGTACGGAATTGGTATACTCTATGATAGATACGGATCTCTCGAGCATGCCGAGGAGGCGTTTTCGCAAGTCATGCGCATGCAACCAGATTTTGAGAAGGCAAATGAGATTTATTTCCGTCTCGGTATAATTTACAAGCAACAACAAAAGTACCAACAGAGTCTAGAGGTATACATAACCAATCCATGGCCCTCTTTTCACAATACTGATATCATACAGTGCTTCCGTTATATCGTCACTGTTCCACCTACTCCATTGACAGAGGAAGATATCTGGTTTCAAATTGGTCACGTTCACGAGCAACAGAAAGACGTATGCTTTTTCGTGTTCCAACGCAACTATAACAATATGCTGACATAACTTGTAGTACGACAACGCCAAGAATGCTTATAGGCGCGTGCTTGAGCGTGATCCAAACCATGCGAAGGTTCTTCAACAACTGGGTTGGTTACATCACCAGCAGAGCAACAGCTTCAGCAGCCAGGAGCAAGCGATTGAGTATCTGGAGAAATCAGTCAGCTCAGGTGGGTGCCCCCATACAAGACTCTCGCCAGCATGTGCTAACACGTGGCAGACCAAGGTGATGCTCAGAGTTGGTACCTGCTAGGGCGTTGTTACATGTCGCAGCAGAAGTATCCCAAGGCGTACGAAGCCTATCAGCAAGCTGTTTACCGAGATGGACGGAATCCAACATTCTGGTGCTCAATCGGTGTTTTGTATTACCAGATCAACCAGTACCGAGATGCGCTTGACGCATACTCCCGAGCTATCCGCCTCAATCCATACATTTCCGAGGTCTGGTACGACTTGGGCACTTTGGTAAGTTTGCTCACGAACCACCTAACTGCCCCTGAAATCTAATCGCATGTATAGTACGAGTCTTGCAACAATCAGATCAACGATGCTTTGGACGCCTACCAGCGTGCAGCTGAGCTTGACCCCAGCAATGTTCATATTAAAGCACGTCTCCAATTGCTACGAAGTGGACAAACAAACGGAATGCCGATCCCAACCAGTGCTCCCCTACCTCAGGACGTCCATCCTCAAGCTTATCAAGCTAGCGGTGCAGTCGGGCCTCCAGGTCCTCAATGGGGCAACTCAGCTCCACAGCCAACCCAGCCAGGCCCTCCTCTTGGTCCGCCAGCGAATGGTTGGGGAGGAGCAAGACTGGCCGAAATCAACCCACCTCCTCAACCCGCAAATCATCCCTTTGATCAGCGTGATGCTCCTCGTGGTCCTATTCCACCTCCACCCCGTGCACCGAGCCCGAGACAACAGGAACCTCGTCCTTATCAGGACCAGACTCGAGGACCTCCACCACGTCGATCTCCTCCTCGGGAGCATCACCCCGCAATGGGAGGCCCATACCCAGGCCCAGGTCTTCCACAACCTCCACCACCGCAACAAAACGTCCCACCACAGCGGGTCTCTAATCCAAACTACGCTGGCCCAAGCCCGTCTACTGCTCTTCCACCTGCTTCAGCAAATGGTATGAATGGATCAGCGCAAGGCCCTCTTCCACCCTTTGGCAGAGGTAACAGCCCTCGCCCAGAAGTACGACCAATCATGGACAACAGGATCACATCTCCAAAGTCGACTTACCCTCACCAACAACAGTACCCACACCACGCAGACATCTCAAACCCTGGCGGTATTGAGGCTGGAGCTCCTCCACCGGCTTCTGCTTTGGCTGCTGCTGAAGCCGCTGCTGTTGAACGAAACCACGAGAGGCCAACCTCAGGAGGTCCAAAAAGAATGCGGGAATGGGAAGACGAGCCAGCCATAAAAAAGCCAGCATCTGAGGAGAACAGAGCACGCATGGATGACATGCACCACCGAAGACCATCCACACCCCCTCGTGATGCTTTCCGTCGCAGCTCTTCCGAGGCTCGCCGTGCCGAGGACCAAAGACGAATGGAGGATCAACGCCGTGTAGATGATCAACGTCGGTTGGATGACCAACGCCGTACCGAAGAACAGCGACGTGCTAACGAGAACTACCACCCATCTGAAGCGGCACACCACCCTCAAACTCATGCTCTCCCACCAATGCAGCAGGGACCTCCTGCATCGCACACTCCAGTCCATGAACATCCTCCTCCACCACCTCCCGCACCTGTCAAGGAGTACCCAGTTGATGATCGGGAACATCCATCAGCTCCGCCAGCTCCTGTTGGAGAACCTGAGCGTGCAGCACGCAAAATGGATGTTGATGAAGATTATGATGATGATGGAGAGGACGAAAAGAACGGAGTTATTACAGCTGCAGCTCCGTCCGGGCCAGGATCTGCATCCGGAGAGAAAGTCACATCTCCTTCGGGCGTCAATGGACATGTGAATGGCATGTCAAATGGCCAACCAAAAGTCGAAGCCCCAGCGTAATCTGTTCTTCTGATTTCCTTGTATTCTCTCTTTCTTCTTTAAGAGCCACGGCCTCATCATTTGGGAGAGGGATAAGCACACCCTGCTTTGCGGGGATTGGTTTTCGGTGGCCTCATCTAGTTTTACTTAACGATAAGAATGAGAACGTGTTTTATATCTGCAAAGTTGTGTCAAATAATGCTACGTGACGATGTTCCGTGTTATGCTCGAGGGTCTTCGAGATACGAACATCGATACGGTCTACTTCATTTCGGCGCCATGCGAGACTAGTATGTATGATCACCATTCTCGCGATTTATTTTATCTCAACGGCATAAGTAGGACATGAGACGTGCATCGTATGATGGCCGGAGATTGAGCTGCATGGCTGGTTAAATATCAAAAGATATTGATTCTCATATTTGATCAATCGTGGCGGTGCAGTCACAAAATGAGGCTTCGCTTTGGCAGCATGCACAAGGAGGTAGGTATTGATCGTAAGTAGGGAAGTAGGAGATATACGAAGAAACTTCAGCTGATTGAACGTGGGAATAAAACCAACATTCAAACAGATTTTAATGAATTCAACGGGCCAAAGTCTGAAAATAGGATGAAAGTTGTCTCAAGTTGTTGAGATAGCCCTAGTAGTGGAGGGTAATGGCATTGGTATTGAACGCTCATCTGCTAGGGCAGAACATGATTGTGATGAGGGATGTGTTCAGTAAAGAAGCCATGGGCAAGACAAATTCTTCCCCGGTCCCTCCTCGGAGAGCAGATCGATATTTGAAAGTGCTGTGGTGCTACTAGGACACAGCCGACCCCAATAATGTTGAAAAGCTTGCAAGCAGAAATTCTGCCCGACTTTCAGCGTGCGGAATAACTTTTCTCGGTTCCCAATACTACCATTCAAACACACGGCCAGATTGGTCACATGACTGGAGCCAGACCAGCACTAGAAATTTAGGCGAGACGTGCCTTTTCCCACACTCTCGAATTTTGTTCTTGCGACCTTTGAGATTTCTTCTTCAACACCAACCGTCGACAACAACCAACGCCATGTCGTGAGTAATTTTTTAATTGAGCAACCCGGACTTGGATAATATCTCTGGCATGCTTGGATTCAACAGTAGAAGGTCGTGCTTCGTCGTGTGGTTGATTGGGAACTTTTCCATCTTCGCTACTGGCTCGAAGTCCCATTGTTGAAATTCCTGAGCGTGTTCAAGATAGTCACTTTCGGTCTCATACACCCTCTCAATCTCTTGTGCTAACTTCTGCGCTCCTAGTCACCGAAAGTTTGAGGCACCTCGCCATGGTTCTTTGGCATTCTTGCCCAGAAAGCGGGCTTCCCGTCACAGTACGATTCCATCCTCCAAGCCGTACAATGGCCAAGTACAACACAGCATTGCTAAACATTCATTATAGGAGGAAAGGTAAAGAGCTTCCCTGTCGACAAGAAGAGTGACCCAGTCCACTTGACTGCCACCATGGGATACAAGGCTGGTATGACCACCATCGTCCGTGATCTTGACCGTCCAGGTAAGTGCAAGAACCCTCTTCCACATGCAAAGCTCATGGAATTGCAGGTGCCAAGTCCCACAAGAAGGAGGTTGTTGAGGCTGTCACTGTTGTCGAATGCCCCGAGGTACGAACAATGAGCAGCCCGCTTGCCTTGTGGCAATGGCTAACATCTTTTACAGGTGATCGTTGTTGGTCTCGTTGGCTACATCGAAACCCCCCGTGGACTTCGATCCCTCACCACCGTCTGGGCTGAGCACTTGAGCGATGAGGTCAAGCGCCGATTCTACAAGAACTGGTACAAGTCCAAGAAGAAGGCCTTCACCAAGTACGCCAAGAAGCACTCTGAGAACTCTGGTTCTTCCATCACCCGCGAGCTCGAGCGTATCAAGAAGTACTGCACTGTCGTCCGTGTCCTCGCCCACACCCAAGTCCGCAAGACCCCTCTCAAGCAAAAGAAGGCCCACTTGATGGAGATCCAAGTCAACGGAGGTTCCGTTGCCGAGAAGGTTGAGTTTGCCAACGGTCTCTTCGAGAAGCCAGTTGCTGTTGATACCATCTTCGAGCAAGACGAGATGATTGATGTCATCGCCGTCACCAAGGGTCACGGTTTCTCCGGTGTCACCAGCAGATGGGGAACCAAGAAGCTCCCGAGAAAGACGCACAAGGGTCTCCGAAAGGTCGCCTGTATTGGTGCCTGGCATCCATCTCACGTCCAATGGACTGTTGCCCGTGCTGGTCAAGACGGATACCACCACAGAACCTCCACCAACCACAAGGTCTACCGTGTCGGAAAGGGAACTGATGAGGGTAACGCCTCCACCGAGTTTGACGTCTCCAAGAAGCAAATTACCCCGTAAGTTTTCTTATCAAGTGAATGATCGCAGAGCTAATTCATGATAACAGTATGGGTGGTTTCGTCCGATATGGTGAGGTCAAGAATGACTTCCTCATTATTAAGGGTTCCATCCCTGGTGTCAAGAAGCGTGTTGTTACTCTCCGCAAGTCCATGTTCACTCACACCTCAAGAAAGGCTTTGGAGAAGGTCGAGTTGAAGTGGATCGATACCTCCTCAAAGTTCGGTCACGGTGCATACCAAACTCCTCAGGAGAAGCACGCTTTCTTGGGTACGCTCAAGAAGGATATTGCTCAATCTTCTTAAAAATGGGGTTTCTCTTGCATGCGTTTTCTTTCTCATTGGATTGGTGTAGCGGGGATATCAAATGTTTTCCACGGCTGTTACACATGTTAAATAGGATGGCTATGCTATGAATGACATGTCACAAAATCCAATTCATTGAGGAGAGGTTAATTTTTGAAAGGAGGTGAAAATCTTGACTTGTGAAATGCCAGACTGGAGATATTCCACGTGGAGCCTTGTTCTTAAAACTTGCATAAGAGCTCGCTACTCGCTCAACATCGTCATCGCGCACGTCCCCGCGAAAGCTCCACAGCTCACTCTACCTACATCACATTCTCATACATAGACCTTGAAACCGGTCCTGTTCTAATGGGCATATTCGCCTCTGCGATAGCAACAGCTAAAAGGAAGCTTCAGACCATCCGGTTCAAAAAGGAAGCCAAGGGCGTCAATAACAAATCCACACCTACTGACGCCGCCAAACCTTCACCATTATCCCCCGCGCAGCAAGAATTCGAGGAGGGGCTTTACGACGAACACCTCGCATCTACGGCTCCTCCAACCACCACAAGGGAAGCGGTTACTACAGACAGGGCCTTGGTACCAGAATCTGCGTCGGGAGCAGGAATAGAGAGGGCTGCGACGGCTGGGACTACTGCCGCTGCTGTGTCGTGAGATCTTCTTCTCTTAGCGCTCGACTTCCTTCTTTGTTCTTGCAAATTCCTCTTCTACTCCGTTCTCCTCGTCTTCCTCTCCAATCTTCACCTACTAAGACCTTCTCCCGCGCGTTCTACAGTACGAACACCACTGCATCGACACCTATCCAGCCACCGTCTACAGCTACCGGCAAGATGGCGTCCGACGAAGACTACGCCGCGTTCTTGGACAAGGCAAATCAAGATCCTAGCGAAGGGATGAGCGACAAACCACAGGCAAAGATTGCAGGGAACGGGAAGCTCGAGTTCAAAGCTACTGATTCTGGGGCCAAGGTGCCACCGGTGCTTGACCAGCTGCAGGCATACTATATGAGTGATGCTGACGAGGAGTTTGTGCCTGTTTGTCTGAAGCTCAGCGGGAAAGGCTTGCCTGACGAATGTACGCTTCCTGCCTGTTTCCTTTCTCCATCTTGTAATTTTGTCCCGAAGTAGAGAACTTGGACTAATCACAGACGAATAGCTACCTTCGCCAAACTCGTCAACCACCCCTCACCCTCATCTGCAGAAGTCAGCATTATGGATATCGGCGAGTGGGATCCACAAGGGCAGTACAAAGAGGTCGTTGATGCCGTACGGCAGGCAGGCAAAGGGAGTGATGTTAGAGTATATCGAATTGTCAAGGGTGGGACGAGGGTTGAGTACTGGGTTGTCACTACCGAAGGCGGCCATTTGGTTGGCGTTAAGGCGCTGGCTATTGAGAGCTAGGATTGAGCTGGTGGAGAGATGGAAGCTCGCGTGGGTACTTTGGAGTCGACACTTCGTTGGGAGGTGTATCTGAAAGTGAATGGCGCTTCATTTCTTGGAGAAGCAATCGGGCCTTAATTTCATGGTTGACATGGAGGTTTTACGAGTTTATGAAATACAGGATACCTTAAGCTCTGTTATCGAGCTGTACCTCCCTTTCATTGTTCCCATATCGTGCTCTCCTTCATCTTAGCTCAGGCTATTTTTTGATTCCGTGCTCTCCCATCAATGTCTCAAAACTCGGGCAATAAGTAGCCTATGCAAGATATATCGAACGCTTCAAATTATGTTCAGGCAGCCGCGTCTAGACTGAAGTCAGAGGATAGGGTTAGCTATAACAGCTAATGGGCCATTGGTCATTCTATGTTGATTATCGTGCCAAAAAGTGCTGGTATACTTGAGACTGGAGTCATGGGCAGGATGTCAATGGTCCAAATCATAGCCAAGGGATATCCTATAATTCTCGAAATTTTCCGGACCAAATTTGTAACATCTAACCAACATCTATTCTTTTGACCCATCTGCATTCCAAGCCATCTTCCTAGTATCCAATCTCAAGCCATCGCCTTTCGAGACGTCAACGACCTTCACCCCCGTGGCCCATCTGAGCATAGTGATAGAAAGCTTCGGGAACTTGTACTTCCCCTGACCATCCCACTTGCTCTCTTCCAAGGAAACGCCCTCTTTGTCTGCCGTGTTGACAGCCTTGGCATCCTTCCCGGTGATAGTGTAGACTGCTACATCCTTCCCCACCCCCTTCAATTCGACCTCCGCATCCTCACTCTCGCTGACATTGACAATCACCAAACTCACCACTCCCTCCTCATTTACACTGGCACTAGCATCCAACAAGCACGCGCCCTCATATAGAATCCCCTCCAACCAAGCCGGTTCCGTCTTCCCCTCCCACGCAGCAGCCTTGACATGGATTCCCAAGGTCCAACCACGCATATACTTGCTGAACAGTAGCAGCGGCCACCACGTACTCTGCTTCACAATCCCCTTCTCCGTCGTCATCAACGGACTGATCACATTCACCGTCTGTGCAATATTGGCCATGCCCATCCACCGACTCTGTCTCACAAACACGTTCAACCACACCGCCACCGCGAGCGCATCGCTTAGCGTATACAGCTCCTCCGCCCCCTCCTCGCCCGGCGCGCGGATGGGGTCCCAGACGTTCCATTCATCAAAGCAGATCTTGACCTGGGGTGCCGAGGGCGGGATGTTGTTCTCAATCCGCGCGATGTCGATCAGGGCCGCGGTCGTCTGGATGGCTCGCTCGGCACTTAGTGGTGCGATGGCGTTGGCCATGTGGGATGGTGCCGCCGTGTAGGCGTGGATGGAATGCATGTCGGTGTACTTGATGCACTCCTTCAGCACGTGGTGATCCCATGATGACACGCCGGTTTCGCCGCAGAGGATCAAGCACAGTGACGGATCGAGGAGCTTGAGTGCCTTGCCCCATTGTGCGGCTTGCTCGGCGTATTTGCTTGCAGTCATCTGTCCGACTTGCCATGGTCCCCACATCTAGACGTTCCTCGTCAGCAGTTCATCCCGCATGTATCGGAACAAGTATACTGAGAAAACACACCTCGTTGCCCAGTGCCCAGTACTTGATGTTGTACGGCTCCTCGTGCCCGTTCTTCCGCCGCAGATTGGCATAGTAAGTATTTCTGGTTCCGTTGCAATACTCCACCCAGGCGAGCGCCTCGTCCAGCGTGCCGGTTCCGAAGTTCAGACAGAAATAGGGCTCGACTCTCCTCTCCTTGCCCTCGCTGAGCACACCAAGCCAGTGCATGAACTCATCCGTACCTATATATCACATGATCAGTACAAGACCACCTCGAATGGATCAGTCATCTGCAGCAGACCATGCAGCCTCTGGCATTTATCCAGGGTCGGATGTCCAGGATCAAGAAGTGCAACTCACCAAATTCATTCGTTTCCGTTCCGAGCCATGCCAGCTCGGGCCGGGCGGGACGAAGCTCCTTGGGTCCAACGCCATCTTGCCAGTGGTAGGTAGCGACGAAGTTGCCGCCGGGGTAGCGTATCACGGGGATGTCGAGCTCACGAAGGGCCGAGAGGACGTCGGTTCGGTAGCCATGCTTGTCTGAGAGGCTGTTGTCCGGATCGTAGATCCCACCGTAGATACAGCGGCCCATGTGTCTAAGTGAAAGGTCAGTTGTCTGGTCGCGGTCTCGAAACATGCTTTGAGATAGAGGGTATGGATGAACATGTGATAGACCACGGAGCGGTAGGGTACGACGACGAAGATAAAACTTCAGTTTCTGTTGGTGGCCATTGGCAACTTTGCTAAATGACTTGAACCATCCATCTATTGAAACAGAGTTCTTCAGCTCGCCATAATTTGTGAGGCTAGATCACTGGAATGACCTTTGGTGTATGAAATCATTGTGTTGGCGTCTGTAACAGAGGGACAAGAGCTATTGAATTGGAAGAGTGAAAACAGCGGAAAAGACTCCACAAGGATTTCCAAAATGATATCAAGCATGACATTCACTTGAATGTTCCTTGTCTTCTGGATCAGGATCTTTAAGCAACCATAGCTGCAATCCCGGGGACCAAGCAGAAGTTCTCTCACTGACTCTGTAAAGCCGCCATAGATATTTGGATCTGAAATGCCACACATTAGTGTCTTCTCATCAACGAATTTTGTGTTGGAGGAGTGAGGATAAATACCAATTTTGGACAATCTTCTTTCAACATCGATACTGATGGAGGGAGCCTCAGTCTCCGCAATTCTCGTGAAGGTCGTCATGATTTAAATCCTCTCCGAGAAACTGTCTCTGAAATGCTTTGGTATATCTCTCACCGGAGCCTCTATGGTTTACAAACACCCTTAGAGGAGATGTCCAAGATAAGATGAAGTAACGACACGCAGCACCTGAGCCTCAAGAAGAAAAGGTACGTATTCAACGTAACTCGTATCACATACTTCCTCACATGCATCCGGCTCCACAACCCGGCGAATCGGTTCAAGATGGCCCGGGTAAAGAGGACCTGGTGTTACAGGTTGGAAGAATGGGGGATGGTTCAGGACGCGCTTGGGCGACTCCAGGAAGCGCTGGACAAATTTACCGGTTCGTTTGGCCGGAGGTCGCTTAGGGATGAGCGTGAATCTGCAATGCGAGGGGTTCCTTTGGGTACACGGCATATGCTGTCCTTGTAACTCTCTTCCCTGGTCAGCTATAGCGGCTACATGGTAAGGTCTTGATCCTCTTTTACCGTCCGCTCGAGGTGATCTGCGAGGGGTTTCTCTGAAGCTCCAGCTGCTTTCACAATACGACCCACGTCGGCTTAGCGACCGAAGCCTTTCATCGGCTGGTAGTCGCTAAAGGAAGCCGGTTCTTACAATCGCATCGATACATGACAAGTCCAGGTCGAATTTGAGGCAATCCATACGTGCATCAAGATCAGATGCTCTCTGCTCTCCAACAACCGCGGAAGAAAGCTCAGCAAGTCCTCAGCTGCGGTGATTGGTGCGCATAGAACCGCATCACCTGCTCACCTGCCGCTGGCATTGGTGAACCGCTCCCATTGGCGCGAAAATGCAACGGCACCCGGCTTGGAAAGCTTCTTTGCTTGGTTTCCCCGCCGCCCGTCCACAGGTCCAGCTTGAACCTACGCAACTGTCCGTAATGATACAATGGGTGTTCTACTAAGACTAGTGATCGTCGAAACGATATCCCTGAGGGCATTCTGAGGGGTTGAGAGGAAGATACGTGATCGGCAACTCATCTACTGGAATAATTCAGGATGGCGAACTTGAATCATTACCGAGGGCATCTTGGGGTGGTGCTGCTAGCTGACTGAAACATGCAATTCTTGAACATCCAATGTTCAGAGAAAGCAGACCAGGGGCTCAGCAATGACCAATGCTGCATGCGTGCCAATAGAGGCAGGTTGTCCCATCCCATGTCGGCCGCACAATTGCAAGTAGGGAATCCATCCAGTGGCATCCTTCCTTGTTGTTGTCCGACATGGGCTTCATCGGAATCCACATCGTGCCATGGGGAGCTTACCCCAGTTCCGTCCCCGCAACTTGGAGCAAGGCCTGTGCTGCTGTAGCTAAGCTATCATGGGTTTCCAGCTCCGACTTTTCTGCATATATGAACATCGGCCCGCCCCATGCGTCGTCGCGTGCATTAAAATTTACTTCTGGAAATCTTTCTTTCCTCTCTCTGCGGTGCCCCGTATAATTTTGTCAAAATGGTTCTCAAGCCGAAGGTCTACCAGGTAAATGCTCGAAATGTATTCTACCATGTAACGTACCTTGACTGACGCGCCAATGCCTAGTTCCTTGTGGGTGTTTTTGCCTCCATGGGATCAATTCTCTACGGTTATGATCTTGGTGTGATTGCTGAAGTGGTCGCATCTCCGTCGTTCACCAGCCTCTTCAATCCAACCGCAACGGAAACGTACGTCTCATCCACCTCTTCCTCTCCTACAAATCCCAATAACCTCTTCTAGCGGTATTGTAGTGTCTTTCTTCACCGGAGGCGCCTTTTGCGGAGCTGGTCTTGCCGGGCCAGCTGGAGATCGCCTCGGACGTCGCTACACCATTGTGATCGGATCGCTGGTCTACCTCCTTGGTGGAGCTTTGCAAACGGGTGCGCAAAACATCCACACGCTGTGGGCGGGTCGGTGGATCGCTGGTGTCGGTGTCGGTTTCTTGGTCATGATCATCCCATTGTACCAGGCGGAGATTTGTCACCCGGCCATTCGTGGCCGTGTCACGGCGCTCCAGCAGTTCATGTTGGGTATCGGAGCTTTTGTAAGTTGACTGAAGGCGCCGGCAAGTTTGGTCTCATATTGCTAATGGTTTTCAAGGTGGCGGCATGGATTAGTTACGGAACTTTCATCAACTTGACTTCTTCGGTTCAATGGCGCCTCCCTCTTGGTCTGCAAATGGCACCAGCGGTGGTACTTGGTGAGTCAAATGCCTCGAAGGATTACAGCTCTTGCTAATTTAAATCTAGGTGCACTGATCATGCTGTTCCCCGAAAGGTACATTCAGCTTCTCTTGGCTTAGAAGAATCGAACACGAGACTAACTAAATTTCAACCAGTCCACGTTGGCTCATCGATCACGGGAGGCCCGAAGAAGGACTCCGCAACCTCGCAAAGCTGCACGCAAACGGCAATGAAAATGATCCATGGGTACGAGCCGAGTTTGATCAGATCCAAGACAGCATCACATTTGAGCATGAGCATGAGGCCAAGTCCTACGTCGAGCTTTTCACGAACATGTCATCCTTCCGTCGATTGTTCATCGCGTGTGCCTTGCAAGCGAGTATCCAGATGACGGGCGTGTCGGCCATTCAATACTATGTGAGCGATTAAGAGAGGGAGTCGCGGCGGAAGAACTACTTGCTGACTATATTAGTCCCCTGTTATTTTCCAGCAAATCGGTATCGATGCTTCTACGACTTTCAAGTGTAAGTACCCACGATTCCCTCGGCTGACCTTGTCTTGCTAACATATTTGCTCCAGATCAAGCGATCAACAGCGTAAGTGGATCCGCCAAACAGCCCCCGGTAGATGTACTGACTCGATTAGATAATTGCACTTCTTGGAGAAGCCTGCTGTGTTCTGTTCATCGACAAGTTTGGCCGCAGAATCCCTTTGATCCTTGGTAACTTGGCGAACATGGTAAGCGAGGACCCGTTCCCCAATATCTCAACCTTCCAGATCCCCTAAAGGTCTTTTGCTTGGCACTCTACTCTTCCAGAGGACGGTCTCATTTTAGACAGTGCTTCCTTCAATTCTTCCCACGTGCGTCATCTGAAAGATAGGTCTAACATGGTGCCAGGTTTGCTTCATTATTGCTACCATCCTGACTGGTAAGTTCAATGTCCCGAAAACATGAATGTATTCATCTAACATTGGCTCCAGCGAAGTTCCCACCAGGTAGTCTTAGCAACCACGCTGCTGGCTGGGGTTTTATTATAATGTAAGATAGCCACCGCAATGGCCGCCCCGGAGTCAAACTTCGAGACTAACTCTCCTAACCAGGACATGGCTTTATAACTTCTCCTTCTCCGCAACCTGCGGACCCTTGAGTTGGATTATCCCCGCCGAGATCTTCGACACGCGCACGCGATCCAAAGGAATCTCGATCGCAACTATGGTCTCCTTCGCATTCAACACCCTCATCGGCCAAGTCACCAGCACGGCCATGACCAACGTCGGCTACCGATACTACTTCGTGTTCATCATCTGCAACTTCACCAACGCTGTGTTCTTCTACTTGCTCTTGCCCGAGACGGCTCGCCTTCCGCTCGAGGAGATGAACTACTTGTTCACCAATGCGCCGTGGATCGTGCCGGGTACGGATAAGGCGAAGTATGTGACTGACTATGAAGCTGATCTGGAGAGGAGAGCAGCGGAATATAGAGAGAAGAATGGGCATGAAGGGGAACATGTTGAGGCTAGTGAGTCTGTGAATGCACAGGAGAAATAGAGCGCAGATTTGGGTATTAATCACGAGGGGCTTGTTTCGTTGGAGACAGTGAAGGACTTCAGTCCGATGTGTTAAATTGTAAGGGGGCCTGCTGCACGAGAACGGCATCACACCTCGAATAGATCTAGGGACGAAGTTACTTAGATCACAAATGCTCAACTCTTTTCGATAACTAGGAACAATGTCTTCTGATCTTTCATATGGACTCAGTGATTAAGATGTTTAGCCTGCAACAACCCTTCATTTGTAATACCTAGATACGCACTCGTGCCAGGCGATCTTGCGGAAACTACATTCCATGTTATTGGTTTCCACATCTCAAGCACTGCACGATTCTTGAGAATTTCCGACCATTGCCTAGTGAGGAAGTGTGTTACGAAAGGCTTCACACTGCTCTTCAGCTGATGGTATTTCGAAATCCCCTTCCTTAGAGATGTCCTAGATAGAGGATTCTAGGAGGGGATTAAACAACCTTTCTTGATTGAGACTAAAAACATACACTTGGCCAGGTTCAGCCACGCAGCTAGTCAATGTTTTGCGGACGAATAATGAAATTGATGAGTTCGAGACAGGTTCTTATTTCGGCCAGATTCGTGAGGAAAGTGAAATTCTCCGGTACATCCATCAAAGAACGAGTCTCAAGGGTTGTGTTCACAGCTAGTCAGGAGCTTCAAGTACAGGCCAAAATACTTCCATTCGCCTCTAAGATGGAAAGATGTTGACACCAGGTCACGCAATGCCCTCAACGCCTCCAACCCCGTCCGAACAACTCCTTCCACAGTGCATCCTCGATTACCAACGACCGCCAGAAGCTACTCCGAGCCAGAGTCATCAGGCAACTGTTGAGTATTCTTCAACTCCTGTGCCATGCGTCAGTAGGAATTCACACCCAGTAGGTTTCTCTTAGGAAGCTTGCGCACATCTTCCAGCCGCATCTTTAGGATCGCCAGCATGTTCTCCTTCACCACCAGAGTCTGGTCGTCCAGCTCCTCGACAATGAAGGCATGGTCCTCGCTGTCGATCTTGACAATGATGGACTTGATCGAGGGATCACACTCCACGAGAACGCCTGCGCGCACCGATCTCAGCCCGCAGTCTCACGAAGGCTGTGCTGGTTGAGGGGGACTGACTTACCGCGGATTGCACGAGGCATGGTGGAATGGCTATGGCGGCACCGGTCGTGGTGTGCTGAGCGAAGATCGTCCGCCTGAAATGCAATCCCGTGATCACGGGGGAGCCTGACGGGAGAATTTGTTTCGCCGGGGCGTGGCACCAGCGCAGGGTTCGCGGAGCTCCAGCGGGCGTCTTCATTTGGAATGGTTGGTCAATGACGTTTCGCGGGTGTGGGCTTCCGAGGGGCCTCGCGAAACGAAGCTTCGGGGCGCGCTGCGTTTAATACCTCGCCCTCGACTTGCTCGTCGTGCTTTATATGCCTCACTGCCCCCCCCCCCGTGCAGCAGCAAGTGCTGAGACTACGAGCGCTTTTGTTCCGTTGGCTTTTATATCTTGACAGCTTGGCTGGCTCATGAGTTTGTTGCACGTCTACCGTCTTGGTACCCTGTTAATGGCTACTGCTTAAGCTTGCTGAAGACCTGCGCTCAAGGATTTTCTGACGGCGTCATTCTGCCTTGTCCTGCCTCGAAGCACTGCCACTGTAGCTACTAAGAGTACTTCTACAGCGAAATTCTTTCATCCATCGAGTTGGGACTCGATATTGCAGTCTGTGCTTTTCTATACTATTAAGCTTGTTCTTGCGCCCGCACGCGACCACTGGATACTGGGCTGGCAGCAGGCAACAGGCAACAGGCAAGAGGCCACACGAGACCTCGACAGCTCCAAACTTGTGAAGCCCACCACCTTCTGACCTAAAACATCTCCCGTCCGCTACGATCGACCCACTCCAAAATGGTCGGCACTGCCAGCGGCTACGAATATTTGATAATTGGCGTCGCCATTGCGATTCTCTGTGGCCTGGCCATCCACATCGGGCGCAAGAAACAGAAGAGACAAGTTGCCAGTGCGGCCAGCCGCATGGACATTTATATCTCGCGCGAACGACAATGGAGGACACAGAATCGAACGACGCCGGCGAGGAGATCGAATGGGACGGTCGTGCCGCCGAGGAATCTACCCGAGGGGCTGAATGAGGTTGGAGAGGCACCGCCAGCTTATGCGCCGGCGTCAAAACCACCGAGCTTCACCAATGTGGTGGGGGTTATAGGCAGTTCGGCGGACGATGCCGAGGTGCAAAGGATGGAGAGAGGCCTGCCGAAATATGACGAGAGTGTTGCAGCCGATGGACAGAGCAGTAGTCTTCAAGAGCCTCCTCCCGTTGTTATGCCATCAGATAGGTCGCTAAGGAGGTTGGTTGATGGTTAAGAAACCTCACACCGGTGATGGGGAATAATGTTTCAGAATAATGAGCCCTCGGCTGAGAGTGAATGATAATGAAATGGGACGACGGGGCGTTTGGCAACCGGATTTGGTGTGTTACGTAGCGACGGCATAGTTCTGGCGCAGGATAGTGTAATACTAAATGTTCATGAATGGCTATCGATCATGGTACTATGGAGAGTTGGCGCAGTGCTATTCAAGAAATTCTTAACTCTAAGTCCATCTAAAATCTCCTAACCATGGCTGCTGGCTTGTTGCCCAAAATGTCATCTAGCTCAGCCATAACCTCCGGCGTCAACTTTTCCACAGCTGGCAGAGCCTTGACACTCTCATAGACCTGCTCAACCTTACTCGCACCCGTGATGGCCGAAGAAACCCGCTTGTTCTTCAACACCCAAGCCAAGGCCAAGGTCGCCTGGGTCATGCCCAACTTATCCGCCACGGGCTTCAGCTTCTTGACAATCTCGATATCCTTCTTCCAGTTCTCGTCACCAAACCGCTCGTTCATGCGTTTCACGAAGACATCCGTCGAGCTGCCGAGGCGAGAATCCTCGGGGATGCCCTCGTTGTACTTGCCCGTCAGGATCCCAATCTTGAGCGGGGAGAAGATGGTCAAGCCGAGCCCGGTCTCCTCATACAGGTGCTCGAACTCCTTCTCGACCTTGTTGCGCGCGAGCATGTTGTATTGCGGCTGCTCCATCACGGGGCCGATGAGGTTGAGCTTCTCGGCGTACCGCCATGCCGTGGCAATCTCGTCGGCGTCCCACTCCGACGTGCCCCAGTAGAAGGCTTTCCCGCTGTTAATGACATAGTTGAAGGCGCGTACCGTCTCCTCGATGGGGGTGTTGCGGTCGGGGCGGTGCGCGTAGACGAGGTCAACATAGTTGAGGCCCAGTCGCTCCAGGGCGCCATCCACACCTTCAATAATGTGCTTGCGGGAAAGCCCCCCGTTGTTCACAGGGTTATCTCCGTGAGCTTGTCCCCAATTGATCTATTGAGTTTTAGGACCCAGGGGCGGTTTCCAAGGGCGAGCCTCCTTACCTTGGTAGAAATGACCAAGTCATTTCGCTTCCACCCAAACTTCCGGATCGCCTCGCCCATGATCCGCTCGGAGTCTCCCCCGGAGTACCCTTCAGCGCAGTCAAAGAAGTTGACGCCGACATCATAAGCGGCTTTCATGCAGGCAAATGTGTTCTCTACTCCAAAGTCAGTCTCCCCTTGAACATGAGCAACGACGGTCCCTTACCGTTCTCCACATGCCCTCCGTAAGTCAACCACCCGCCGAGCGAGATGGCAGAGACCTGTAAACCTGAGCGGCCGAGGAATCTGTATTCCATCTTGGGAAGCCCTTCCGGTGGTGCCATTTTGAATTGAGTTTTGGCGGGTGAGGATTCAGCTTGTTAACTGGGAAGAAAACGAAAGGACTGTGAGAAACAGTGCTTGCCGGTCAACGAGCGGCGGGGTAGAGAGAGCACAATTGGATTCCAGAGTCTCTGTTTGTAAGGAAGCCCAAGTGGGGGCGGCGTATTTATGAGCGAAGACGAGCAAATCAACAAGACAAGCATGCTCTCGGATAAGCTTCTTCAAGCTTAATTTCGGTGGTAGGGGAGTCCAGACGGCGGATCGATGGTGGGGGGTTCAGGGGGTTCCATGGAATTGCTTGAGTTAGCGGGGTAAGTAGAACGACTTTCGGGAACCAGTCAACCGCTGTGGATCTTCCGTCGGGCAACGTGCACGTTTGCTGCCAACTGTTTGCGGCGTGACTGTTCTCGCCGGTCTTACGTTGCCTTCGGCGCTCAAATGCAAAGTCATGGTCGGTGTCAATTGTGCCGCAGATCATCCTGCTCAGGCATGTTATTGATCATGGCACAAACAGATACATGTCAGGCCGTTGATTTAAGGTTCAACTCTTGCAAGGATGAAGGCTTATCCATCGTTGACTCTGTGAAGGCGGTTCTGGAATACGACCTTCTGTAACTTGTCTCAACACCTGATTTGGATGGGTCTTCGAGGAAGTCCGAAGGAGCTTGATTGAGTATTCAGGCTATGAGACTGCTCTTACACCTCTAAGTATGTTTTGTCTCCCGTGTTGCTGAGCATATTACCCCGTTAAAGGGGTAGAGAGCGGCACGCACCCATATCTCCGTGTACTTGTATTTGGAAGTTAGAAAGCTGCAATGTTATAAAATCTCTTATTGCGGATCTTTGCTCTGCGTTCTACCGCCAAAACAGTACAGTACAGCAGGGTACGGAGAAGCCCTGACTTAAAGACTAGAAGCCCTTCTCGTTTGTGTCGTAAGGGAATAGCTCATCATAGTTCTGCGGACAAATTTTGACATGTAAAATCCATATATCAGCAACTAACTGCAAATTCCTCCAAGCACTTCTCACTTTTTGCCTTTTCCCTTAGCAGCTTTGCCTTTGCCTTTCTTTGGCTTGGCATCCTCTTCTTCTACGTCGATATCATCATCATCATTTGCACTTTTCTTAGCTGCCTTCTTCTTTGCGGCGGCCTTTTTCGGTTTTGGCGCCTTGATATATTTGTCTTTCTTAAGGTCAATCTCATCATCGTCCTCAGCTTTCGGCTCTTCCACGACTTCTCCCTCGTCCTCCTCCTCGAAGGCTTCCTCAAGGTCAGGAGCAGCCTTGGTAGGCTTTGCCGGGGCTACAACATTGCTTGCCTTCATAAATGGCAAAGGATGAGATCGCGAATTGTAGCTGGTTTCTGTTAGCACGATTTCACTCCACAGTCCAGGGTACACTAACCTTCTTGTAAAAGCAGCCTTGGTCTGAGTCTCAATGTGCACTCGATCCTGATCTTGATAATCCAAACCAAGTTCCAACATGTAATCGAAATCATCTCGTGTCAGGAAGTAGCTGTCCATGAGTTCAATCACTTCGTCAACGCACTCCTTTTCTTCAACCTCGAGTCTCTTAATTAGCCGTGACCATAAAACAGGTAGATACTGCTGTCGGATTTCATGCCGATCTCCGGAAGAACGCAGGCGCATATGAGATTGAATCTCTTTGACATATCGAGTCAGTTTCCCGTACTTGCTATTGTTTCCAAGCCACTGTGTAAATTGTGTCTGTCCTGTCATAGCTCCAGAGATGAAGCTAGCTGGCCGGACAGCGCTGAATACGGCGTGCACAGGCATCAGACTCCACTGCTGTTGTGAGCCATGGATCATCTTGTCTACCAGATCACCATCGCTGATACTTTCAGCAGCTTGCTCAGCCAGCTGCAAGGCTTTCAAGCGTTGTTCCCTGGGGGAGAGGCCTGCACCATTAGCGAGCATTGGTTTTGTGCCCAGATAATTCTCTTGAACCATCAAGTAACTGAACTCATGGTCGTTGAAGTAGAGCTCAATCTTGTCGTTAAGCGTTGCTTTGCTCGCGGGAGCAAACATGCCCCCTCCAAGCAGTTTATGGCAGATATCCCAAGGCTTAAGCACCACATGCTTTTCCCAAGCTTTCGACATGGTCTTGCTTTTGTCGAAGTCCATTGCAGTTTGATCGAGCTTGATGGTAGAGACCATGTTGATGATTTGGCGGATGTCCTTGTTGCTACCTTCGATCAAAGCCTCAATGACTGGCATGGGAAGTTTAAGACCCTCCCTGAGACAGATAGTAGCTATTCGAGATCGCACTTGTTCCACCGTTGGTCGTCTGAAAGGAATATCAAAGGCAACAAAGTCAAAAGGTTTCATCTTGGGAAGCTTTCTGTCGTTGCAAATCAAGATCATAGGGATGTGGGTTTGCTTGCATACTTTTGCAAGGGCTCCAACACCACCACGATCACCTGCTGACATGCCGTCTACTTCATCCATTATCAAAACGATCTTCTTCTTCTCCGTGTCTACGGTCTTGCCGTCGCCTGCGAAATAACCGAGCAGAGATCTATTATCAAGGACTTGATTGAGACCTGATTCAACTAGTTTCTTGCTTCGTGTGTCGCTGGCATTGCTCTCAATGATGTCAAAGCCCGCCAATTTTGCTGCGAGATGTGCAGCAGTGGTCTTTCCAATTCCCGGTGGCCCATGTATGATGATTGCTCGATAGCCACCAAGACCATCAGCACCTTTCTTCTGAAAATTGTATTTGTGTGCAGTGTGCCAGCCCTTTAACCAGCTTTGGATCTTCTCTACCGCACCCTTATTGCCGCAAATCTGATTGATGGCGGTTGGGGCGTATCTACTGGTCCATAGCAGAGAACTGGAGTCGACTTTACGCGGAGCTGGTGGAGGTGCCGCACCGCCCTTTGCAGCAACTCGTGCGTGAGCTGTCTTCTCGGCTTTGGCTGCTTCGGCAGCTTTTCTTTTCTCCTCTTTCTCCATGTCTTCAGCTTCTTTCCTAATCTTGGTCTCCTCTGCCTTTTTCTTCTCCATGTTCTTTTCGGCTGCCTTGCCACTCCCGCCATTGGCAGGCAGTAGTCGGATGAGTTCAAACAGGCCATCTTCATTTATGGTTTTGATACTCAAATCTGCAATCTTTTTCAGTTTGCTCGGTCCAGCATCTGTACCAAGTACAACGTAGCTTGTAAGCTTGCTTGGTGCTCCTGTTACTCTGCCTCCATATCGCTTAACAAGCTCAACACCTTCCTCACGAGGGATCGTTTCGAGCAGGCCAGTGAATACAAATGTCAAGCCAGCCAAGCAGTTTTCCTTGCCCTGTGGGATCTCTTTGGTACCAGCAAGAGGAGGAGGCCCAGAGTTTCCTCCACCTTGAGCACCCTTACGCCAATCGAAAGGCTTCGCATCTGGATCTTTCGGCGGTGGGGTTGGGGGTCGTACGGTTGGGATTCTGTCAAAAATTGCCTTGATTTCGGCAGACTCAGGTTCGGCTTCCTTCTTAGCAGGAGCCTTCTTCTTTGGTGCCGCCTTCTTGACTGCTGTAGACTTGGTCTTTGCAGACTTGCTTGTTCGTGGCTCTAGATCTTCATCATCAGAGTCCAGCTCAATAGACTTCCGCTTCCTTGATTTCTTGACTGGTTCATCCACCATGACCACATCGCTATCCTCATCCCCATTATCCGGCACAATAAACTCGTCAATATTCTTCACATCGGTATTCTGAGTCTTCTTTCGAGAAGCGATTGCCGATTGCGTGCTTGATCTCTTTGCTTTGGGCATGACCTCATCCTCGCTCTCAATCTCGACATAGCCATCATTTTTTCGACCTTTTCCTCCCTTCTTGGCTTCTGCAGCGAAGATATCGTCGCCGGCATCCTCATCGTCGTCCAAGAAGGCGAGTTCATCCTCATCTAAGTGTTCATTGTATGACGTTGTGGTCTTCTTTCGCGCGGACGATCTGCCGTTTGTTTGTGGAGCTTTCGGCTTGGTAGGAGTTGACTTCGCTGCCTTGGGCTTGCTAGAAGCAAAATAATCTGAGGCATTTGTTTCCTCGCCTTTGGGAGACTCTTTCTTCCTATTGAAAATAGAGTTAGTGAAGCTATAGCACCCTATGTTGGACCCAACTTACACAGCCTTTTTCGGAGCAGCTTTTTTGGGAGTTACATTCTTGGTACTGTAGAATTTAGTATGTAAGCATATCGTTGGCTGAAGAGCTGCTACCTTTTAGGAATTTCATCGTCGTCACTATCATCAATGATTTTGCGGGCTTCTGATATGATCAGTATGGGCAAATCTGGAAATTTCGTAGGAAATCTTACTATTTCCTCGTTTCTTGGGGGCTTCTTCCTTCTTGGTCTCTGGCGTTTTAGCTGGCGTCGAGGTCTTGCCTCCAAAGAAGCTGCGTATATCTGCAGGCATTTTGCAGACCTTGAGCTACCAGAAGGGCAACCAGCGACTCAAGTTTGCCCGTGTGGCTTTGGCTTGAAAACGTGAGCGGAAGGTTGCAATTGAGAGTGGCTCAAAGTCTCCCTACAAATGATGATGTCGCGAAACTCTGGAAAGGCGCGACGGACCCGACGCGTCTAGTCACGTGTATAATTTAGAAAATGTCTTGGCATCAAGATTGTCGAGACGTCAAGATTTCTGGGGAAGGACGGACGGTTCAGCAACTCCATCGCCAACATGAAGTCCCGAGGTCTACTGAGCTTGTCAGCTCAATTCGAGAAGTTGTCAATTGCTTCGAGCACAATTCGGCCGCTCTGCAATGCTTTCCGATCGTCGCCCTCGATTTCCTCAAATGTCTCGGTGGTTCGACCTTTCTCCAGCACGGCTATGAATGCTGGCAACTGGCTGCTGCCCACCAAACCAGAAGCAAAGCGATCGCGCAAAGGTCGACCGAGAGTACCAACCGGTGGATCTGCGCGCGGAACGACTATGGTATGGGGAGATTATGGAATCCGAATGTCCGATCACCACAGACGAGTTAGTGCTGCACAATTAAAAAATGCGGAGGACACCATCAAAGTACGGTTGCGTGGATTGAGATATCGATTGTACAAGAGAGTCTGTGCCAGCATTGGAGTCTACAGCAGTGGTAACGAGGTATGTTTGGAAGGCGAGAGGATGGAGAATGGGAAGACTAATTGTTTTAGACTCGTATGGGTAAAGGAAAGGGATCTTTCGATCATTGGGCGTCCAGAATAGCAGTCAGCAAGGTCATATTTGAGTTAAAGGGAGATATCCACGAGCAGGTTGCAAGAGATGCATTCAGATTAGCGGGAAACAAGTTGCCAGGTCAGTAATGTTTGGGCATCCTCTTACCTCTTCTAACATCTTATCCAGGCATGTATGAGTTTGTGAAGAAAGGAGATCCACCGGTCGTTGGCATTACAAAGCTTGGAAATGGTGTGACAATGGAGTCTTTGAAAAGACCTCGTCGAGAAATCCCTCTTGGTTCAGTAAACGCGGGTACCACGGCAACGTCGTTACCAAAGAGTGGTTCAACATCTATGTCACCAGATGCATAGACTGTATTATATGTAGAAATGTGTACACCAATAAAATTCTTGAAGTTAATCTAACAACTCGTGAAATGCCATCGTCCCCCCAGCCCCCGGGGGGCGAACCCGAGAGGTCATTGAGCGTGGTGGTGAGTTGAATTATGAGCGTCTCTAAGTCCATTTCAGTTACTCAATCCTGGACTAAGTTGTGGTTTGAGACTTGTTTAAGGTAGACGTGTAACATAACTTCAAATAGAGTGAGGACAATAGTTGGATGAGGAATTACCAAGTACTAATGCTTGCCAAATACCTATTTGCTCAAGACAAAGCATAGCCGTACCTTAGTAGTGTCTGACCTGTCAAGGTACTTTTTTTTTTAGGATCAAATAAGAGCCAACTTGTGGACAAATACCCCAATCTTTTTTGTTTGAAGCACAATATAAGTAGGTTGATGATCGTTCAGATCAATTTCTTTTCTCATAGCTAGCAAGTAAATACATTCCTTAGATGCATTCATTCGTACCCAAATCAAAATTCAACCATGACTCTTTAGTATATCCCCAAGCAAACAGTATAAAACATAAAACTCCCAGCCTTTAAAAAAAAGTGTTCAATGCCAATCCCTCTTCCCCCCCAAAAAGGCTGTTCAATGCACGAAAGAGAGCAGACCGGGTATATCAGAAAAAAAGCCTCCCCTGAGTGAATGGAAATGGTATTAGAGTCGAAGGGAGGATGATCCAGCATCTTCTTCATCCTGATGATCGACAACCAGGAAACTCGCCGGAAATCAGGTGTGGCTCCACCATTAATTCCTCGAGCTAGATCGCATCGCTGTATCTCGGAGGTGGACTCCTCATACTGTCTCTCTCGTCCGCAAATCTAACTCGCTGTCTTTCGGAATCTGTGCTCCTCCTTGCACTCCCCTCGCCTCCTCTCATCGCCAGAACATCTCTGTGGTCCGACCTGCCTCTTGGCGCATGTTCCTGTCCATCATAGAAGCCATACTTCATCTGGTGAGTCTGACTGCCACCGGTCGACTGTGCCTTCTGCTCCCAATGTGCTGGAATGCCCGTTGGCGGGTAATAAGCCCCTTGTTGCTGTTGTGGCACTGGAGGATTTGGTGGAGGAGGAGGAGGGAAGAACTGGGAATTGTTTGGTTGTTGCTGGACAGGGTATTGAGGCGGGACAGCCGCAACGTATTGTGGTGGCGGCACAGACTGAGAAGGTCCAGCATGATGATCTTGACGATGGCGAGAGTGCTTTCGGTCGCGTGAATGTGAGTGGCGTCTCTCGTACGAATGCTTTCGGTCGTGGGAATTATGTCGCCTTCCGTGATGCTCTGGAGGTAGAATTTGATATTGTTGTTCCTCCAGGGCTGCGGCCTCTTCTTCTAAGCGGGCTCGCTCTCTCTTGTTCTTGTTATGCTTGTGGAGCAAGTAGCCTGCTGCGAGGACTTCAAGGCCACCGAGGATGACCATCTTGTTGGTGGCGAAGTGACTGTCGCGCCTTTTTTTACGTGTGCTTTCTGAAATCGCAAGGATGCAAAGTGCTTTAAGTGTGCTCGCCCTCCAAAAGTCTCCCGGGTTTGAGATGTCAAGTGGAAAACAAGATCTACAACCAAGTGTGACGAGATTCTTGAAAACAATGATATGTTGATAAGGCTGGAAAGTACGGAAGGAAGGGATGAGAATAGAACAGAATAGAAGAAATACAACTACCTACCGTTGGAACCTAAAGTCTCGGAGCTACCGTTCAGACAACGACATCGAGGGTCAGCTGCATTGGCTAGCCGTGCATGCCGAGAGGCACCGTGGCGGCTGAGCAAGAGACTCTCCGAAGACGTCAGTTCTTGCCATCGACTCATTGCGCCAAGCCTTGACCGTGCCGAACTTCCAGGGGCTGAGGAGTACAGATGGTCACGTGTGTCTGTCTGCCTTCGCTAAATCCCCTTGTGTCTGGGATACCCTTTTAACATCCTGAGCTTCAAAACATGATATATATTGGAGAAGGCGCTTAGAGCCGGTTTGGGCGGAACCCTCCGCTTGTCAAGCGGTATCGCTTCGTCAGAATGGAAAGGGATTGCTAAGAGAGCATCGGAAATGTACGCCCTATCTCCGTGTCTGCTAATGCCAACTTGACATGATTCTGGGCTTCTGGAATTCTAGGATCTCAAGTGGCTCAGTGGTTATGTGGTGGCACTGGTGAGAGTCAAGCCTTAGTATATCCGGCATGCGCGGGCAACGGAATTTTATTCAGATCTTGTCGATTCTCAAAGACATACGCAATGCAGACTACTTCGGAATGTCTACCCTGCAGTAAACTTGTCTGAAGCAACATCCCGTCCGAGGATACATCTGACCCAAAGCAAGATTTCAAGTCACTGAAGTTGTGCGAAGTGCTCACCAACCAGCGTCAACAGTTCCGGGAGGATTTGCCCAAGAGCTATCTCCACCAGAAGCATTTCCATCATGCGCAGCATTCTCGCCATAACCGCCATCGTCTTCCTTTTCTTCGGCAAGAGGCTCCTTGCATCTGACCTTGGTATGACCCACTGTGCTAGTCTTAGCAAAAGAATATTCGTTTGCACGATTGCGTTTGCACGATTGAACTCACTCTGCTGGCAGTTACTACACTTGACACGCGAGTAATCGCGTGGCTTGGGACACTCGCGAGATATGTGTCCGACCTCGTCACAGTTACGGCATTTGCTAACCTTCTCGTTGGTGCATTCGGAAGACCTATGTCCTTCCTGGCCTATTTTTGTGAACATCATCAGTATGAACCTTTTCTCGTGTGATATGAACGTGAATGTACAACTGCCAAGAGGTATTGCGCACCACAATTGAAGCAGGTTTGGGCACCACCACCTCCGCTTGGGCAGTCCTTGGAGAAATGACCAACTAGTAGAAGGTTAGCTGCTGTTCGTATTGAGAAAAACAGTTAATACGTTCCTTCGTTGCACTTTCTGCATTCTACTCCAGCTGCAGAACGAGGTTCGGGACCTGAAATAAGGATAAGTCTTCATGTACAGTAATTCGAGAAACAGAATGGCGTACAATCTTTCGCAGAGTGTCCGGGCTGAGAACAGTTACGGCACGCGAACTTGTCAACACGTGGAACAGGGCCTTCACGAATGTCAGCTTATGGATCTCAAAAGCATAAAGTGTCCTCGAGAACCCACAGTCTCTGCTACGATGACCTGGCTCGCTACAATTAACACAGGACAGAATGGCCTTGTCTGCATTCTCTTGCTTCTCCTCAGGGCAAGCCTTGAATGTATGACCAAGATTGTCACAATTGGTGCCTAAATTGTTCTTAGAAGATGGCATCAATTGATAACCTTTGACCAAGGCGAAGGTATGCACTCACATTTTGGTATTCCGCGCTCAACAGGCTCACCAGCATCCTCGAGTCGAACGAGATTCTCTTCTAGGGTAGGCCATCCGTCGTGCTCCTTAGGTCGTCGTGGCTTGCTTGAGGAGCGCCATGTAACGGTGTATTTCTTATCCAGGTTTCCCTGCAGATCCATATTGGTGTACACATCTGCGATCTCTCTCTGAAGCGCGATCAGGAAAACACCCATATTCTGGCCCCGAAAAGCCTTTTCAAGTTGAACATAGGTGACATCAGGAAGCGCCTTCAAGTACTGTTGAGCAGCTGCCTTCACATCGTCCATATCAGAATCTTCAGCCGCCTGCTTCAAAAGCTTCCAAGCCTCTTCTGCCGGAACGTCCTCGATAAGAGAGCGATCAATCTTTCTTGGATTCTTGCACTCCAGGGCTGCATGACCTTGTTCGACAGAGTCAGTAATAGAAGCTTGATTTGCGAGCCCAATCATACCTTCCTCACGACAATTATGGCAAACCTTTACTGGAGCATCAGGGCATTCAGCAGCCCGATGTCCAGTCTTATCACAAAGGCGGCAGTTGCCACTGAACTCCCGGGCAACAGCAGGGTTGGGACAATCTGCCTTGGAGTGACTGAGCAGCAGTTAGCATGGTGCAGGATGTTAGTTACAATATAGTATTTAATCAAACCCTTCTTCTCCACAGTTGAAGCAAGCTCTCTTTGGAGCAGTTGGGCAATCAGCCCGAATGTGGCCGGCTAGGTAAAAGTCAGTGCATGCTCACTCCACTTTGGACTGAAGGAACAGACTTTCGCCACAACCAAAGCAGGCCCCATCATTGCCACCAGCATCGCCAGAGCCGTCACCATAGCCGCCGGTAGCACCCTCCTCGTAAGATGCCTGCGCAGCTGGTTCATTCCAGCTATCAGTTCCGCCGCCAGCTTGGTCCCAAGACATCTTGACAGATATTGGTATCGTGCGAGACTTTATTCAATATCTAGCAATAGATGTTAGTGTTCGGGATCCGAATAAAGACGGAAAACAGGGCGTTGACTATGAAACCCCAATGAAGTAGATGGGAGGTGAGAATTCGCACGGTGACTTCCAAGTTTGTGCTTGGGGTGCAAGTCAGAAGATAGCTGCAACTATGCGAGACCAATGATGAGGGACTAGGAGGGGTGGATAGTGTTGATGTGGAAGTGAAGCGCGTTTGCACGAAAAGCCCGACTTGCCGCAATGCCAATGCTTCAGTGAAGAGTTTTATGAAGATGATGAGATGAAGTGGAATGGCGAAGGTGAAGCTCATGTACCCGATAGCTCAATGCCCACTTAGGATGTACTCCAATAGAAGTAGTGAAAATATTAGGCTAAGAAAGAAGAAGTTGAGGAGAGGTTCCGAGTACCTTCATGTATGTGATACAAGGGGAACGCGAAGGCAAGACGCTCAGAAGAATACCGAATTGCACAGAATGTGAATGATGGAAACAGTGAGTCTCGACTGAGGCGAGTGATATTGTGATCTCCCTGAAACTGTAGTTCGTGGGTGAGGATGATGCTGAGGAAAGATCGAAGAGAGCGTATGAAGAAAATGGAGCGGCTTACCTTGTATCGAAGTATGTTCTTCAAAGAATGACCTCAAGAAAGAATCAAGAAGTCAGGGTTGATGTTCGACGCTCAATCTTAGAAGATGAAGACTGTGGTCGAGGAAGGATTTGAAGTGTAGCTTGAAAGGTATTTGGATGTCGAGAGAGGCTTTGAGGTTGTAGATCTGAAGCCAGGCAACAAGGCAACTGATTGTGTTGCATTAAAGGTCAACAAAGCGGAAGGTGTGCTGCCCTCCAAGATTTACTTTGAGGAAGTTACATCTACTTGTCGGAGTGAACGGCACTTGAGGGCATTTCACTCTTTAACAATTCCTTTCAGTGAACTCAATAGCTGAATGACTTTGGGAGAATTCTTGCCCACTATGGAGAGCGTCGTCTCATCTTGAAATCCCAGAAACTGAAATGGAAAAAAAAGCTTCTCGAATGAATAGCTGGCACTACCATGATGAAACCTATCTAACTCCTAACTGTGATCTACTTTTGAGCATTCCCACTGCTCTTGGCGATATACATACTGAAACCGATAAGTTGCTAAGGAATAAGGTACCTTGAGTTATCGATATTCTTTATCCAAAGAAAGTTATGTCAAAGTACCTCGTTGGCTCATCACAGGGTGATATATTTGTGGACCATCCTAATTGTATAGTGACAGCGCTCCGCGTACCAGCGTGCAACAAGCTAGATCATGATGTCATTCCTACCTGGTGACAGCGCGCTCGGTTCGTGGACTCCTCACTTAATGCTACCTTACGCGACGTGCAACAACTCATTTGCACCTCACGGACTGGAATATGTAAAATTCCTATCAAGATGTGTGGTCGCTACTCCATGGCCTTGGTAAGATCATCACCTTACCTGCTACGTCTCCAGCTGATGGTGTCTTAGAGGCCCGCGCAAGTGCGCGCCTATCTCGAAAATGAGAACATGCCCGTCTACGAAGCCCCCGAGGACGAAGGCGACGATACCCCTCGTCAGAGCTACAATTTCGCTCCAGGGTATAACGGCCTTGTCTATCGTGCCGATGTCCCCTATTGGGGCGCCGGACCTCGCAGCCACAAGAACGGCGACGAGGCAGACGTCGATGAGCGGGTTGCTTCAGATGCCACGCCGGTCGAAGACGCGTCTGACTCTCACGCCGGCGAGACGCGTTATAAGCTGCAGACGATGAAGTGGGGCCTGATCCCCTTCTGGACGAAGCGGAATCCGGACTATGGCTCATTGATGAAGACGATCAATTGCCGGGATGACTCTTTGATAGAGAATCGCGGCATGTGGACGACCATGAAGCAGAAGAAACGCTGTATTGTTGTGGCGCAGGGGTTCTACGAGTGGCTGAAGAAAGGGAAGGAGAAGGTCCCGCACTTTGTCAAGAGGAAGGATGGGAAGTTAATGTGTTTGGCTGGCCTTTGGGATTGTGCTCAGTATGAAGGTTGGTCTCTAGGCTCGCTTCAAGCACTTTGGCGAGTGCTGGTTTGACTGTTCTAGGTTCCGAGGACCAGCTTTGGACCTATACGGTGATCACGACATCGTCGAACAAGCAGCTGAACTTCCTCCATGACCGAATGCCGGTTATTTTAGATAATGGCTCCGAAGAATTACGGACATGGCTCGATCCTAAAAGATCAACTTGGACAAAGGAACTACAATCGCTTCTGAAGCCATATCATGGAGAGCTGGAGGTTTACCCCGTCAGTAAGGATGTTGGCAAGGTGGGAAATAATTCTCCGCAATTCATGATCCCAGTAGCGAGCAGCGAAAACAAGTCAAATATCGCCAACTTCTTTGCGAAGGGGACAGCTGCGCAAAAGGAGAAGAAGAAAGAGGAAGTTGACGATGAATCGAAGACAAGCAAGCCTGAGAAGGTCCAGGTTGAGAACGAAGATCGCCAGGATGAACCAACGAATGATATCAAAAGAGAACCCGACGTGGAAGAAAATGACATGAAATCCAAGAAAACAAAGCAGGAGTCTCATGAAGAACGGTTGACGATGGATCACGAAGGGACTGAGGACAACGCTCCTTTGCCAGTGCCCAAAGAGGAAATCAAGCAAGGCATCAAGCGCGAGATCGACGATGTACCCGAGGAAGAGACGCCTGCTAAGAAGATGGCAAAGACCTCAGTAAGTTCGGGGCCAAGCAAACTCAAGAGCCCGGTGAAGACGACAAGGAAGACGAGAAGTGCGACGAGCAATAACACGGCTAGCCCGTCGAAGCCCACTACGAGCGGCAATCAGCGTATTACGAATTTCTTTGGGAAGTAAATGGAATGATCTGGGCCTTCAAGGCATTGGGTATTTAGGACATCGTTGGTCAGTTGCTGGCGTGGGTCAACTTCTCCGGATCCCGACTTGCATTTAGCAAACAACAATAAGTGTTTCAGGCAATATCATCCACAACAAACTCGTGATCGGGAGAATCAGTAATTTATCTACCGTAAGACATGACAGCGCATGCTCCATTTTAATTCCAGACCCTAGTACCATTCCATGTCCCGAACATATGTATCATTCAAACATTAAAACACCCAGATTTCTACGGCCTTGAACCAAAGCCACGAACTGGTCAAACTTCCTGCTTAGGCTCATAAGTCGAACCCTCATGGCTTCCATTCTCAGCATGCTCCACATTTCCACTGGTCGGTTTCACTCCATGACTAGCAACACTTTGTCTTCGAAAAGCATGCTCTTCCGTCTCGACGTAGTCAATGAGCAGCTCGCCATGCTTTCCATATCGGTTTGGCTCGTTACGTGCTGTGGAGACGACGTTGAACCAGCCTTTGGTCTTGCGGAAAATTGTATCAACCTCCTCCAATGAGCGGTATGCTGTTTCTGGATAGAAGAAATACACGACTGGAACGATGAACGCGTTTCTGCCATCACAGTTAGTGGTTTATTCCTATAGTATGCCTCTCCCAAACCAGGAAAACGTGATGACTTACATTACAGCAAAAATGATATAGGTCTTGTATCCGATTGAAGTAAATGACACAGGTGTGATCATCACGACCATGAAATTAAACGCCCAATTGGCCGATGTGCTTAAACCATTTGCTGGGGCACGAATGCGTAGAGGCACGATTTCGGCACTGGTTGCTGTCAGATATCGCCCGAGGAACATAGCGAGGTTACTTACGGGTACAGCCATGTCATCCCCAACCAGCCTATAGCAAAGAACGTATTGAAAACGAACAAGAAGGTTGCAGACACAATACCAGGTGCCGAGCCTCCAATGTTCAAGGATGAAGCGTAGTTTGTGCCAGCTAAAATCGCCTGTCGTCGGTTAGATCAGTTTTATATCCAAGAAGTAGCTTCAAGAGCTTCCACTCACCATGCTGCCTGACATTCCCACGGCCCCAAAAAGCATAAGTGACCTTCGACCAAATTTCTCAATAGTATATACGGCGATCCAGGAAGCGAGGAAGTATCTGATAAGTGACTCGTCAGTAATGTCTTACTAAACTGGCAAATAGAGCACGTACTCGGTACCGTTGGCTGCAGCAAGCAAGCGTGATGTCAAGGGGCCAAGGCCAATGTACGTTTGGTAGATGGTAGCCGCATAGTAGGTGATAAGATTGATACCGGATATTTGCTGAAATACCTATGGTCACTGTCAGCTGAGGTCCACGGCATGGAAATACTGGGCTTAGTAAGGAGAAAATGATGGACCAGTGTAACCATTTTGGGCCCCATGTGAAGAAATGCTTACCTGGTTGACATAGGCTAATACCACACGGTGAAAGTTACGGTCTGGACCCATGGTAAACAGATCTCTGTATCCAAACGCCTTCATCTCCAATACGGTGTCCTTGATCTCAGCGAACTCAGACTGGATTATGTGGTCATCAGGAGGCATGTCATTCAGCGCAGATAGAACCGAAAGAGCCTCGTCCTCCTTGCCCTTCAGGATCAACCAACGGGGTGATTCAGGCAGCTCAAGGATCAAGGCGACGAGGATCAGAGCGAAGAATATTTGGAAGCCAATCGGAAATCGCCATGAGATCGAGCTTGGTTCTGCGAACGAGAAACCAAAATCAAGCCAGTACGAAAAGGCAATACCTGTCAATCAGATTCAGTATCAGCGTTGTTTCTTCAGCGGGCACATCGGGAGCGCGGCCCAATAAGCCAATGGATTAATTCTTGCTGGTGCTCAGAACTTACCGCCCGTAATCATTGCCCCTTCAATCATGACCATTTTCCCTCTCTTATGTGATTTGGAGGTCTCCGACGCCCACGTCGGAACCGTGGAGGTATTCATTCCATTGCCAAAACCTGGCCGAGTATCAGTATCAGTACTGTCGGGCGTTCTGTTCAAAGCGGGATTGACTTACCCGTGATAACACGGCCAGCAATGAAGTGGCCAAGGGAAAACGCCGAGCATTGGAGAGCAGCTCCAATAACCATGATAGTAGAACCGAGGAAGATCATCTTCCTCCGACCAAGGATATCTCCGATGAAGATGGTCAAAACTGCACCGATAAAGCAGCCGACATTGTAACTGGCCACTGAGATTCCTTGGATGGTTGAGACGTGGTTGACCACACTCGCCGGATACCCATTACTCAAGGTGTACTTGGTAGTGTTGATTTCTGGGAAGGTGTCCACGAAGCTTCCCAAGGTCAAGAGACCGCCCATAACACCTTGGTCATAGCCGAACAAGAAAAAGTCAAGCCCGGCGATAATGCCGACGGCATTGTTGAGCTTTTGGCCTCGCAAGCCAAAGTACCGCGTGCCGGTCTTGCTACCGAACATCTTGAGGAAGTTGAGATTGAGCGGACAGGATAAGGCGGAAGAAAGGTAAGTCTCAGTGGCAAAATATGAAAGCGAAGATGCCCGAGAGAAACTGAAGATATTCTGACGGACGAGACAGGCGACTTATGTAGTACAATGATGGATCCCTTGTTAACATTGTCTTGGATGCGCTTGTATGGATTTGTCCAGTCCGGCGTTGATCGGTCGTTGGCTTTAGACAATTTCGACTTAGTAAACTTTGTGCGTCTTAGTCGTTGCAGAAGGCCTAGTCATGTCATCGTGCGCAGATAGGGCGTCTCCTCCTCCGCACTTCTCCACCCCCAGCGGGTGTGGAGAAGCGTCTTGGGCGGGTTACCCGAACGGGTAAGTCGAAACGGCAAGGCGATGCAGGCCGGGGCAGCAGGCGGTCAATGGTGCCAATGGCAGCCTCGCACCATGAGTTCCGCCGTTTTGTTAAACCGTGCCCTTGATCATCAGGCGAAGTTGCATCATACTGGGGCAGGTCAGGAGTGTGGGGAGTTTGGGTCAGAGCATGAGGAGCCGTCCAAAGAGGAAATCCGGGTAAGCGAGTCTGCCCTTCTCCCATGGCGTAGAACAGTGGCTGGACATCCCGACGCGGGAATCTTAATCTATCAACGAAACACCTTCAAGCTGGATCATCTGCTGCTTCGGCTCGGATCTCTGGCTGCGAAATCCTTCGGGCTAGACAAGGTTGACAAGAGAATCTTGCCTGCAGTGCTAGCCCCCTGGACGAACTAGGGCATATATTCGAGTGGGCTGAATCTTGGTTGAAGGTAATAGTCTGGAATGGAAGAAGTGCCTCACCCTCTCCGTGGTCACCACCTCCGTTTCAATAATCGCAAGGCATGAGATCGAAGCGACTTGATATATATAGAGAAGGAAAATGTATTTACAAAGCAAGATCTGCAGATTGAGAAAAGGTTTGGTGGAGATTTAAACGAGGGACAGGTTCATTTTCTAGCCGACAGACTGGCTTAGAAAGAAGGATTGGCGTTGGTCAAGAGCTGCTCGAAGTATGCCTCGAACCACGTCCCGGCTTCTGGAGCAGGTTTCAATGCATCACTGAGACCACAATGAGCATCATAACGTGCTGAAGTAGTGTCGGATGTGCCGTCTCCTTCCCCACCTGGCTTGACCCAGACGAAGGCGTCTTCGAGTGCGTTGCCCGTATTAGTAGTAGGGCGTACACCAAAGCCGGTCCCGATGACATTGCACCAATCTCCCCATGCTTGCTGCTGGGTCGGTTGAACTCCATTACGAGCTATTTTACAATATTAGGACAAGCATCAGAGAGAGTTTGTGATAGTGGCTTACAGGTATCGGTGATGAAGTGCGCTGGGAAGCCAGCTGCGGTTAGCAGGGGAGCCAGGGCATTGACATACTTCTGCTCATCACAGTTGGCATCGCCTTGAGTGTAGGAAGCACAGGTAGTAACACTCCACGCATTATAGTTTGCGACGTTGGTAGCCAGCCCTCGCACCGCAGCAGGACTGCCGGCGGCTTTGTAGACTTCAGCGAATAAGTTTGCTGCTGGCTGGATATTGGCTGACCAGCCTAGCCATCCTGCATGTCCGGCATCAAGATACATCGAGACGTTCGGAAGGTTGAGTTGCGCGATCGCGTACTCGACACATTCCTTGTATGCCGCCTCGGCGTTGGCACATTTCGAAACCGACAGGTTGGTCACCAGATTGGCAAGAGAATCAGGTTCTGAAGGAAAATTAGCCCGAGCCGATGAATGTGTTTATGGTATGCTGACCGACGACCAGAACCACCTTGACATCCGAGTATGTAACTAACAGAGCTTTTATGGCATCAATATAAGCCTTGTAGTTTGCAACGCCTCCGTTCGCAATGCTATACTCTCCATTTGAAGCAAGGGCAGCACAGTCTCGGTCCGGAAGGTCATAGACAACGAAGGTCCCAAGCACTGGTGGGCTGGCCCCGGCCTTGTTCATTGCACGGATATTTCCCAGAAATGTTCCCATCAGCGGCACTTTCGCAGCCGTATCGAGCCATACGAAAGTTCCCACATTGGCAACAGCAGCGGCTTTCGTCGCCATAGCTCCAGTGAGCGAGGGGATGGCACTGGTGCTGATTTCGGAGGCATAGTAGGGGTTCGCATACAAGGCGTATCCCGAGAATGGATTACCAGATGCCGCTGCCGTGGTTGTTGCTGCTGTGGTTGAGGTGCCAGTTTTAGTGGTTGTGGATGTCACAAATGTCGAAGTCTTGGATGTTGAGGACGAGGTCGAGGTCGAACCACTTGTGGTAGGTGAGGTTGCAGATCCTGGTAGACACTGAGAATAATATGCGCTGCTGTACGTGCAAACATATCCGCTAACACATGTTGTGGCACCAGACCATCCAATTCCACCACCTTCGCAATGGTCAGCAAACCCTCACAATCAAACATCCATGAACATGGAGCTCGAACTTACACTGTCCATAGGCCGCCTGCTGTGCCAAAGCCACAGGAGCAAGCCCTGCCATCGCGACAAGGAGGAGACTCGGGATACCCATTGTGAGAGATATAAAGTGCAGGACTGAAAAGTTCAGCTTTATCGAAACTCGAGTGAAGGATAGAGATCGGTTGGCTTCCTAGCACGATATGTCGGGCGTCCTTTTATACAAATTCAGCTCAAAATATCTCCATAGCTGGACCAGGGGCAGATGGCGGAACATTGTGGCCGCCGGGCCATTTCTGCCTGTATAGGATAGCAGGCTAAACCCCATCAGAGATGAAGATGTGCTCGGTACTACTCAATAGAGCCGGTTTGCCTCTATTTGAGCCTGCTCGTGCATCACAAAAGGCTGTTCCTGAAGAATTAAGCCATCGTTTCCTCGACCCATGTTTTCTCGTTCCTCGCCTATGTCCAGACAGACTTCAACCGGAATGACTTTCAAAGTCAGGCATTTATAGAGATGCTGAACTAGGAAGCAGCGGGCCGAGAAAGGGTTGAATATCTTCTGATGGCTATCATTTGGTCGTGTTAAGGACAGATCGGCTCTGCTATCCGTTGGTGACCAGTTAGGTGTTCTTGTGACGATACTGCCGGACAGGTAGACAGGCCAACCATTGCCGAAAAACATCAGATTTTGTTCTTACTTCCTCATCTGTATTTCCGTTCAATGCCAAAACCATTCTTTCTCTGAAGGATGTGTTTGTACCCTAGACCTGATGAAATTCTCTTTGGTGAAAGAGATGGTTGATAGAAGTGAACAACTCCAAACTCACCTGTATCGCCGACTCAACAGCGATCGCTAAGGAACGGGTTCTCAATAAGAAAGAGATTTGGCGGGGTAAATTACCCGGTGACAACCTGCTCATGCACGCATCCAAGAAACTAAATTGATTGCTGTAACGAACCCATGCCCACCTCGGCACGTCTTCATGGCTGGGCCCCTGTTCAGCCAACTCGAGTCCCGAGCCTGCAGCAGGTAGATTGCAACGGGACTTCAGGTACAGCATCTCGACGGGCCGATGCACCGCAACCAATATACTAAGCGAGCGACATGTTGCACTTTCTTTGGTGCGCTGGCCTTCTTGGCTCTGGGTAATTGCAGAAGAAAGGTTGCATCACTTTTGTCGGATGCTTGGTTATGCTTATATTAACCTTCGAAGCTGATTTGTTTCTTCCTGTCATGTCGTTGCGACTGCGGACTTCGAAAACCTCTTTAAAGTGCTTGCTAACAGGGAATAGCGTCAGAGATATTTGAAACTGAGAATTGCTGCAGCTTTTTAGCTGTTCGATGGGAATGGAAATGATAGTGCCATCGTGATATGTCAGCTGTCCTTATGACATGTTCCCCTTTCTTTCTACCAACTCCGGATAAACATCATTGTTAGCAGGTCCCACTCTTCATGAAACAGCGATACAAAACCGGTTTATATAGTAATGATTATTGGCAATGAGAGCAAACCCATCTTAGTGCGTTGGACATTTCAGATGAGATTGTATAAGGCGCATTACGGATGTCATTCTATGGAGCAAGACTTAGTCCTGAATTTGAGTACTTGAATAAGAAAAAATCAAAGGGAGGGCTTCGAACACTGTGCTTGAATGGGGAACCACGGTAGCTTTGATTCTTGAGTATAAAGGAGGACAGGATCATGCTCCTGGATGATCATCATTGAGCTGAGTTAAAATTCTCGACTAGATTATCATTCTTGACTTGGATAATTATTCTTCTGGATAATCATTCTTAACTTGGGTTATTATTCTCGACTAGATTATCATTCTTGACTTTAATAATTATCCTTCACTGGATAATCATCACTGACTTGATTTTCTGATCATTATATTATTCTGACTCTGTCGTTTCCAGAATGAAGTCATTTACTGCTGTAGCTTTCGGCCTTTCGGCTCTAGTCAGCCAGGCTTCTTGCCACTGTAAGTATCCAAAATCTCAGAACGACCATTCATGTTCCAGCTAACAGGAGTTCAGACATTTTCAATACTCTTACCGCAAATGGGTAACCCCACCACCGATTTTATCTCTCTTGTTCATTCTAAGATTCTCGCAGACAAAAGTATGCAACATATCAATACATTCGTGAAAATACGAACAACAACTCTCCAGTTACAGGTCCGTTCCCTTCGCAAACCTTGCTTTCTAAGCTGATAAGATTCCTGTTCAGATTTGACATCGGACGATCTGCGGTGCAACGTTGGTGCCAACGGAAACACGACGGCCACAGTGTCAGTTGCCGCAGGCTCAACGGTAGCTTTCACGGCTGATCAGACCGTATACCATCAAGGCCCCGTATCGGTTTACATGGCCAAAGCACCGAATACTGCATCGGCATTTGATGGTTCTGGAGATGTGTGGTTCAAGATTTTGGATCTTGGCCCGACATTCTCTGGCGGATCTGCTACCTGGGTTCTCAATCGTGCGTAGTGTTTACCGGGTCGTGGGAATCCCTTCTGACAGCAAGCACAGAAACGTATACTTTCGACTTGCCCACCTGTGTTCAAGATGGCGATTACCTCCTTCGCATCCAGCAATTGGCTATTCACAACCCCGGGGGAACTCCTCAGGTCTGCATACCCGATCCATAGTATAGCAAGTCCAACAATGCTGACAGCCTACGATAGTTCTATATCGAATGCGCACAGATCACCATCACAGGTGGTGGAACGACAGATTTGGCCCCCAAAGTTGCAATCCCAGGGGCCTTCAAGGCTATAGATGTGAGTAAACCCCTCATAGTTCGACTAGAAGGTTATCACTAACCCATGACAGCCTGGATATACTGTGAACATCTACAACGGCGTAAGTGATGCCATATCGTTTGACAATTTAAAGTGCTAATCCAATACCATAGTTCACGAACTACACCGTTCCAGGTCCTACCGTAGCAACCTGCTAAGGTCTGAGAAGCCCCATCTCATAGCGGAAGTGGAACCATCCATGCTGAATACCACGAGGTCAGAACAGACAAAGATTTTTAAAAAAGGGGCTCATAAACTTCTTCACGTCAAATTGTATACAGTCATCCACAAGTAAAACTTTATCTTATCAAAATGATCTTTGCGCAAGGAGAAAAGTAAAGAAAAGTACACTGGTTTGAGTTCGACTGCACATAAGTGTTTGGCAGATTTTGCCACCATAATTGCTGCCTGAGACATTAAAACTGTATAGTCAGGTGCTAAAATGCTTCAAAGAACGCCTTGGGTACTCCTTATAAGATAAAAAAAATTTGTTGCAAGGGTTTGCCAGGAGAGATACGGTATTATCCAGTATATTTCATGCTGTGCTTCATCAAGAGTTTGCAAAATAGACCAAAAGATATTGCTCACAATGATGTGTGGTTTCAAGTAATTGTGCGGCCAGAACCACCTTGGCCGTCATATTACAAAGAGATCACTCAAACCTCCACAGGAGGGAACATAGTTTGGATGAAGTTTTTGATTTTTCTTTTCGCTTAAGCCCCTGAAGCAAACCCGATCCCATATCACGTGACCCCGACCTGCAAATTCCAGCAAGTTGACCAGGACCATGAAACTCATTTCCAGAACATCTTGAACGCCTCAATTATGCTCTTGACATGACGCCCCAGCACCTGATAACGTTGTCGGTGTAACCAGAACTGTATTGAGTTAGTAACGATACAAATATATGTGACCTGGATTGGACAGGGATATAGGGGACTTACAAGAGAGTTTGTCCATCAGCACTCCATGCCAAGCTAACACACTCTGGCTCTCTGCTCTTCTTTCCAACAGATTGGAACTCTGGCTTCAACTCGTCGACCTTGCTCTTCTTCTCCAAATCAAAGATAATGATGCTGCTGGAGGTGGCAGCGCAGAGCCAGTAGCGGTTGGGGGAGAAAACAAGGGCGTGGATCTCATCACCAGCGTTCAAAGAGTAGAGGTGCTTTGACTCGTTCAAGTCCCAAAGCATGGTGGTTCCATCCTTTCCACCGGAAGCGCAGAGGGATCCATCAGGGGAGATGGTGACAGTGTTAATGTAACCAGTGTGTCCGATGTGGTCGGTCTGCAGTCTGCAGGAGGAGAGCTCCCAAACCTGGATTGAAGTTAGATCAAGTCTTGCTGGGAAAAATCAAGAGCTTCAAATCGAAGAATGTGGTGATTCTAATCAGTGCAATTGGTGATGGTGGTCTCATGGACTGGTCTCCCAGGCTCTGAAGTAGCAAATACTTTTTAAGTTGCGTAGCATCATATGAATCCCACACGCTCGATTTTCAGCCCAAACAGAGTTTCTGCTTACCTTAACAAGCTTGTCCCATCCAGAGCTGACAATGACAGGGTTCTGGGGGTTGGGGCTGAATCGGACGCAGGAAACCCAGTCGGCGTGTCCCTTCTCAGTGATGGTGAACTTGCAGTCTCCAAGAGTGTTCCACAGCTTGATGGTTCGGTCGCGGGATCCAGAGACAATTTGTCTGTTGTCTGCGGAGAAGGAAACGGAAAGAACATCGTTGGTGTGTCCAACGAATCGGCGGGTGGTGGTTCCGGTGGCAAGCTCCCAGAGGCGGAGAGTCTTGTCCCAAGAAGCTGAGAGAGCGTAGGCACCGTCAGAGGAGATGACCTAAATTGAGTCTCAGCAAGTGTCCAATTTGCTCAAATCTCCCACAATCCACCGGGATCTCTGCATTCTACATACACAGTCGGAAACGATGTGAGAGTGACCGTGGAGAGATCGCTTTGGGTATCCGTAAGAGGTCTCGTCGCGGGTCAAGTTCCAGATGATCAGAGACTTGTCGCGAGAACCAGACAGAAGCATGTTTGGGTTCTCGAGAGAAGTTGCGAGGGAGGTGACCCAGCCGCTGTGGCCCTCAAGGGTGCCCTTCAGAATGAGTTGTTCCGTCATGTTGGGCTGTTCAATCGGTTTTGCGACAAGATTGATGAGGATATTCAAAAATGTGAATTTACTCGTGTGGGATTCTACAAGCGCAAGCTGGGCCCTAAGCGAAAAGAGCACTAGTGCGTCGGCGTCTCAGAGGGGTCCTCGAAGTTTGGCGGGTGCCAAACAGGAACGTCAAAACGTCAAGATCACTTGCTTTTTTATTTGAAATGATTGTTATTGTTTTGATGCACTCAGAGATATCATTATCTCGCTCGTGTATCATAGAACCATATGGAGTATTCTCGTGTGCTTGAAAGTGGCACTTTCGGGCATCCCAGCACTCTGGAATTATCTCCTTCAAGCTGCCTGATCCTGTTAGTTGCCCTTCTTTACAAAGCGAACAGTGTCTGGTGACGGTCTTACCTTCTCAGGATGGTGAAAGGCATCGTCTTCCGTGTAGAGTGCTGAAAGCCGATATACGCGTTCAAACAGCGTGTTTCTGACAAGGTCCCAGCACTATGCTTGATATTGATCAGACCTCATCGGCAAGCAAATTGAACTTGGGCAAGAAACTCTAGAGAGAATCTACCTCACTGTAGATCACTGTCACCAAATCTATGATAAGAGGTTTGGACTCTACAAGCATTGTGTACTACAACACCGCCTGACAAAGTATTCCCGATCAAGTTTACGTACCCGCAAGAGTTTCTCAATGGCCACGGTTAAAGGTGAACTTGCAATACCCGCCTGATACAGTGCAAGGCATTCAAGTCGGATAAGAGCTCGTGTTGAGATCACTTTGTATGCAGGCATCCAGGTTAGATTAGGATCCCCTCTGCTCGACTCCCAAAGTCTTGCTCAAAGCATTCAAGCCGAGGACAAATCAAATGGTCCTTCATCCCAAATAGTTCCTGATGATATGTTGCAATCATTTTGTTCAAGCCTGTCATAGAAGGTACTCCATAAAACCAATAGAATGCGTCAAGGTCTCCATTGTCGGCTCTAATGTACACTTGAGCACTTCCAGACATCTCCCCACCCAACATAGCCAACCTCTGTCCGTTTCCCCAGCCTCCACAATGACTACTTGACTCCTCACTCAGTCGTCCATCTAGGCAGCTTGGTTGGCTGCTCTTTGCTCCTCCAACTTCGAGTAGTAGATATCGCGCTTGCGGACATCTCGGACGTGGTAGCCGTACCTAGACTCAAGTCAGATTATACTTCGGATGACATAAAGGTGAAGATATTGTTCCACGGACCAAAAGAGGCTGCCAAATGAGCTTCCAAGACCTAATTGGAGCTTCGTCAGTCGCATTTCGTGAGCCAGATCCGCGTGGTCGGTAGCATCCACGCTCATTCGCAAGCTTCGCGTGTTCCCCACGAGTGCTGCTAGCAACATTATCCTTCTATTCCTACGACATACCTAGGGCGACGGTGAGGTCGAGGATGAGGCCTCTTCGGAGCATCTGTAGACAATCAGCTCATGTTCTCCGGACAACCCAGCAACACAATAAAGGCGGCCAATCCAGCCAGACGTTGGAAAGGGCGCATACTCCGGTAATTGGTGCAATTGCCATCGTGAATTATTCTCGGACTTCGTGGTTGGGTTCCTTTTATTGATCTCTAGATTGTGTACGAAGGAAAGACGAGAGTTTGAGGTGAGTACGGGAGGTATCGAACGACTACTAGTCAAAATTTGTGCCTGAGGCGCGAATCCGTTTCTGGCAGTCGCGACCATCTCAAGAGCTTGAATCTTTGGCGACTCTTGCTTTCGACTCATCAACTTGCCCGAGCAGGCCTGAAATCCCGGGGGCTCGTGGCAAGATCATCTATCAACCTCCACAAAATGGCACCAATTCTCGGAAAGCGACCGTCTCCAGACCAGGACGACTCCACTCGAGAACCTGCCAGCAAGAGGCAGCGCATCGAACCAACACCTCCACTTACACCACCTCCAGAGGAGCACTTCGAAGCCAAGGTTACAGACGCGGTATTATTTAATGACGAACCAAGACAACTGCTGCTGCGTTCAGTGGCACTTGCATTAGAGCATGTAGGGTTTTCAGGAGCTTCGCCCGAAGCTATGGAGGCCTTATGCGCCGAAGTTGATGAATGTGAGTTTTTGGTGAAGCGCATACGTGTGAGGCTACAAGATCCTGACTTGCAACAGATGCTGCGGAATTCCTGTCCGGAGTTACTCAATCCATGCTCAATGCCCGGCGCTCACAGCCTACGCCTCTCGACTTCAAGTACGCTCTTTATCGTTTCGATCTGCCCGTGCTATCACTCCAGCCTCACTCAAAACCTCCGATTCCTGCCTCGAGATATATTCCGACCTTCGAGTACCCTGCACCTGCTGAAGAGCCTGACACCGACCTTCAAAAGAAGTTGCTTGGTGAAGATCTTAGTGGTGAACAAGACAAGAACAGCAGGGCTTATATTCCGAAGAAATTCCCCTCGTTTCCAAGCAAACACACGTATAAGTGGACGGTGACAGCACCAGCACGGCCGAATCCAAGAGACATTCGTGAAGAGGCTGCGAAAACCGCAAGGCTAGGTGAAGAGGCACTCCGTCGTCTAGTCAAGGTCAGCAAAGCAGGGAAGGAGAAAGACGTCAAGAAGGCTGCAAGCAAGGATCCAAGGAGCAAAGAGCGACATGACATGTGGGAGAAGACTATGCAGAACCTCATGGCAGGAAATCGTCCGACCACGAATGGAAACCTGACCACCGAGGAAGATCGAAGCATGATCGTTAATTCGGAACAACAATATTTCAGGAAAGCAGTGGTGAAGAAGCGGAACATCCCAGATTCGGTGGCTTCATAGGCTGTGAAGTGCATTTGTGCCAGGCAGGAAAGGGAGTTTGATGGTCTTTTTGAATTTAGCGTTGGCGTTCGGGGAAACTGGAAGGGATCGAAATATGCATTATCTTAGGAGGATGTCTGAAGGAAGCAACTCCAGTTGTACATTGTAAGATACAAAGACGTAAACATGCGTGCACGCGCGGAAAAATGCCTGTAGCATTTGTAGATAGTACAATCCAACGGACCAGCCTGCTAAGCTACCAAGCAAACTCCCTTCGCCCAAAATCAAACGGCCCTAATCTATCAAAACATACAAGAGTCCCATGTAGCGAATCATCCGAGACCAGGAATTGAGTGGTCCTCTTCAATTGCAGCGGATACCAGATGCGCTATTCTCTTGTGGTGGCTAAGCCTTCACTCAGCGACCTGTAGCATCTCCCGACTCCCAAGCCGTCGTCTCAACCATGAATTTCCCGTCACGATCTTGACATCTGCCATTAGGTATTAGCAGCCTCAACTCCCAAAAGACAGTACAGCCGAGCCTACCGCCTAAATAGCCTCTCGACAGGCCAACACCGCACTAGAGACTGCTTGTTCTGTGGATGCTCGACGTCACACTTATACTGTAACAGCTCCAACAACTCACACTCCTTCAAATCCTTCTCAACCAAGCCTTTCCTCACGGTTCCCTTGGGAGTGGTGCGGACTCGGAGGGGAAGCTGTGAAGCTGGCCAGGACTCAATTGGTGGTGTCATGGTTGATTCCCCTTGCTCCGGTTCAAGTTTCTAGCTGGCTGGACCTCGGAGCCGAAGTCAGGGAGAACGATGTTGAGTGCCACAGAGCTGTCGGGCGCAAGGCTTCTAAACGAAATTGAGAGTGAAGCAGGAAGTTTGCAAGAGGTATGTCACATCCTGGGTTCCTGGATGGCTGTGGAGAAAATATATCCCATCCAGCTTATCGCTACGATAAGGAAACGGCTCTGCTAAATCCCTAGGCCCCTCCCTACCTCTGCTAACTTCTTGTCTTTCTGCAATATATAGGTCCTCAAGAGTGCTCGCCTGCAGTGCGTACCAGATTCCCCACGCACCGGAATCAAGGATCTCGATGAGCTATGGTTGAGGCACGGAGGCAGACTTTCGATCACGGGTCGATATCTCGCCCTTGTCTACCACCTCATCAACTCTTGGGTGAATCGCAATGGAACTGTGGTTGTTGTGGATCTAGAAGGACGCTTCTCCCCCTCTCATCTATCTTGTGAACTACAGCATGTTCATGTGTTCCGGGCCACAAAGTCTAACTTGAAAGTCACGTTAGACAGTCTAGAGAAGTATATGCTCTTAGGCGAACACAGGAGTCAGGCAAGAGAATGGATGGGGACTATTGTCATTGGTGGTGTGGGTGGTGATGTCTGTACTGGCTGGAGAGGTTGGATGAGGGTCGACAGGGAGGAAACTGTGAGGTTTGGCATGGGCATCAGTGCTGAGGAGGCAACGTCGGAAAGGGAGCGGAGGCAGGAGGTTGTGGATAAGAAATGTTGGAGGGCTTCTAGCAATCTAGGTGAGTTCTCGTGGAAAGACTAATGAAAACGGTTGAGGAGGTACTTGAGGAGATCGCAGATTGCTTCAAATTCATTGCAGGCGAACCAGAGTATCATCTTGTCATATATATACCAGTCTATTACAGCTTCGCAAAAGTAGGCTTCGTCTTCTTTAGTCCGGATAACATCGCTTTTGTGATATCGTCTGTCTGGATACCAGCCGAGTTCCAAACTCCAGTGTATCTCAGACTATCGCTGACAGTGTGATCTCTGGCATGGTTGAGAAGCTCCTTTGTGCCTTGAACCGCCACTGGACTCTTGGATGCCAGCAGCGATGCATACTTTGTAGCTGCGTCGACTGCCTTCTCTTTCGACTCCAGGACTTGGCTGACAAGACCCACTCGAAACGCTTCTTCTGCACCAAACACTCTCGCCGAGAGAGCCACGTCTTTCACCCAAGAGAAACTGCCCACGATCTTGGGGAGTCGAGTGAGCGTTCCAATATCCGCCGCGAGACCGATATCCACTTCCTTGACAGCCAGCTTGACATCCGAAGAACAGAATCGGACATCCGCGCACGTAGCTATGTCCAGAGCCAGCCCGAGAGAGAAGCCATGCAACACACAGATCACAGCTACCATGGGATGTTAGCAACGGTACGAATCACCGAGTGGCATGAGGTCACGTACGCTTTTCACACTTCTCAACACTGGCAATACAAGCCTGGAACTCTTCCACATGCCTCTTGATCCCCTGTGCCTTCCTTGCCACATCCATCGACTCGGCCTGCTTTGCTAATATCCCCGACTGACTTGCAGCCTGTACATCCAGTCCCGCGGTAAAAGCTCGATCACCAACACCAGAAAGCACGATTGCCCGTACTTCAGGCGAGTAAGATAAAGTATCGAATACCGTCTTCATTTCTAACCACATCGCTTCGAAGAATGCATTGAGCTTGTCGGGTCGGTTGATTTGTACGTGTGCGACAAATGGAGCCGGCGTGCTGACGAGGAAGTACTTGTATGTGGGACGAGCTGCCATGCTGGGCTTTGGCTTGGATTTTCGTGAGAGGATATTTCGCTCAGCACTTTTGAAGTATTGCTACTGCTACAGAATGGCATATGAAGTCCAGCGCGCAGAAGATTACGAGCTTCCCGACGAGGCTGTAATCTGGGGGCCGAGCCGAGGCATGTGAAAAGACCCTTGTCGCTCAACTTGACATCAGCCGATCGAGTCATCGAATAGCAACTAACAAGCTCGATTTGACTCAGCTACCCCTTCAAGGTGAAGGGGAACTGTTGTCTTTGTCTCAACACTTGAGGTATTCGAAGAACGCAATAAAGATACTAGCATCCCGATGTCTTCTATCCGTTAACGTAGTCAATCTATGCTTGGAACTGCTGCTTCAGGTGTCTGAGACAAAAATCCTTCCTCTTTGTCATCATCAGGGACTTGTTGTGCGAAATATTTCGTCCCGACGTTTTGACCGATTCGCCCACGGAGTGGCTTTCGAATTATCAAAGGATTGGAAGCATTGAAATATGTTCCCAAAAGTGCTAAAGTTTTCGTTCGAAAAGTCTGGACCGCTTCAAGCAGTCTCCTTTCGACAACTTAATCAGTAGGGGTGTGAGGGGGGGGTTGCAGACTCAAGATGGTTGAACAGCGGCGGCCTGAGTATCGTTTCCGCAGAATTCTGCAGAGCTGCTCACAACATTAGTTTGATTCTCAATCGCCTTGCTAGCTCTCCGTCTTGGTCTCAGTACAGTCTAACTCGAGACATCATGGAGTGAGTATTTGCTTTCCAAAGAGCCTCACTTGTGGTCACGCAGCTTAGAGCTAGGTGATTGGGCCATTTTCCTCAGAATGACGCTTGCAAAGCCATGTTTGCAAACCCTGTCAAATGAGTACCCAGCAATATGGCAGCCACGGTACTCTCCGACCATCATATATTGGAGTCTTTCTTTATTGATTCCAGAAGAACTGCCAGAGACATTGTCGAGACACTCGCTTACTATTTCCGAAATAGGAGAACGATAACTTTCACGCAGCCAATGCCCTCCCCCACCATCATACTGACCTGTCATATCGCTGTAGGTACGAAGTGCATACAACTAAGGTACATACAGTCGCGTCCCTTGAAAGGATTCGGCAGGTCAAGCAGGATCTTGACTTGCCTAGTTATGTGAGGTCGAAAGCGTTGCAGCTAATCAGAGAAAGCGAAGAAGACACGAAGAAGCGACGATACATAGACTTTAATTGTCAACGCGATTCCTCATTCACCGCTATTAACCAACAACGGTAGCCATCCATTCGTACAAGCACCAGGATCTCACCAATACACTGCATCCAGCTAGAAACGGGGCTCAATACTTCCAAAGCTCCTCTTCCAGTCCAACCTTCATTCTGGCGAAACATGCTTGCGTCACTGGGGGCAGCAGATCAGCAGATGGGTTCCTAGCACCGCGCCAGCCCATCTAATGTACCATAGTTGGGAAATATGTCAGATGGTGTCACGGGTGTGTTATTCGGATTCAAAGACGTGGGGGAGCTCCACTTGCAAAGCCAATAGTTCCCCACCTGAACGGCGAACTGCCTGTGGCTTGAAGGCGCCCCAAGCGCAAAGGCAACGGGCTGTTTGCATACGATTTGCGAAGTGCCGCCGTGGAGGGTTCTCGAAGTATGGTATCGTGAGATTACTCCTCTGCTACAGTAACTGATCGTCATGGAGTTTCAGGATGCCCTCCCGGAGCATAACGGCTGGTCTATTGAACGACGAGGGTTAAAGAGCCGACGATCTCCTCCACTATTGAACGCACTGTCGGCCGTTGGGGGTTCGAGCATGGTGTGACAGGAACACGAGTTGTTGAGGCAGCAGAAACAAAACAATTCGGCCAATCCTCCTCCTTCCACCAGTGCCGCTCCGGATGGCTTTTGTGAGGTGTCGGAATGGCTGCATGCGGCACTTGCCTTTCTGAAGGGAGCTTCAGCCACCTGGGTAGCACCGGGAGTGCCCGCAGGTACAGTCCAGCAGCGTCGTCCAGCAGCACCGATCGCCTACAAGGCTGCCCAGAGGCCCGAAGCAGCTAGGCGTGCCGACTAATTAATGCCACTTCTCTGCGCGCTGGTTGGCTCCCTCAGGTAGAGTGCCCCCCTCACGGCCGACAGCTGTGCGCGACGAGGGCAGCCACCCAATAGATTGTCCAAGTCGAGGTCGTCCATTAACGCTCGTTCGTCCTTCCTTCGTGCGCTCGTTCACCAACCATCCATCATCCTTCCATCTTTGCACCCGGTCATTCCCCAGCGGTTGCCGCTGCACAACAGTGCGGACCGCCCTGGCACGATCCCGCGCTTTCCACTTTACTGCTCCTCTTTTCTCCAGCGGGAGGCATGATTTGTGCACCTCACTTTCTCGCAGATATTTCTCCATATGGCCCTTTTAGGCAACCTGCAGATATTGCTCAGCATGCACACCTGAAGTAGGATGTAGTGTGACCCTCTCTACGCTACTGCCTCCGTCTGTACTCTCCCCACTCCAACGCGCCTTCCAATCTGTCGCCATAAAGGACCGGAGGGCGTGACGGTGCCTTATCCAAGTGTATGTCTGCCTCTCCGCCGGTGCTTTCTACTTTGTCCCAACTCCTCCGCCCTCATGAGCTTTCCCCGGCGCAAGATTACCGTTGTATCCACAGTCACTGATGGCTCCCACAATAGGCCCCCGATGTTCGAGATCGCAGAAGGCGATCTGCCGTTCGTACGGACGCGCTCGGCATTGCTAGCACTCGATCTGCAGATCGACTTTATAGGCAAAGACTGTCTCCTACCCGTTAGCAACCCCGCAAACTTCGTCGAGAACATCAGCAATCTTGTCCCTCGATTTCGAACCTCTGGGGATGTTATATGGTTCCGAAGTCAGTTCGAGAAGTCTCGGGTCATCAACTGCAACACAAACCCAGAAAGCGAAAGCGTGATCACCGACAATGAAGTCTCGGCCGAAGCTCTAGAGCAGGAGGCTCGGCAGGCTTCCCTGGCGGCATCGACAATATCACAAAACAACCACAATGCTCCAGCCAGGTCTGCGGGTGCGAAATCTCTACAAGTCGATAAGGATTACGAGTTAAAACCCGACGAGGATGTAGCGGAATTGACAGAGACTTTCCTGACCATTCAACCGGGCCAGCAACCGCTCATAGGTCTACAGCAATCTCCGACCTCGAACCTAGCAAGATCAATCGTGGAGAAATTTGATAGCTTGCGAGACTTGATTTTTCAAAAGTCCCACTACTCAGCCTTCAAAGACGGCAAGCTGGTTCAGACTCTGAGAGGGAGGTTTGTAACTGAGATATATATATGTGGAACTTTGACCAATATCAGTGTTTTTGCAACGGCTATGGACGCTGCGCGTCATGGCTACTCCATAACACTAATAGAGGACTGCTGTGGTTACAGGAGCAAGGCCAGACATGACGAGGCGTTGCGGCGATTGACCGAGTTCACTGGATGTGATGTTATAAGCAGTGCCGAACTGGTTCAGGACTTACAAGAAAGGGAATGGGCAAGGGCAAAGGCACAGGCTCGAAAGGCAGCTCCGAGAGCAGAGGCGTCACGACGGCCACAACCAAGGAGCACGTCCACGTCACTGGAGGATGTCATGAAGCGACTGCAACTAAGTGGGGCTAGCAGCACCGGCACAGATAATGACAATCCAACTATGCCTAGGACTTCCGCGTCTTCCACCATACTGGCTCGTTCGAAATCCAGGATCAAGATGGGAGGACTGTCCTTGCTTCCAGACGAGGTTCCACGTGATTCCAAGAGTGAGTCAATGACACAGTCTCTTCCAGACATTGATGGTGCTCCTAAGAGAGAGAGAGTCAGAGCCAAAGTCAAGACTCGTCGACGACCTTCAAACCCTCCCAAGGTTTCGCAGAACGATCTTGAGGCGAAGACACCACAACTTGAAAAGGTATCTAAGCCAGAACATAAATCACAATCTACGGATGCTGCTCTGCTTGCTTCGCAGGTAGCGCTGGAGAACATGACGATCTCAGATCAGAAGGAGCCAGCTCTTGAAGCCGAGACAGCTCCCACCGCTACTTCAGGATCTCCTGTTACCAAGCATGACAGCGCAGATACGGCATTCAAGATCTCAGTAAAATGCAAAAAGTCGGACACAGATTACGACGGCAGTGCTATCATTGTACCTCGTGAGTGTAATCCACCCAAAATTACGCCGGATCTAGGCCCAATCGCCATTTGTGAAGGTGACACTACTATTATCAATAAGCTGCTAGACGGCAAAACTGCTGAGGGTGTATTCGAGAATGTTCGAGACGAGGTTTTATGGCAAAGGATGTCCCACCAAGGAGGGGAAGTACCCCGACTTGTCTCCGTTCAAGGAGATATTGCTGCGGATGGCAGCTTTCCGATATACCGCCATCCATCAGATGAGTCTCCACCCTTGTCACAGTTTACACCCATGGTGTCAAAGATCAGGAAGCAGGTCGAAGAAAAGCTGGGCCACGAAGTGAATCATGTTCTGATTCAGTACTACCGGGATGGGACCGACTATATTTCCGAGCACAGCGATAAGACTTTGGACGTAGTACCAAAGACTTTCATTGCGAATGTCAGCTTGGGGGCTCAGCGCACCATGGTCTTCCGAACAAAGAGGAAGGCACATTGCACCGATGAGGCTGCTGAGTCTACCGCTCGCAAGACATGTCGAGCTCCTCTACCGCACAATTCATTGTGCAAAATGGGGCTAAACACAAATATGCGATGGCTTCATGGTATCCGCCAAGACAAGAGAATGAAAGGCGAGAAAGGGCCTGAAGAATTGGCTTACGATGGGGGGCGAATATCATTGACGTTTCGCAAAATCGGAACATTTCTTGATAAGGACCAGCAGAAAATCTGGGGCCAAGGGGCCATCGCAAAGACCAAGGAGACTTCACGCCCTGTTGTTAACGGTCGGACGCCTGAAGCAGAGAATATGCTCCTTGCATTCGGAAAAGAGAATCAATCTAGTGACTTCGACTGGGCAAGTACTTATGGGAAAGGCTTTGACGTTTTACATTTATCGAATGATCGAAAGCTGTTTTTGTCCGGTGACTTTATAACGGACACGAGGGTGAAATTCATTTTAGCCGAGCTAAATCTGGATTGGGTTGAAGGCTCCCTTTCACCGGCCTTCAGTTGGAAGGACGGTCAAAACCAGACGGATGCACCAGAAGTGCCAGCAGCCCTCCCCATCAGGTTCGTGGATAACGATTTGAGTCGGTCAACCGTGCAAGGTGATTTGGCTATCCTTATGTATCTCCACACTGCGTATGGCCCTTCGGAACCCTTGTCTCAGGCAAATCTCGCGCGAATATGCACCAGGGTGTTCTCCATAAATAACCTACTTGAGAAATGGCGTGCAAAACCGTTTCTCGCGAAGCCCTTTAGGAGAGAACTCCTCACGTGGGATTCGTGGACAACAGAAGGGAAATATATTGCTGGAGATCGCATCAGTATTGTTGACTATGCGCTCTGGCCACTTCTGGACGAGATCTGCCGAGAATGGGGGAATTGTGATGGGCTAGGCAACATCAGTGCGTACTATAAAAGGATGAAGAGGCTGGAGAGTTTAATGAAGGCTCTAGATGGCCGGGCAGATCTTGGACCGTTGGCAGATCCTAAACTCCCAAGGTCAGAATGGGATTTTAAGAAAGCTGCTGACCCCAATCACGGCTGACAAGGTCCACGAGAACAAAGCAGAGAAAGACAAGCACGTAGCAGCTGTCGAATAGTTCAATTATTTAGAAGGAGTTTGAGGCGGGCAGGTGGCAATTACTTGGGGTCGCAAAGGAGCATACAGATTCATAATAGGAGACTGGGGCATGATTCTTTAGAGAAGCATCCCTTCTTACTTTCTCATTTCGGTTTCTGCATTACTGGGATAGGCGTTAGATATACCAAAATACCATGCAAGTCGCACGCATTACCCATCCAAATATAAACTGCTCGCTTAGAAAGTGAGAATACTCACACACTCTCGCTATGTAACTTATATGTGTTTTATTTACAATGCTTTGCTTTCCCGTTGCACAACAAGCTGCAAGCCAAATCTCTCTAAAGTCGACACCAGAAAAATCGTAATGAATCTAAATAAATTGATCCTTTTGGCCCCACTCGCCCTACCAAAACAATCCCCCGCGATCTCTCAAGTAAAAATTTCAATCCAAGCCTTCAGCAAGCCTCCTTTGTTCCCTCGTCCTGGCAGCGCTTCCTCAGAATCAAGGATCTCTGTTGAACGGTCTCGAGTGTTCTGGGAGATGGACCTTGAACACCAACGCCTGGTTATCCAGATTGAAGCCCGAGGCGTCCTTGTAAGTGAAGGCACCGCCCTCGAAAGCGCCATCCTGCGTGATGAAATCGTTGTCGCTCAGGCTGAACACGAACCACTCGTCATCATCCCCGACCAATCCATCCACGGGGACCAGTCCAATGCTCTCCCACTTCTCGTTCAAGAGACCGGCATCCTGGGCGCCGCCGTTGTGCGCGCCGAAACGCTGGAGCTGGGAGTTGACGTTGAAGTCGAGGAAGGAGCAGTAAGTAGCTGGGATGATCCCGCTGTTGAGAACACCGTCGAGTGATGCCATGGAGCAGTTCGCGCAGTCGTAGACGGGGCCTTTGATATCCGTCGCCCCGGCCAAGTCAAAGACGTCGATGTGGCGGTAGATGGAGGTAGAGCTTGATTGGCCATGGCCAGAGCCCGAGTCACGGGCCAAGATGAAGAATTGGTCGTTCTGAATGTGGAAGATCTCCGACTGCGAAGCCGTCTTGGGATTCTTCGAGGCCTTGGCCGTTGGGTCAACCCAGTGCGGGAGGGGGACCACATACTCGCGAGCGTAGCGAGGTTTGGTGGGGTCGGTAATGTCATATTTGAGCAGTCGTGTGTACGTCTCGGTCTTGGACGTGAGGCCACCTTCTTGGTTTGTGGCAGCTTGTAGGAGGGTGTACATCGTCTTTCCATCGCCGCTGACGGTAAGGCCCTCAAAGCCGTGGTTATTGTCTCGGCCCGTTGGGTTGTCGACAGGTGTGACATCGTCGCCTGCGCCACCGTTGACGTAGATGGGAGGGGAGTCTGCGGAGAATGATTCGGTGCCGTTTCTCATGGGAACGATGGCATCGGGAGGTCGGATGGCCGTGGTCATGATACCTTGTGGGTCGAAGCGGTAGATGTATGGGCCATATTCATCCGCGACTAAACAGGAGAGCATTAGCAGGGTTCGATGGGAATGATCGTGGGATCAATCAATTCATACCCCAGAAGCTTCCATCGGCATTCAGAACCAGAGCCTCTCCGTCGACAGAGATTCTCTTTCCTCCAGGACCGGGGTTGCCAAAGCCATCGCCTGTATACGTGGCGACTGGTAGATCTGGAAAGCCGGGGTAGCTCAGATGGCCAGTGGCATCTGCATCAAGTCCCGTGCAGGGTGTGCCATCCGGGCCATAGAAGCGAATGCTCTCCTTATAGGTGAAGAAGAGATTGTTACCTGAGGGGTTGGCAACAGTGGCATCTGGTTGGGGGGTAAACAAGATATCAAACTTGTGAACTCGGGGCTGATAGTTGGTAGTTCCTTCGGTGTTCCTATCCAAACGGTTAACACATGAACAGAGTTATGACAGGGGAAACATACCAGCCTCGATCAGGCAGGGTCCAAATAACGCCGGTATAACTCCCATTGCTCAGCTTCTTCCACTGTGATCGATCGAGTGCAATTGAGCTGCCAATGCCGCCAATGGTATCGCCAAACTCATCACGAGCCGTCCCTGGAATGAGGCCGTACCCGGCAAGTTCTTGATAGGTATATGTCTTGCTGTTACACGTTGTCTGATTGACAAAGGAAGTTTGCGCCACTGCTACAGCAATGGTGCACGCAATTGCGGCGAGAGTGGAGAAAGCCATGATGGCCGATAGAAAGATGCTCTTGTGAGATGCAAGATAGAGGATAGAGGACAGAGGAGGGAATGAGATCACCTTAAATAGTACATCCTATTCCCATCCGCACAAGACGGGCTGCCCAAAGTCCCATTACGCGAGCAATAGGAGCTGTAGCTTTGTAACCGACTTGTTTCTCCGCACCCAATCGGACAACATGGTGCCTGGGGCGTGACAGGCCAAGAAGTGGGAGGGCAGCTAGGACACACTTGTCAGAGCTTGTAGTAGGATGGATGGATAGTACAAGACCTGCCCATTCTCTCGTCCCGCCAGCGCAAGTGCAAGGCTGGGACTATGAAAACACGTTGAGTCCTTCCGGTCAGTGATTCGTTGTCGTCGTCATTGGGCGCCCAGCCCGGTGCACCCCTTACCACACTTAAGCATATCTCTACCTGGGTGGCTTGCTGCGGCTGCTGCCTCTAGACTAACTATTTGTCGCCACCGATGACCGACCAGCCGAGCAACAGAGCACGTGCATCGTTTCCTGCTGTTCACCGCGATTTCAGCGTCTTGCTTATTACTTTAGCACCGCAAATAAGCCCCGGATTTAACATCAGCCATTCCATAGATGTGATTCCGTGTCGCATTGGACTATTTCTGTGGCTGTCTAGGTACACAAAGAGGCCCTCGCCTGTCGTTGCTCATTCCCCATGTCAATTCCTCCGCCATCATGCCCCAGCCGTCCATGAACCGAATGAAAGGTATCGAGAGAATTGCGCTGCTCCAGATATAATGTATCGACACGCGATATATTGGAGAACTGACTCTAAACAGGAAACTACTTTTGACGACAAACAATATCAACCTGATACGTGCAGAGAACTCCCCCAGTGGAGAGAATACGTTCCCGCCAACGTGGCATCGTTAGAAAAGGAGAAAGGGACGGACCCTCGGTAGGTGGCTGCAGTATTCACCATATGTTGTGCGTAGCCGCATTACACGCCATACAAGTCCCAGCCATCGAATTTGCTGTCCTGCGGACTTTCGGTGGCGTTGGGCATGCCCTGTGCTTCAGCTGTTGCGTGGTCGAGTCGCAACTCCTCTTCGAGTCACAACTCATCATCATCTTCTGCAAGCTCGGAAGGCTTCAGAAGACCACTGATCTTGGAGAGACGCTCTCTTTCAGCAGCCTTGGCATCCTTCTCTTGTTGCTCCTTCTCATCAGCGTAAAGCTCCGCATTGTCTCCCGAGAACTCCTTCAATTGAATGAGGAAGTCACGGAGGTTGAGCTTAAATCGGTCGGTGTGGCTGTTCAGCTCGAACAAGCCTTGGACGAAGGTCTTGATTTGGATACTGTACACATTAGTATGAACTTGACAGGGTGCAAGATCAAGTACTTACGGTGTGAGGTTAGGGAAAGCATTCTGAAGGAGGTTTGCAACGAAGGTACCAAGGAAGTCCTTATTGCTCATTCCTGCTGCCGCTTGGTCTGGAGTGTAGATGGGACCTTGAATTTTAGGCGTGGTGCCATCTGCGGGCTGGACAAAATAAAACAGACGAGAAAGCAACAGAGCTTGCGACTTAAAGCCTGCCTTGTGGTCGGTATCTGTGAGCACGAAAAACACATCCTGGGTGATGGGGATGAAGAATTGCTGGAAGAATGCGTTCGATGTCTGAGCATCAGTGTCTGCAATGTTCGATACCAATTCGATACACATGTTCAAGCCAGCATATTCAACCTCGCGATTGTCGTGCTTGCTTGCCCACATGCAAGAATCAATAACAAACTTGAATTGTCGGTTGTCCAGTTTGAGAAGTGCTTTTGAAGCGTTAGCAAAATGTTTGTAGCAAGGGTTTTTGATTACTTACCAGGGAAGCAGTGAAGGTTGATGGCACGAAGAAGAGTAAAAAACTCGACACGATGCTCAGGAAACTCGGAGAAGTCCTTGTTAATCATCTCGAGCGTACATTCGAAAACATTTTGCATGATCGTTGGTACTTGATCCTCCATGAGGGCCTTTGAAGTGTCAGCAGAGCTTCATCGCGGTATGCAATCACAAGATAGGTGGGAAAGAATAGGGTAAGCACCACGGAGTATTTAGAGCGGTAAGGGGTCCAACGTACAGATAACTTGGTTATGATTGTTGACATAACCTTAAGGACCTCGGCGTCTCTTGCGTTGGGCACATTACGGTTGTAGTCTACCAATACGGCGTCTAAAAGTGCTGGCACGATGTTCGTCCGAACCATCTCCAGGTCGTCAGCTTTTTCAACATATGTCTCAATAAGTTTCAAAATCTCTTTCTTGATTGTTCGCAGTCCCCGGACCTTGGGCATCTTGGTCGCAATTTCACCTAAAACCCGTTAGTCAAGCAAATATGATTTCTGGTTCGATAACGACTTACCATCTCGTGCCACTGCCTCTGAAATCATTTGGCTGGTTGCTCGATACATGGAAAGCATGTCCAAGTAGATTCGGCCAATCTGAGGATAGAAATAGCTTCCAATTGAGGAGCAAGCGGAGACGTTTGTTTTCATAACATTTCCAATGACCTTGATCGTATCGGAGTCTTGTAGGATAGAGGGATTTGCACCTGCTTGTTGGATAATAGCGTCCCAAGCAGCATTAGGGTAGGACATCAACTCGGCAATGAGTCTCTCTTGAGCATTCTTCTGCGGCTGAGCTGCAATCATGTAACCGCAGGCTTCATAGAAAGTGTGTACTTGCTGTGGTGACAAGTCACAAGTGATCTTGCGCATTGTCTTGACAATCTCTTCGATAAATGGCTCTGTTTCGCCAGGTTGAAGAGCAACAAAGTGTCTTTTGCACTGTCGGGCAATCTTGATGAAGGTATCACAGGCCATGTCTTGAACACCTTCGTGAGACTCGTGCATGAACTCAAACAGCTTGTTGACAACAGTCTTCAAGAACTTCCAGTGTGCCTTCAAGAATCGTGGATACTGACCAACGATATACATGATGTTACTTGCCACAACCGCCTTATTGTCTTTGCCACGTTTCATCTCAGTCAAACCAAGAAGGTCCTTGATAACAGTAACGAGGAAACGCTTCTCGGTTTCTTCATTCATGGCAAGAGAGATGGATCCGATGGCCCAGCATAGAGTGTTGCAGTTGGCCCATGACCATTCGCTTCCGTCAACTTGGCGCGCCAATTTATCTGTCATGATGTTTTCTGTATCCACGACGTCCAAATGGGTGAGATATACTAAGCATTCCCGAGTCGTCTTGTAGAGTTGGATGGTATCACTCTCTTTAACAAACTCTCTGACAATCTCACCTTCCTCGTTCTCAACAATCAACACTTCCTCGGGACGGACCATCTTTTCAATCATCACCACTCTGAGATTTGACAAGACTTCGTTATACTTGTGCTTTCGTAGAGGATAGTTTGCCAACATGTTTGGGTTCGGAGCTCCAGCATTAGAAAGACCACCAACACCCATGTTGATCAATGGATTGCTATCAGTGATTGGAAGCGACTGCATCTCCTCGTATAAGTCCTGTACCAGCTTGGTCCAGTATTCGAGACATATCTTGAAGATTTCACGGTCATCAATTTGAGAGATACGGATGAGGTAGAAGTGGGCGTGGGTGAGGAAATCTCGGTTTGGAAGGTTTTCGATGAGCTATATGACTATCAGTACAAGCTAAGTATATTTGTGGGAGACTTACGGGAAGGTGAACGCCAAAGAAGTTGCAGAGAAACAACGCTAAGTTTTGGATAAACTCCTGGTCTTTTGAATTACTGGAGGCATACGTTGACTTGAGATCTAGGGTCAAGGGAATAATGTTGGAGATTGTGGTCAGAACCTCTGTAAACATTTGAACGAGCTTCTCATCGTAAACATTCTGCTGGCCAGTTTGCAAACCACCAATCTCAGTAAGACACTTCAAGGTAACGTTTCTGAACTCGGGCATTTCTAGGAATCGTGTTCGCAAGGTGTCGATGATCGGTGTCTCGAAAATATACCCGAGAGGAATCCAGTTGAAGAAACGGAGAAGAGTTTCAAGAGTCGCCTTGATGAGACTGGGTTGGGTTGCACTGTTCAATACCTCGCTGCAGAGCTGGAAGATAGAAGAAAACTCGGCACACATTGTATTCTTCAAGTTCTTGGTTTTTGTCGAGGTCATTTGATCGGCCGAGTAGTCAAATACCTCCTCGGATAGCAGCCGCAGAATAGACATATTGTTCTCGCATATCGACAAACTTGTATGGCACGAGGAAATGATTTCGTTGATGAAGGTAGGCCAATTGTGAGGCCACTCTTGCTTGAGGATGGACACAAGTACAAGATTCAGCTTGTTCAGCAGTGTCCTCTGCGCTTTCAGGGATTCTTCAGAGCCTGAACATTGGATAATGAAGTTCACCACGAAGTTTCGAATTCCTGCTCCTCGTTAGCTTTGCAGCAAATCTCCCAAATGGTATTACCCACCTTGACACTGCTCTCGAGGCAAAACCTTCCATCGTGTCGAGATTACATTATCGAGTACCTGCAAGCCCAAATCTATCATTTGTCAGCACCTGCAAAATCTTCTTCATTCGAGATCGGACGAACATTTGGTTTGCGGATACGTAGCATCTTGAAGGATCTTATCGACGAGAAGCCAGGCGTCCGGGTCTTCTTTGAACTGTAGCCGTCATCAGTATGTGGCGTGTGGAAGAGCTCGCCAGAGGCGCAAAGGCTGTTCGTACCTGATTGAGGGTTGCCTGGGCTTGCTTTTGCTATGATTCAACGCGTCAGTATACTCTCTACTATAGAAGGCTAGGAGACTATTTGTGCAACAGAGATTGTACTTACCACTTCTCCTCTGCCCTCATAGAATGTGCGGACCGTCGCGTCAAGCTCTTCAATGGTTGGAGGAGCCATCGTCGCGGTCTGAACTCCAGTACTTTTCCCTCTTTCCAGCGGCAGATACTTCCGAAATCGAGTTGTAGATTTACACAGCTTGCGCTGGGGTAGGAAGTTTTGTCAAGGTAGCGGTGACGTGGTTGAAGAAGTGGTTCGCGGTTGAGTTGTAGGAGTAGGCAGTTGGAGGCTCTCTCTCAATCTGCCCCGCCTAGGTAGTCGCGCTAAGTGATGCCGATCACGTGTTGGCAGCTCCTGACGGAATGCTTTGACTTTTAGCAGGATGCTCGACAACAATGGTCTATGAAATTGAGTTCAGCCTCAAGTGAGCATAGACTTGTGTGTTTGCCAGAAGATATGAAGGGTTATGCTACGCTATTTGAATTCTTAACCTAGTATCTGTATGATATTCAATGTTGGGTAGAAAGTGGCGTTCTTACTGTTCTGCGATGACCTTCTAGATTCTTCTACTTACTTTTGAGGTTCATATAGCTAAACTGATGCAGTATGAACCTTTCCCCGCGCTCTGAAATCTGGCCTACGTTCATTACCCTTTTGACCTGCAATCTACAGCAATATTTTATGATCAATGACTTCCACCCTTCAATTGTGTCATATAGGACAGTCTTCAGCATTTTCCTCGAAGGAGATTCCTGAGCATTTTGCATTTTGACAGGCTAAACTGTATTTTCCGTTGTCCTCAGTTTCAATAGATCCAAAACAAGTATCTGAATCCTTTGCTCGCCCCTTTTTTAAGCCTGGTTGACATCGGTGGCTGTTCATTTTCTTTGCGGAGATACTGCCTCTTGATACGACCATGAAAAGAATGTAACGGGAAATATCACGGCTTTAAAATGTATGCAATTCTAGTAAGTTTTGCAAAGGCACCTGATTCTTTTATTTGCTTTTCTCTATCCAAAATCTGCTAGCAGACTTGCTTTATGCCTTCTGATATCCCATATCCGAAAGGCTAGTTTCCAGTGCCTTCAGAGCACGATCAATATCGTCACGGTTGGGGTCAGTCTGTGTTGCTGTCAGTAAAGACCACAAGTATATCAACTATTCAACTTACAACACTGACACCCATGTGTCCAACTCTGAAGTACTTCGCGGCAATTTCCTTGTGTAAACCACCTGCAAAGATGACGCCCTTCTTCATCAGAGCCGGCATGAGTTCCGGAACCTTCACATTTTCAGGAAGGTAAATAGCAGTCATGCCATTGGCCTGATCAGCGGGGTCTGAGGCAAGTTGCTTCAAGCCTAATGCAGCCACGGCTTTCTTGACTTTCTGAGAAGTTGCTCGGTGCGCTGCGAACCGCTCAGAAAGAGGTTTGGACAGAATTTGAGTCAAAGAGGTGTGAAGTGCGTGGATGAGCTGAGGAGATGGGGTAGCAAAGTACGATGGCTTCTTGGCCTCGTAGTTTTGCATAACTATTAAACAGCATCAGTACCAGCCTCTAAACACTTCGGCGAAGGACTTACTAGGCAGCCAGTTCTTGAAAGATGCAAAGTATGATCCTGGTGGCGACTTGCGGTTCTTGAACGTCTCAATAGCTCGGCCGCTATACATGGAGATTGAAAGTCCAGCGGGACACCCAATTGCCTTTTGACTGGCAGTGATCACACCATCGAGGTTCCACTTGTCGAACTCAATCTCTTCACTGCCAACACTGCATACACCATCCACAATGACCAAGGTCTCTGGAGACACCTTATGAACCAACTCAGAGAGGGCTTTCAGCTCGCTAAGAACACCTGTCGAGGTATCGACGTGAGTGACGGTCAACAGCTTGTACTTCTTTTCCTTCAGTGCTGCCTCAATCTCTGGAAGCTGTGGTCTTGAGCCGATTGGAGCCTTCAATTGGGTTGCTTTAACGCCATAGGTCTCGAAACAATCCGCGAACGAATCTGCGAAGTAGCCAGTGTGCAGTACCAACACTTCATCGCCAGGTTCTGCGAGATTTGCAGCCACCAGGTCCCAACCGAGAGTACCAGATCCAGAAATAACCAGGGGCTGTGCTGCTGGGTCGGTTGATTGAAAGAGCTTTCTCAGCATCGAGAGGGTCTCGCCGAAGGTATTCACGAATGGTGCGCCGACATGGCTCTCACTGCAAAGATGAAAAATGTCAGCATTGGCTACGATACGCACACCAAAGTATACACCAACGTGGAGCCAAATACCTGTAGTGGCTCATAGATTGAAGGACGGCATCGTCGAACTCAATAGGGCCTGGGATGAGCAATGCGGGGTGACTCGGTTGGCTGGACATCTTGGAGGGGTTCCGTGAAGTGCTGCTGAATCTTCGCACGTGTTGAGGTGATACGGACTCTTCAGTAGAAAGCCTGTCAATAGAGTAAGGTGTATTGAGAGGGATGTTATGGACAGGATTAAGATGTCTAGCAACGACAGACAGTCGAGTGGAGGGGGAGGCGGGCATCGACACAAAAAGACGGGGGACGAATCGCATGAGATCGGCAAGTGTAGTACCAAGGCCGCAAGTGGGCGCGGTTAAAGTCCGATTGGACAGCGAAAGCAACTTCAGATGGTGATCTGATCTTGGTGAGAGTTTGTCTTGTTTGGGAAGTCGAGTCCTTGAATGCAACACAATAACGGAGATTCGAGTGCGTTGCTCTCACGGCGGGCACATCCGATGGCGAATTGCAGGGATCATGTCTGTACTTGTCTGGTTTGAGTCGGTGGCCCCGACTCCCCCCCAATGGCTACCGGCTTTGTGAGCTGTAGATACCTCTTGATGTCTAGAAGTTCGACTTTACAACTTGTATTTCTGCTTCGGTCCCCGCTATTCAAATTACATTCCTGATGCAAAACTAATATTGACTGGCGTAACGGAGCACACCGCTTGAAAAAAGCTTGATGTTGACCATTGCTTACAGCTGTGTTCTGAAAAGTCAATGCTCCTCAGTGTGCAGGATGGTTATATGATCTCGCTGCGTGTACTGCAGTACATATTTGTGGCATTAGACGCGATGTTCTACTTGGACTTCAAAAGCTCAGTAGCTCTTTCTACTTGGGACCAGCGTCGCCAATGTCCGGAGGCCATCTCCGAGATGTCCAATCCTGTTTTCTCTTTCTTGACAACATACCTTTTCCTACAAATTCGCTTGCATAGCACTATTATCACCGTATATTTTGGAGTCTTTAGGCTGTCAGTTATATATGTCAAGAAAAACGCCTTCAACGCCGGAGGAAGATGTGGCTCCAGATCACTGCTACAAACCAGATCTGGCGAAGCCAACCAAGCTTTCATACTGGAAGGCAGTTTGGCTTGACTTTGCCTGCATTGGGTTTGTGGCGGCTTGTATCCTCCCAGTCCTCTACATGCCAATCTTTTTCTCAGAGCAACGTCTCATTCCCATGCAACCTCCAGTACTCCCGTTTCGTTTATCTCCCTTGGCACTTTCGGACTTTGGACTCCCTCCTGAGCTGAGCTTGCCCCGGAAACCAGAGCTCTTGCCAACATGGGCTTGCGCTTTCATCGTTATACTAGGCCCCATTGCAGTCATCTCGGTATTCCAGATCAAGCTGAGGAGCATGTGGGATTTCCATGCTGGGACGATTGGAATCTTAAAGGCTGTCGTTGCAACGTAAGTAGACCTGTTGGCAACACTCTGATCTGCAGAAAGTCACGGAGATTCTACAGGGCCTATTGATGAGCATTTATTCTAGTACTTTTGTTCAGGTCCTTCTCAAACAGTTCATGGGAGGTGCTCGTCCCTATTTCGTTGAGGTCTGCCGACCTGACTTGGAAATTCTCAAAAACGCCGTAGACCAACGAATGCTGTTCTTCGACATAACAGCTTGTACTGGCAATAGGGGCGATCTGAACATAGCGTAGGCATTCCACTGAGCCAGGCAGAAGCCTCTGCTAGCAAGTCTCCATATTAAGTTTCAACTGACAAAGCGATACAGACTTCAAAGCTTTCCAAGCGGCCACACAGCAAACTCGTTCGCTGTAGCACTTTTTATTGCCTTGTACTTGAACGCTAAATTGAAGCCCTTTGCAGATTATGGCGCCGATTTTTGGTCCTACATTGTCACGATACTGCCCGTGCTCTGTGCATCTCTCATCTCTGGCTCCATGCTAATCTCCCATGTAAGTTGCAAAGTGCAAGCCGACCATGTACAGGCTATCGCTGATTGCCATTCAGCAGCATCATGCTTATGATATTGTTTTCGGCATGGTGTTGGGGGTCATTCTTGGTACACTCGCCTTTAGATCTTCTTACGCGGCAGTGCTGGACTTCCGATACAATCACATTCCTCTACCCTCGGTATCCTTGCACACACAGTTTCCATACGAGATGGCTTATATGAACCCTAAGGCGAAGAAGTTGTCTGTGTGGGATTGGTGGGGCCACGGCAAGCAGTTAGAATAACACGAGGAAACATTTGCGTGGCATGTCAATGCATATTGATATTGACAGGATTGATTGAGAACCCCAAGTAAATTCATAGCTCAAAATTGAATGAACGCCTCGCCAGTGATTTTATATGCCCAGAAGCTTTCCTACATGCGTGTCTATCTACAAACCGTGATCAATCTTCATCTCGTCAACGCCCTTGCTAAAGGCCTCAAAACCACCAGCCATCTCAATCTCATAGTCTAGATCTGGCTGTGCCTCGGCATACAGTGAGTTCTTCTCGCTAGCCATTCGGAAGTTATACTCGGCTTCCTCATCTGGGACGACGTGCTTCTTGAGCTTTGGGTTGCCCGCCATGGCAGCCTCGACCTGCAGCTGTATTTGACATCCGCGGTCTGCCAGCCCGAACAAGAATCCAGCCTCGTCAACAGTGCTTCCAACACTCAGCAGTCCGTGGTTGAGGAGGATAGCAACTTTGCCGTTAGGGCCTAGAGATTTCGCAATAGCGCGGCCCTCCTCTGCAGCGAAGACGATTCCTCCGTAATCAGCATGGACTGCGAGAGCATCGCCGTAAAGGTAGCAGATATCTTGGTTGAGCATATCCAAGCCGGTGGCAAAAGCAGACCAGGCACGAGCAGCCATGGTGTGGGCGTGGCAGACAGCATGCACATCTGGGCGAGCCTTGTGAACCTCGCTGTGAATCAAATATCCTGCTGCGTTTCCAGGGCGAGATCGGTTACCGCCGACGATCTTGCCGCTCTGAACATCTATGCATAGCAAGTCGGTTGGCTTCATAAGTCCGTAGTGCTTGCCCAACGGGTTCATCCAGATGTAGTGTGGGAATTCTGGATCCCGGACGGAGATGTGTCCTGACATGCCCTCAGTGAAGCCCTTTCGTGCGAAGTCACGGAAGGTGGCTGCAATGTGGACGAGGATGTGAGCGCGATGCTCGGCATGAGTTTCGAATGTGGGAATTCCTGGATCATATTTTAGTCCTCATTTCTAACTCGAATCTTTTACGGGAAAGTCAAGGTGCAAGCGACTTTGCAGTGAGTCCAATCCTTGTTTATGATTGATAGCCATCATCATCATCAAGTAGTGAGGATTGACTTCGCTTCACAATGCATGGTTCGAACAACAACGATTGTGTCTCGTTCTCGATTTCACGCCCATTGGAAGCCAAAGAGAAGTTACAAGAACTCAAGCTGCCTTACCTGGAAGGACGATATCGCCATGGCTGATGGCCTCTAGAGGAGTCTTATCCTCAGCACCGTGAACATGCTGGGTCTCGGGTTGTTTCGCAACCACCGACTTAATGTTTTCGGTGATGGTAGCCACTGGGGCATCGAGTGCTGAAGGTGCCATGCTCGAACTTAAGGGTATATATTGGTTTAAAAAGGAATAGAGCTCAAATAAATGGTTTGTTTGAAGGAGAATGTTATTGTATTGCGATATGAAGGAAGAAATAGCACGCATTAAGAGGTGAGAACCCCTCCTAGATAAGATGGTCGCTCCCACTAGGAGCGCTTCGGCGCCGCCTGTCAAGGTTAATCGCCCGCCTGCGCAAAGGGCGCACCGGCCGATCGGGTGGGCAAGAGTGGGGATAGCATGATTCTTTGGAATACGAATTGGGCTCGTTTTATTTGTTCTTTGGATTTCAAAGAGTGGCGGGCGAGGCTGTTGTCGCCGTAGATTGCCCATAGATCAGTTGCGGTAAGTCCATGATTGGCTGACAGTAATCAACGGATTTTAGCTTCACCGGTTCCGGTCACGTGTGTCTGGCGGCCGGGCCGGTTCTAACTGCTGAACTGCGTTTTCATTATCTTGCCTGGCTTGTTGTATGGGATTATTGGCTGGAGGCAATTTCTCGTGCTTGCAAGGTTCAATCTAAGCCATGCCTCATCATCTGTCATTTTGGGCATCCAGCATCTGCAAACTAAAATATGGGTATTCTCATGCCATCAATGATCTGATGTCTCCGGCATAGAATCATATCATAGTCTTGCCATGAAGACTGCTAACAAGAACAAAGCCCCGGCGCAGCCTCTGCGTGGTCCAAGCACCAGAGAGTTTGTCGTTCCCGTATTCTGTGCCACCTCTCCTTCCTTTGGTGTCGTCGCCACTGGAGCGTGAGCAGTCGAAGGTCCCCTAGTTTCCGCCTTGACACACCCACTTGGAGAGCATGCAGTCCCAGGACTACAACAACCTCCGCCAACCTCGGCTGGACACTCAACCGTCTGACCCAGACACATAGGCAACCGTTTGGAAATCTGACAGTTTGAATCGTCTGTTGCGTTGCAACAATATACTTTTGAAGGTGTCGAGGATGTTGGCTGGCAGATCAATCCTACAGGGCAGCAGATATTCTGATAGGGTTAGCTTTAAACTTGCGCATTGCAATGGCATGATACCTACAGGCTGATTGTATGCCGCACAACTCACCCGTTGGTCACCACAGGTATAGAAAGGCGGGTTTGTCGGCGATCGCTTCAGCCATCCATACCATGGACTCCATTGCACACCCGTAGGTTGAACCTCCAGTCGTTGGAGCGGTAGGTATAACCTCGCGGCATCCTCTTGTTGCTTGGGATTTCGTGCCTTAAGCCAGCCTTGACCTCCAAAACTGTGATAATGGTCATGGATGGCAAAGACAATGCCAACAATCATGCCTGCTACCAAGATAACGGCCAAAGCCGCAAGCCATAGCTGATTACGGACAATGTGTCTCTTAAAGGTTGATATGCGAGTATTCACCTGTGTAGAGTTGCCGCCTATCGTTGGAGGGTGTGCTACTTCCGAGTCTTGCGCAGCCATGAACTGGAATATAGAGCAGAAGTCGAAACGTTTGATAGACTAGCATAAGGCCTAAAAGAGCTTGACTGAGCTGGTATAGGAAGTGTAGGATGCGGATAAGAATACGGTGCATTAAGCGGGGAATGCAATTGTAGAAGTTGGCAAAAGACTTGAGGAGCGTGGACGGCAATGATAGATTCATCTTGAAAATCATGTCGGTTAACGACAACGAAGAAAGAGCAATGCTGAGGATTGGGAGATGCTCGAGAATTCAATCAAAGCATATGCTAGAAGAGAAGGTACGAAAGGAAAGAGAGCATCTTTAAGTCTCGACGTATCTACTGCTAGTGATCAGCACAAGGCTGGGATGCACGCTTTCATGCAGAGACGAGATGAATCACTGAAACAATCTCATGTAGCAGGCTTGGACGAGCGAGTTCGGTCCAGTTTGACGCGGCCAGGAATCCCCGTGACAAAAGATGTGGCATACCTGCGCAAAGCCCTCTGCCACACTTCAGCTGTCGCCCCCTCGAGTCTTTTCGTGGGTTTCTGGCGGCGAAGCAAGTGCCTCCATGACGAATGCCCTTGGCTCTTACGACGTCCTTGTCGTATATGGTCCTACACACGCCACTTTTGCATCGCAAGAGAGGAAGCCTGCGCAACGATGGATCATGTGCCGTGTTAGACATCGTTCATAGTGCAAGCCGTCTTCTGATAAAGCTTGTGAATGAGAGGTGAGTCGGGCTTGCATTTTCACATGCGAGCATGGGGAGGCAATGTCGCGGCTGAATATCGTACCCCTGGGCAGCGCTGTCAGTGGCCATGTTTGGGTTGGTCCGGCAAATACAAGCCTCACATGGTCGCAAGGCTGCACAAAGGAGGTGCGCCTTCGTGACCACCGAAAAGCTGCTATGAATTGCACTGGTGATTAGATATACTCATCATAGACGGCCAAAAGCAGTGTTTGCCGTGCGGGACTCGACCAAGGCCGCTGAACTTTGTACCTCGGCTCAAGTCCACAGGCCCAATCACACAGCGGCTCCGATGACGCTGTGGATCGGCCTGCGATACTTTGGGCATTGACCGAGGGCTTACTAGGGACTTTCGAGAGCTATAGATAATCACAGTGCGTCTTTCCATCTCCATCGTTATCATTTCTATATCTCACTCCTTTTATCAATAATATACCATGACTCCTCCACCTCAATGGGTCAAGGACCTGAAGCCAAGCGGCCCTCAGGGCTCTGACTTGCTCAAGGCCGAGAGAGCTAAGTCCAAGATCAATGTCGAGAAGTTATCAGAGTTTCTCTTCACCAAGGCGGAACTCGAGCGAAAGGAACGTATTCTCAACATCCTTATGGCCGAGAAAGTCTTCGACAAGTCCAACAATTATTTCGATGGCAGAGTTGACAAGTTCAAGACCGCCCTGGCCAGAGCCAAGCGAATGAGACAGCTACAAGTCAAGCATAACTGGACCGCGGATGATTATATGGTGGCGGACTCTCTCATCAGTGAGCCGGGACCATACGGATTGCATGCGTCTATGTTCTTGGTATTTATATCTTCTTCCGGGGTGGCGATCTTCGCTGATTATAAAAGACTACCCTTCGAGGTCAAGGAACCCCAGAGCAGCATAAGCTCTTCTTAGAGCCTGCCGAAAACTACAAAATTATTGGATGCTATGCGCAGACCGAGTTGGGACACGGTTCTAATGTGCGTGGCCTCGAGACTACGTGTACGTGGAATCCGGAAGATAAGACGTTCACTCTTCACTCGCCGCATCTCACGGCATCGAAATGGTGGATTGGATCCTTGGGCAGAACAGCAACCCATGCTGTAGTGATGGCACAATTGTTCATCAAAGGTCGTTCTTACGGACCACATCCATTCGTTTGTCAGATTCGAGATATGAAAACACATCAGCCATTGGATGGAGTTTACGTTGGCGACATCGGCCCAAAATTTGGATACAACACCATGGATAACGGATTCTTGTTACTGAACAAGGTCAAGATCCCACACATAAACATGCTGGCCAAGTTCTCGAGTGTGGACCCCGAGACGGGCAAGTACCTCAAACCATCATCGCCATCTCTTATTTATGGTACTCTCACCTGGGTTCGATCAACGATTGTTCTCCAATCCGGCGGCGTTTTGGCTCGCGGTGTGACAATCGCTACTCGATATGCCGCCGTTCGTAGACAATTCCAAGACCGAGACTCTACAGACAGCTCGGGAAGCGAGAACCAGGTTCTCAATTATACTATGGTTCAATTTCGACTACTTCCACTTCTTGCATCATGCTTTGCCCTTCACTTCACTGGAAAGGCTATGATGGAACTTTATCAAGAGAACCAGAAAAACATGCAAAAGGTTGCTGAAGGAAATGCAGATTCAAACAGAGGTGCTGGGCCAGAAGAAATCCATTCTGGCAGTGATCTTGTTGCTGATCTACACGCTACATCTTGCGGTCTGAAGGCTCTAGGCAGTACGACAGCTGCAGAAGGTTTGGAAGTCTGTCGACGAGCTTGCGGAGGTCACGGATACAGTCAATTTGGCGGTATCGGTTCTTGGTATGCGGATTATTTACCAACCACTACATGGGAAGGTGACAACTATATGTTGACTCAACAAGTAGCAAGATATGTAAGCATTCAGTCCCCTACGGCGGAGAATCAATCTAACCCGGACAGCTTCTTAAATCAGCACGATCCGTCCTGAAAGGCGATGCTCCAAGTAATGATACGACGAGGATTTTCACCACTTTCCTGAAAAAGCAAGACATGGGTGCTGCTCATGATGTACTTGGCTCGGACAGTGATCTTGTGGCCGCTTTTGCTTGGCGAACATCGTTCCTCACATTTGAGGCTCTCAAGCACAGAGACCTTGAAAAGGGGTCATGGAACTCGTTGCTTGTCGACTTCTGGCGTCTAAGCACTGCTCACTCCCAGTATCTTGTTGTCAAGAACTTCTATGAAGCTCTCCAGGATGAGTCTCTCCGATATAGCCTAGACCCCGAGACCATCTCCGTCCTTCACAACCTCTTCCGCCTCTACGCACTTAACACACTCGAGAAGGAAGCATCTGAGTTTTACAGCTCTGCAGCCGTCACAGTGCGCCAGATCCAGCTTGCTCGCACAAAGAGTGTCATGAAGCTTCTTGAGGAAATCCGACCCCACGCATTGAGGTTAGTCGATGCCTGGCAGTTCCCTGATTGGCAACTTGACAGCAGTTTGGGCCGTAAAGATGGTAAGGTCTATGAAGATATGTTTTATCGGGCTAGCCAACTGAACCCGCTAAATGGTTTGACCATCGACCCTTACCCAGATAGTGACGTCTTGGTTAAGAATGATGAGACTGCTAAGTTCAAGGCCAAGTTGTAAAACGGGGCATTCAAGCACACTGTATTGTATATATTGTAAAGGCTATTATGAACTAAAAGTTATATCTATTGGTTATCTCTAGACCGTATAGCAGAAATGAATATTTCCTTTTACTGGTATATAAATTTGAAAGCGGCCCATATAGTCTTGGTTGTAGCAGTGGCGGTAGCCATTGAAAGGTGCCATCATTTTGCATTGCATCCTTCTCAAACGAAAGTAACTTGGAATTTTCCTTACATACCTCTATGCCTGGATCGATGCAAAAGCAAAACTACTTCTTTCATTTTACTGATTACAACCTTGTAAGTTCGTCAGTAAGCCTTGAGCGCCCCAAATGCCAACCGAGGGCAAGCGGGGCGTCTGCGACCGGCCTCGAAATCAGGGACTAGACGGTATGAACTAAACGTGGGGCAACATTTTGCAACAAGTCTCATTCCACAATACAACCTAAACAAAACAAGCAAGACGAGCACGCCGATACTTCGCGTCATATAACGACTTCTCCACTTCTTACTCACATACTTCACGCGAAGATCCATCTGAAAGTCTGCTGAAGAAGGAGAATCTCGACGACGTCTTTCACCACAAGCAAGACTTGAGATATCCCTTGGCCCTATATACTTGTATCTATCCGCTGTATACCCTTCAAGGCACATCTTCTTCTGGAGCAACAGCCAGAGGTCAACGCGTAGAAAGGAGCATCACAGGATTCTGCTTAAAACAGAGCCTTTGCTGGCCCCAGGTAAAGATGGCAGCCTCTCACACGACACAACCACCGGTGCTCTCCCTCCGACCATCCGCCAATACCGGCAGTCAGACGCAAACCCAGACGAGCAATTCTGCTCCGCGCACGTCCACGCAGCCTATCTTGCATCTAAGAGGAGCGCCGGCGGTTGAGGGCGAAGAGAACGACGATACGGGTGCAGACGGTGCGACAAGGAGGAGGATTAAATGGGCAGAGGATGTGGTTGATAATGAAGGGATGGGAAGGAAGAGGAGTAAAGGTTTGTCCTATTCCGCGCTTTCCTTCTGGTTGTTTTGGAGTCTCTCATTGAGATGCTCATCCCGCGATCTTTCACCGTGGCTGACCGTTTCGCGCTTGTCTAGTATGTTGTATCTACCATGCACCCAAAGGAATCGACGAATCGAGCGACGAAAGCTCAAGTTCAGACGATGATAGCAGTAGTGACGACGATGGAGCTGCTAGGCCTGGTCGAGGCAGTGGGAAGAAACCGTGTGGCCATGGACATGACCATGATCACGATCACCGGAGTGGAAAAGGCAAAGAGAGAAGGAGAAGTCCGAATGCTTATGAGAAGGTTCCCAAGCCTAAAGGGAGCGATGGGGGACCTGCTCAGAAGAGTTGAGACTACGCTCTATTATAGACGAGCTGGTGTTGAGCCGGCGGATCTGAGAATCTGATTTTGAAGTGGTACATGGCATTGATATGGAGTATTCACGGTGGCCTCCTACCTTGTATGGGACTCTAGAGCCAGGCGTCAGGGGGAACTAATGACTGGGTTGATAGCCCTAGACGGCGTGAAGCGATATCCAACTGCTGGAGCAAGTTCGCTGGACAGCATGCATAGTGCAACAAAGCTGATAATGGCAAAAGCGAAGGGTTGTTCCCAGAGCAGAGTGAAGTCTTGACAAACTCTTAAGTATCAAATCAAACGGAGGTAGTGACTCCGGTTCATGAATCGCTCTATCTAATGGTAATCGAGCAAGAGGTGGTATGGCCTAACGGGCAATCGAGCTTCGTCCAATTCTCGTGTACTTCGCCATTCTTTCTCCTACTCGAATACCGACGCCTTTACACACGAGAACGCTACCAAAAGTGCAAATTTCCAAAGTGCCAGTCACATCTTCGCCAACATCACGAGACGAGCGAGAACGAATCAGCGTGCAGTGCCCTGCAAGCTCTCAAAGTTTGCACTTGTGAAGTACTGCCGCATACCTCCCACGTGTATCGGCTTCCCGGAAGCATTCATTTCGGCCACGGTTCATATGCCGATGCTGGTGCTCTTTGGTCCGATAGGCCGCCCGGCTTGATATGCTTCTCGCTACTCCTAAGCGGCGCTAATTCCTTCAGCGATGTCTCCATCTCTGTAGTTCTGGAACATCATCCTCCTCGAACACCCGAACCGCAGCCCTTGGAGACAATTTCAAGGTAATCCGCCGGTTGTTTTCCAGAGCTGTACGGTCTCGATAGATCTTTTTTTAAGTAGAGTCATCAAGTGATAGAGAGTGTTTGAGAACGCTCTGGTGTTGCTTACGACTCTATACTGTACAAGTCTCTGGCATTCATCTTTATAATCAACATGGTGCAAGCGCGCTATGATGGGAAAATTCATAGATTCTTGGGGGATTTAGCGCAATCTTACACTGCGTATTGGTGCGGAAGTACAATGCTCTTTACCTCATCTCTGGCTGCTATGACAGGTTAGTCCTGTGGTAAGCGAGGAACATTCAGGGTGACAATTACAGCTCTGATTAGTCACTATGCGCAATATCACAAGGTCACTCCGGCGAGGAAAGCAGATTTCAAATCATTCAGAATTGTTTCATTGTTAAATATTGGTTACAAGAATCGAAGCAGGACGAAAGTCCTGGGGTGCTTAGAACCCCTCTTCAAAGCGAGAGGGAGTCGTCCGCAATGCACACTCTATGCAATAGAGCTGTGCGGGGGGGGTTTTTTTTCTGTAATGGTTTCCCAAGACAGGGAGCAGACATCTCCTAGCTTATGCAGACAGCAAGCAGTAGAGAAAACATGCTAAGGCGTTTAGCAGGAGGCTCCGGTTGGGATACCAGTGCACTTGGAAGAGGTCTTTCCACCAGTGACGCTGACACCGGACCAGGTCCAGGAGGAGCAGCTGGCGCAGAGGATGTAGATGTTAGTACCGCTGCTAGCGACGGTACCAGTGACGGAGTCGATGACAAGGTCAGTGATGGGGACACCGGAAGTTGGGGTACCGGTGGGGGAACCGTTCTCGTAATCTTGCTCGATAACGATACCGTAATCGGTGATGTCAGAGAGAGTGATATCCTTGTAGGTAACTCCCTTGACGGTTCCGGTGGCACCAGAGACAGTCTTGATACGGACACCGTTCTCGGAGGAGCTGACGCTGCTGCTGGAGATGGTGATGGTCTCAACGGTGTTGTCGGAACGTCCTCCAACGGAACCGATGGAGAGACCGTGTCCTCCAGAGCAGGTACCGCCGGTGAAAGTGATGCTGGTTCCAGAGTTGATGGCAAGGCAGTCATCTTGGTTCTTGCAGACAGCGTTGGAGATGGTAACGTCAGAAGAAGATCCAACGTCGTAGCAATCAGTGTTGTGGCCTCCGTCGGTAACATCTCCGGCAGAGTTGTCAATGGTGACGGAGTCGATGGTCAAACCGGAAGCAGAGTTGACAGAGATGGCTTGGACTGGGGTGTTCTGGATGTTCAATCCGGTGATGGAGGATGTACCCTTCAAGCTGTGGGCATAGAAGAACTTTGGCTTGGTAACACCACCGTTGGATCCCTTTCCGTCCCCTGCAACGTTGTCAGACATTGGTTGCGGTCAAGAACAAATCATTACTTACACCACTTAGCTCCGTTTCCATCAAGGAGGTTACCGGTAGCACCCTTGACGGTGATGTCGGTTCCCTCAATTTGGAGGAGAGGACCGGACCAGGCCTCGTATTCCCAGGTGGTGGTACCCTCGAAGATGACCTGGTGAACTCGTTAGCGACGTGATATGGAGATGGTTTAATCCGTCCACTTACGGTAGAACCTTGAGAAAGCTTGCTCATGTCGAGGGTAGTTCCGGATGGAACGGTCATGGCGCTGATAACAACAGTAGCGCAGTTCTTGGCGGAAGCACTGACGGCAGCAGCATTCGAGCCGGTGAAGGTACAGGAAGTACGCTTCTGGAGAGTTTGGGCCTCATCGAGGTTGGGAGCAGCAGTTGGGACAGGAGCTGGCATGGCAGACACGAGGACTGCGGCGGAGCTGAGGGCAAGCCCCAGAGTCTTGGTAAAGTGAACCATTTTGGAAAAGTGAGTGACAGAAAAGAATGTAGGTGTTATGAAAAAGACTGAATGAGTTGGGAAAGTATGAAAAGACTGGAAGAACCTGCTGAACCGATGAGGAAAAAAGACGATATACTGGAGGAAGTCCTTGGCACTTATATACCAAGCTTTCTGGCCAAGCTACTAGAGGGACGCACAGAGCAAGGCATATTGCTTAGTCGAGCTTGTCACTGTCGCCCTCCCTCGCCTGATCGATCCGATTAAGTTCATGTCCGATAATTGTCCGCCGATATTGGCAATACAAGCTTCTTCAGTGGCAGCGACATCTTCACCGGGCCGCTTTGGGGGCTGGGACAGCAAAACACGAGCGATCCGGAAGCTTCTGAAACCAGGCTCGCTCTGAAACGAAACATCGAACCAGTATTGAGTACGGTGTGACATTCCAGCAGGAGAGTGCAGAATGGGACGAGCAGGAAGGTGGCGCGGGGGGGCAGCCGAGGAGCACAGTCGCGGGCACGCAAGTGCTTGATTGGACTGCTGCGTCTGATGACGGGTGGAGAGAGCATGGACAACGTCGATGAGGAAATAAGGGAAGGGGGCGATATTAAGCGTCGTCATACGCGAGTCGGCACAGTCCAGTTTGCTGGGCGTTCTTGTTTACTCAAGACGGCCCCGTTTGCGAGATAGATTAACAGGCGTGTTTCTGGCAAAGTCGTTTCACCCAAACTGTGGGGTACATGGCCGTGGCTGATTGGTGGACGGCCACGTTGGACCCAGGCGGGTGCATGAAGCGCATGCTCCGTACAGTACTACAATCCCAATTCCAGACAGACCACCTACCAAAATAAACCACGGCGGGCTTCGGTAAATTAGGCATCGCTTAACTTCCTCCTTCTTCCGCTGCACTTTACCAGACTTTGCTTTGCTTTGCCTTGCTTGGGCCAATGACCTCCGTCCAGAAGTGTGGCCACGGGTTCGAGGCCCCGCTCTTCATCTGACTGCCCGCTTCCGCCATGTGCTGCGGTCCAGTCCCGCCTGGACACTTTACCCGTACCCCCCGTGATCCTGACTCCATGGGTCACTTGTTTCCAAGTCCATGCTGCCCCACGCATCGCGCTGTCAGACGGCGGAACCATTTTGGTTGAAACAACCATCCTGCTCACCTCCAATTTCGCTGAACTGCACCATTCGAGATTGCCTCAATATGGCACTCGCCTTACCTAACGGCACTTGCCCCGGTCTGCCAAGCTGCACAGATTGTGCGAGCACGGCCGAGCTGGATCATTGAATGGGTTCTTGAGGCTTGCTGATATTATTGTACGGGACGACCATCACGACTACAGTGACCAAATCCGGTGTGGGTGAACGAACAACCTTCGCCGGCTCTTCCGCAAATGATGCTGTCGGCCCCGCAAGTTCATCAAGACATGAGATTGTTCATGGACAATAATACAGCCAGGCAAGGACAGGGGCGCAGTTCGCCCCCAAGGTGATGTGTTGTCGAAGACTCCCAGGCTGGCCGGCGTCCAAGGTCGACTGTGATGGAACAAGGTTCGACCGCATTTCTTATGATGATCGTTATTATCGTCCAACTTTTCCACGAACAGCTGTCCGGCGCAGGGAAGTCCGTTTCGTCGTGTTCCAGAAAGATGCTGAGGCGCTACTGTACCCGAAGCACTCGAGATCATCCGTTGTGGTAAGCATAACTATTACCATATTGCTTCATTTGCTGCATCGGGACGAGGCCTCCTCCCTGAGCAAGGCTACAACACAGCATGACGCTCCAAAGTCGAGCACCCCATCGCTCATTTTCATCCCATCTTCTTGTTCCAGCAGCGGCGGTGGTGCCATCTCTTTTTATTGGCGGGTGGACTTGCTGCACATCATCAACATCATAAAAAAGCTTAATGCCATCCCAGCACCGTTCATCGCAAACCGGGCGCTCTTGGCCAGCTCATCCCCTTCCCACCGCAACATGTGCGACGTCGAAACCGCGGTCCCTTTTTCGTCGCTTCTTTGCCCCTCACCGCAACAATACCTCGGTCGGGATCCGAACGCTCATGGGAGTGGCAGCGGCCGCACAATAGGAGAGGTACTTGATGCAGCAACGTCTGATTGATGGAGCGTGATGCTTAACCGGCCGAAATGAGCGCTGCCTCTGACAGGTGGAAACTGAAAGTACAGAACTCGGCAGCTCACATGGCCGCTCAGGGGGAGCTCAGCCACCGGTGACCGGTCGTGATACCCCGTCATTTGGGAGCGGGCACTTGGAACCTGCCAAGGCTGGCCGATGGCAGATAGACAGAGCGTCCCGCACGCACGGGACATCGCCTGCTTTCGGGCATGATACGCAAGCACTCCCTTGGGAAGCACTTTGGATGGAACAATTCGGTCCAGCATCCCCTGCGCAAATCCGTCAATTGTTTCTCCGACGTAAAGTGCCGTCCAACTATCATGTGGCTCAGGCTTCGCGAGCCCTCCTAACCATGTCAGTCCACGTAACTTGCGGCCTCCAAATTTGCATGGCAGGAAGCTTCCTTTCTGCTGTGCATATATCTGTTCGAGACCTGCCCCAAGGCTGGATTTTCTTTGTTTGTTTTGTTATCTGAGAATCTGCCCACTTCTCGACCTCGTCATTCTTTTTGTTCTTATCTTCACTTTGCTCAAGATGCGTTACTTCCTTACCTTAGCTTCTCTTATCGGCAGCGTGCTGGCCACGGCCAGGACCACTCCCCCATCTGGCGCCCTGACTGTCGGAAGCAGTGGCAAATACTCCACCGTAAGGCAAACCTCAAGGCTGCACAAGATGTCACTGCTAACCCACTACTAGATTCAAGATGCAGTTGACGCCCTTAGTACCTCGTCCACCTCCGCTCAGAGCATCTTCATCTACTCGGGAACCTATAGCGAGCAAGTTACCATCCCAAAACTGAGTGGTGCTCTTTCCGTCTATGGTTACACCACGGACACGAGCGACTACACCAACAATGTAGTCACCATCGAGCACAGCTCCAGTCTGCTCAGTGGAGCGGCTAATGACGAGGCGACCGGTACGGTCATCAACCTTTCTGCCAGCTCTTCCTTCTACAACATCAACATCAAGAACACCTACGGCAAGGGCTCTCAAGCCATTGCTCTTGCTGCTTACAACTCCAAGCAAGCTTACTATGGTGTTGGACTTTACGGATACCAAGACACTCTCCTTGCCGAGACGGGTACCCAATTCTACGGAAAGTGCTATATCGAGGGTGCTGTTGACTTCATCTTCGGTCAAAGCGCCGAGGCCTGGATTGATTCCTCCGACATTGGTGTCTCTGCCGGAGGTGGATCTATCACTGCAAGCGGCCGTACATCCTCTTCCAGCTCTTCCTGGTACGTCTTGAACAACGTCAACATCGCCGCCGCCAGCGGTTCCTCCGTTTCTTCCGGAACCGTCTACCTTGGACGCCCATGGACGGAGTATGCTCGCGTTATGGTTCAGAACTCTGAGCTCAGCAGCATCATCAACAGCGCCGGTTGGAGTGTGTGGTCTACCTCCACCTCCAACACCGAGGCTGTCACCTTTGAGACCTACGGTAACTCTGGCAGTGGAGCTACTAGCTGCTGCACGGCTTCCTTCTCTACCAAGGCAAGCAGTGCTCTTGCCATCACTACTGTCCTCGGCAGCGACTACTCTTCATGGGTTGATACTAGCTATATCGCTTAGATTCGTAAACAATAAGTGAGAGAGTGGGGAGAGGTTGATATGGCTCCATTTGGACCAATTCTCCTGTATGTACTTGAGGATATTGCACTTGTAGTATCACGAGGTTTTCTGTATATAACATTTATCTTTATACCCTTGCTTTAAGCGAGCTGGATGTGGAAAAAGAAACTTTCGATTCTTCCAGCTTGATTTGTGTCGTTTGATTGTGATACTTCATAGGAGTGCGAGGTTGTAAGACAATATTTGTTTGATCTCCAGCTTGGGTTCATCTAGTAACTCTGATTATTAAATTTTGTTGAAACTTTTTGAAGAGATTTTAGCACGACGGTTACGGACTCTATGCATGCTTGGATCGGCTAATATCCGATCAAAGCAGCACGCGGACTTTTTCGTTCTTGTGGGTCCTGGGCCACCGTAGAAGCTTCGAAGAATTGCATCACAGCAAGCTTTACGGGCAAAAAATAATCTGGTTTCAAACAGCCCTCTGCGACGAAGTCAGACCATAGAATCACAACCATTAACGCCATGTCTTCTTAGGAACCCTCTCGTCTTCGTCCTTTCCTTCTTGTCCTCTCACCCCAGCCTTCAAAGCACGGACTTAATCTACTATACCCGACAGCCTGCAGTCGCGACTTCGGACTGCTTGGGAACGGAAGGCCGGGTATATAGGAGGCGTTGTTTAAAGGAACAGGAATTTACTGCGGAAGCATTTCCAAGGACTACGAGTTACGACGGACGAGGAGGACTGGAAAACCTAGGCAATCCCTTGTTGGTTCAGTCTTTGTCCGGAGTTGCAGATCCACCGTTCACCTCTCCCCTCGTTATTTGAATCGCCTCCAGCGCAGACATGCTGCGGAGATCTATAGCAGCTGCTGTTCCTCGGACAGCCCGAATCACTACTCCTTCACGACTTCCGCGCCCAGCCACTCTCCATAGACCTCTCACCACCTTTTCGAGGCAAGCTCAAACCACCCGGTTTACATTCTCCCAGAATCCCCTCGTTCGAGACCAACCACAAACCATTCTCCAACGCCTTCGAACCTCCTTCCGATCCTTCCACGCTTCTCGAAGACTCCGGAATAATGCGTCGAATCCAAATCCAGCCGCGGGTGCAGGCGGTGCTGCGGAGGAGAAAAGTCTCAGTCTCGGGGCCAGGATGCGGAAATTGAGTCGGGAATATGGGTGGAGTGCTTTGGGAGTTTATCTTGCTCTGAGTGCGCTGGATTTCCCATTCTGTTATCTCTTGGTCAGGACTCTTGGGACGGATAGAATTGGTGAGTCTTTATCTCTTCTTTTGTCACGCATGTATATGTCATGGCCATGAGATCGCAATGACTTCTACCATTCCGGGCTTGAAGACACATGAAGCGGCAGTATCGCGTTTTGAATCATGGACATGTGGTCAGGTCATTTCAGGATTGCATCTGAGAATGATCTGAGCCATTATATAACAACAAAGGATTATGGAGTGCAGAATCTCCTGGGCCTGAAACTGAACCACCTGCTTCGTCCTGGGGTCAGGACTTTCCTGCGGAAGCTATCAACGCGGACTTGCATCTCCTTCCCTCTTATGTGGAGTTTCGCGGCGTACATGCTTGCGGGATCTTTCAGATTGACACTAACATTCCAACTAGGTCATTGGGAACATGTTGTAGTAACTCAAGTTAAAGCTATCATTCCGGAGTCTGTGAAGCAGACTTGGCACGACTGGCGCGAATCGATGAAACAAGCCGAGCACGATGTTACAGGCAAGGAGCATATCAATGATGGCGTAGAGATGGCTGGGTGGGGTGTTCAGGAAGCCACGGAGAAGAATAAGAGAGATGCCAGTAAGTCCATTCAATTCTCTGGGCAACTATGCCCTAGCTAGCAAGGGAGACTTGGTACTGATGCGATAAATCCAGGTCTTGCAACACAGCTGGCTCTCGCCTACGCAATCCATAAGTCGTTTATCTTTATCAGAGTGCCGATTACAGCAGCGATAACTCCGAAGGTAGTGAAGGTTCTTCGTGGTTGGGGATGGGATATCGGTAAGAGAACTACCAAGGAGGCGAAGGCACTTAAGCGAGCTGCTCAACCACCAAAGAGCAAGTGATTGTGTAAGGTCATAGGCACGGCGTTTCCCTAGAGCGACTGAAGGCATTGTGTAAGATAATATGTTGGATTAGACGTTATGTCTTGTATTGTACCCGAATCCACTTAGTCAAATAAGGTCACTTTTTCTCACGCAAGACATGGCTTCTGATGCTATTTAAACATGAACGAAAGAGAAACAAGGCAAAGACCGTCAATTTGATGGTCGTAGTCTCTAGAACAACATAGCCCTTCACTACTCAAGCTTTAAATGTTTAGGACACTAGGAGGGCAGGAATGTTCCACTGTGCAAGACTATCCATCTACTGAATCTCAGTCATCTGTGGCAAGTTTGAGATTCAGAAAATCGCGTGATGGTGGAGATACAGGCTAATGCTCTGATCACACCGCCTGATGCCATCATCGACCGGTCTCAACGTCCATGAAAAATATGCCGGTGTGACAATATAAGTATATATATACAGATATTCATCTTTCGTTGCTGGTAGATGTCGGAAGGGGGGGGGGCAGTCCTTTTCTTGCCAACTGACTTAGAGTAGGAATGGTGGCAATATAGTAATATAATATGTTAGGTGTCGGGTGGATCTGGGGACATATACTAGCAAGCTAGCTCAAGATCCAAGGGCTGGTAGAAGACTAGAGGGTCTTTCAGTGGTGGAAAGCCGCTAGGCATCTCCTAGGATAGCTTGCTGGCTTTAACTTGTGCGGTGCGGAGGTAGGTATGGGTTACGAGCGAATTGCAAGGATTTACTGTATAGCTTGAGAGCACAAGAGCCTAATCATTATCTTTTTGTCTCGTGGAATCTTATTTTCTTGATTCATTCTTTTTTGGGAGCATGGGGGGGGGGTTTCGTTTTCGAAATGCCCGAGAATAATGGCTGATTAACGATCATCGCCTAATCGACGCTGAAAAGGATGCTTGTAGTGCAGATGAGGCCGGGAAGGGCCGCCGGGGAAGGGGGCACGCTCATAATAGCCTATTGAGAGGACAACCCACGAGGGTCCGAGAAGAAGGAGTCGTTGGGAAAATTTCTTTTGCTTTGCCACAGCGGTCTCAAGCTATAGCGCTAGTAGTTCAATGTACGTACTTGCCATCTCGGCTTAAGGAAATGGAAGAGAGATAATTAATCAGCACCCAAAGTCCCACAGAACCCGGCAACGATCAATGCCTTAAGGCTTGTTCATAAAAAGTGTCCTAGGGGATGGATGACTGATCATCGGGGTCCTTCCTCTCGCACGGCGTCGGCCTTTGCGTTCTGACCTCCGGGCATTATTGTGTGGGGCTTACCGGTATTCTAGATATTTCCTTTTGGTTGGAGGCGATTCTGGCACGTTTTCTGCTTTGCTCTCCGGCCTACGAATAACATGGCAGGGATGTTGGAATTTGAAAGCCGCTGCTAGGCTAGTGGCCCGAGTCGGCTTCAATATAATAATTGTAGCTGTTGAGGCAGTGACAAAACGAAGACAGACTACCGTAACTTAAAGGGGTTGTGAATTGTGCAACGTACATGTTGCTGCCGGCTGCCGTCCGTCAATTGGGGCGGAGTTAGCCCGGGTCGGGCATTCCTCAGTCAAGCCGAGTTGAAGTGGAACGGCATCGAAAGCTACTCGGCTAAGCGGCTGCGTAAGAATGAGGTACTGCATTGATACTGTCGATACAATATGATGATGTCATCTGCTCCATTTGCCCTTTACGGTAGAATACTATGGCGGGTCCTGGCCAATGCACAGCTTACGATGGAGATTCTGGCCCGGGTCAGCACTGTAAGTGTGCAATAGCCCGGGAGGACGTCAACGTGCGAAGGCAGAGGACTTGCAGAACTGAGAAAGTCGGGAAAAGCCCAGACGCACAACGGCTCCAGGCCGCACGGCATGGATTATATAACAGCGGTGCATGGTACCCGCGGGGGACGGCAGCCAATGAGCGAGCAAGACCGTAGAAAGTGCATGCGTATGGGGTGTATCCCTCTTCACATACTGCTGGGTTGCCCAGCAGAGACCCTGTCAACAATCGAACGGCTAAGCCGAGGACGCTGGCGTCACAGATGATCTAGTCCCGAACAACACAGCTAGCCTATCTGCAATAAATAACCTTTTTTTCCCACCCCAAGCTCCCCGTGCTCCCCTCTCTATCGCATCGTTTGCTTTTGGTCTGGCCACGACCCAATCGACCGTGACCCTCCCTTCCCACATCTGCCATTACCGTCCATTCAATCCTTGGTCGCCCTCAAGATGAATATCGCAGATTTGGAGATCGAGAGGAGCGAGAGGGATGCCTCCCCACAGCGATTCGCCAACACACCACATGGCCGACCCAGCCACGAAATCGAGCGAATCCCCACCGCATCCAGTGCCTCGAGCTCAGCATCGAGTGGCTCCAGTGTGCGGAGGCGCGAGATAGGAATGAGCCGTGTCTCAACCCAGCGCGATCTGGAAAGACATCCTACCGAGCTCAGCAGAATCGAAACGGGACGATTGACACATACGGGAACCGTTGGGCGTAGTCTGAAGAGCCGAGAGAGCAGGAAGCCGCTGCCAAACTTTGGAGCGGGGAAACCATATCCGCCGCTTTTGCCAGACCAGGAGGATTATGTGGTGGAATTCGATGGTCCTGATGATCCTCTGCACGCTCAGAATTGGCCCATGAAAAAGAAGTGGGTATTGATGATTCTCGTGGTGCATTTTCCAGAGACTAATGTGATGTAGGCTCTATACAGGGGTCATTCTCGGCTTTACCACGCTCACATCTGCCTTTACCTCGAGTATTTTCTCAACTGCAACCACTACTGTCGCTGGAATCTATGGAGTCTCAACCGAGGTCGGACTTCTTGGTTTGAGTTTGTATGTGCTTGGATTTGCAATCGGGCCGCTTTTTTGGGCCCCATTGAGTGAGCTGCGAGGTCGAAAGCTCCCACTGGTTATTGCTATGTTTGGGTTTTCGATTTTTCAGATTGCAGTCGCTGCTGCAAAGGATCTACAAACCATCATCATTTGCCGATTCTTCGGTGGTGTCTTTGGCGCCTGTCCCTTAGCTGTGGTAGCAGCTGTTTTCTCCGACATGTTCGACAACAGGACGCGTGGCATGGCCATCACGGTCTTCTCCATGACAGTCTTCACAGGTCCGCTTCTGGCTCCTTTCATTGGTGGGTTTATCGTAGATTCCTACCTTGGATGGCGTTGGACCGAATGGAAAGTGAATTCGTCTGGGTGTTATTGAACCTCCACTAATTGGTGTACAGGTTGGTTGCCATCATGGGGTTCACGTGTTTTTTCCTTGACTTGTTCTTCCTGGAGGAAACCTACCCACCTGTGATCCTAGTTTCCAAGGCAGCAGAGCTTCGAAGAAGAACCAAGAACTGGGGTATCCACGCCAAGCAAGAGGAAATCGAAATCGACTTCCGTGAACTGGTCACTAAGAACTTTTCTCGACCTATGAGACTCTTAGTCACAGAACGTAAGTAAACACAGAGTCCTTGCCACAACCTCTACTAATGCTCGTCAGCAATTGTCCTTCTGCTTTCGATATATATGGCATTCATTTACGGCCTGCTATATCTCTTCCTAACTGCCTACCCGATTGTGTTTCAGCAAATCCATGGAATGTCCAAAGGAGTCGGTGGTCTACCATACTTTGGCATGGTCATTGGTATGATTCTGGCCGGAGTCTACATCATTCTCACGCAGCCATCGTACAATCGTAAGCTTGCTGCAAACAATGGTGTTCCAGTACCAGAATGGCGTCTCATGCCTGTAATCTATGGCGGCGTCTCTTTCGCTATCGGCCTCTTCGTAAGTTATTTACTAAAACGATCTTCGTTCCATTCTAAATGGGTTGCTAACGAAATCATGCAGTGGTTTGGCTGGACGGGCTACACGGATAAGATTCATTGGATTGCGCCTACGCTCTCAGGTCTAGCCACTGGATTCGGACTTCTCTCAATCTTCTTACAATCCCTGAACTATCTGGTAGATGCGTACCTGATGTTTGCCGCCTCTGCAATCGCCGCAAATACCTTTCTTCGATCCCTTGCCGGGGCGGGCTTCCCAATGTTCTCGCAATACATGTTTAAAGGAATTGGTGTGAACTGGGCTGGAACATTGCTAGGTTGTGTGGCAATTCTCCTTGTTCCAATTCCAGTCTGCTTCTTGATCTTCGGCGAGCGAATTCGCAGACGCAGTGCTTTCGCGCCAACCAAACCATTGGACGTTCCTAGCAGCGAAAATGATGACGGGGTCTTGCCAGACGTTGAAAAAACGCCGACGAACGCCGAACAGCAACATGTCCCCAACGGCGAGAACGCTGTTTAATCTAACTTTGGGGCCGAGTCTTTTCTTCGTATCCAATACCAACCTATTGTAATACTTTTCCTTCTAGTCCTGATAATATTTTCCGGGTGGTCTGTTTATTTCACAAGCGATGGCGTTGTGTGGTTCTTTCAGAGCATCTAACCCGAGTTTCTTTCTTTTTCCGAATTCCAGGAAGATTTAAGGTGGGATCTCATGGACACGGGGAGATGAACCAAATAATGGGTGAGTTCTGTACACACCTTGGGATAGCTCTTTTGCCGTTTGTAGGAGATGCCTGGTGCAAATAGTCCTTCAAACAAAAGGTTACCAATATTAAAGTAATGCATAAATGTACTAAATAAGGTTTCTGGGGCATTTCTCCATTGAGTGTCTTATCTGTAGATCTGTCGTTATTTGATATTTCGCAACCATTACCATGAACACTTTCTTTTGTGGTTGAACCTTACCTAACACTAGACGAGAATTCATCCGAAGACTTAACCCCCCTGCTTCAACATGAACTGTCCGTGAGATGGGATCTATTTAGAGTGCATCCTTGCGGTAGTTAACCCAAAAGAAAATATGCCCCTTTCTCCTATACGATTCTCATTCATACCCAAAGTGGAATAATGATACATGAGGGAGCACGCCGCCTGGGGAAGAAACCCGGGGGGGGGGGTTGCAGAAAGAGCGAATTGAAAGTAAGGGGAAATAATAGCTGTAAAAGATTTCATCAAGCCTCTCACCATCGAAGAAGCTACTTAACATTGCAACAAATAGATAGTTAAGAGTCTCGTCAATCATACGGTTTTCATCTTCCTCTGCTGCTGCCATTTATTCGCGGAGGATCAGAGTTCCCCCGCGCCCACATCCATCCCTCCCCACTCGTCTCGCTCGCCTAGAATTGCAGTAGTCCCAAAGAACCCCTCCCGACCACGCACGGGCGCTGCCTTCATATAGCCAAACAAGAAACTTCGTCTCAAAAACAGCCAGCGAACACATCCTCCCCGATGGTTCAGTTAGGTGGTGTGGTGTAATGGTAGCACGTGACGTTGTGGTATTCCTTCCTTTGCGAACGAATTCTTACGGTTCCGTTTCAATCTGGGTTCGATTCCCAGCACCGCCATCATTCAAGTAATGATGGGTTGAAAATACTGGTGGTTAGACTCCACTGTGTCGTCCGAATATTTTTTGGGTCAGCGTAGCTGAATAGTCCTGGAGACTTTCGTCTTTTTAAGGGGCTTTTTCCCCTTCTGCCCGTTCACACTGCGAAGAGTTTCGCTTACCTGGTTCGGGACAGCCGAATGTACGCGGACTGTCATTTGATTTCTCTTCAGAACGACTTACCTTAAGATCTTCTTTAGGCACCCCTCCCAAGTTTAGGGAAAACCGGAGGATGTCTGGACAGAGATTGGGACTGTTGAATCTTTTTGAGAGTCGACCTCGCATTCATCTATATCTATCTGGTCGTCCGGTGAGTCAGTTGTGCCTTCAAACGACCTCAACATCAGCGCCATGATGTGAATAAGTTTTGCTTTCAGTCTTGATTTTTCAAGAGGGCTTCCCGGCATCTCTTGTCAAAACCATGGTCACATCGGACTAGCCGAAAGGCTACTGAGCGCTTTGAAGGACACCCCTTGGCATACCATCTATGTAAGTAAATCATCCAACACTTCCAGCAAGAGCTCATCCCAAAGACTTCCTCACGAATTCAGCCCAAATTCCAAGGTCCTCACAAACCTCTAACATTCGACCTAGGTCTGCCATCGTCAGTGCTTTCCCGTGTATCTTTTGATCGCCCTTTATAATATTTTGCGAGATCACTTCCACTACCGCATCCTGCTTGATGTCGAATGTGATATTCGCTGTTCTGGTTTTGAAGGGAAATACTACCTGGAGTCGTGGGACAGAGGAGGTCGTAAGGGTTATATCAAGAGACAGCTCTTCGTTATTTGAGAAGCTGCTTTGAGCCATGAACTCTGCAAATTTGTCTTTCATGCTTTTGGACATATCCTTCTTGTCCGGGACTAGGGCTGCGGGTTCGGTCGAGGCACCAAAGCTCTTTTCCAGTAAGCTGTGAAGGAAGGCGTACTGGCGAAGAGTTGGAAGCATTTCAACCAGTTGTCTTGGATGTGAGAAAGGTAGTTCCGTCAAGATACGGCCATATTCAATCTTTTCGATAAACAAAGTATTGTTATGAGTATGTAGCTTCTTTCCTGCCTCAGAGTAGACAGGCACTTTACTTGTTGTTTTGATAGTCCGCGCCTCGCCAGGTTCTGTTTTGTCTCCAGGACCATGAGGAAATGCTAGGCCATCAAAGGTGCTTTGCTCGTACATGTCTATGGGCGTGTTTATCTGGTTGTGTATTTGCATGGCGACGGCATAAGGAACAATCAAAGGTGGATCGAACTTGGCGCAAAAGACTACTTCGGGATGCTTCTGGTCAGGTGCCGCGTCAAGATCCATGGCATCGGACTTTCCTGCGTCCGTGGAAGGTAGAAGAGTGTTTTCTGGTTCAAGCCAGTCCAGTGGGGTATGGCCAGTAGCTTCCAAGAAGAGATCCTCTGCTGGTAGATCCGTTTTCTGTATCTCATCGGATATCCATTTCTCCGAAACTCTTGCTGGAGTATAAACAAGCCCTGGTGGTGAAGCACACTCAACCATGAGTGCCCACGTCTTGCGACTGTCTTCCTTGGAGTCTTCCTTCTGGACGCTGTGCCTTTCCTGCCAGTAATCCAGGCCCATTCCCAGTCGACCTCGTGCATGCATTATAGGCCGGCCACTCTTTCTGCAAAGTGCTGTCCGCGAGATATAAGCTTCGCTTTTGCCAGCCATATTGTCTTGTTCCTTAAGCCTTGCGACCTCCCATTTGTGCAACTTTTCGATACTCTCATATATTCCAGCAATTGCTTCATAGCAGTTCAGACCGGGCGTCACGCTCAGTTTGTCCAGGGCTGCCAACCTCTCTAAATTGGCAGCAAATTTATCCAAAGATTTTGTAAGGGGGCTCTCATGGGGTTCAATTCGTAGGTCTTGTAGAAGTATATTGCCAGCCTTCTCCGCATGCCTTTCAACAATGTCTGAAGAGCTTAATGCAAGCGCAACTTCTTCAACCTCAAAGCGCTTGGTCAATGGCACAACCGAAAATGTAATATTCAGGACCATCAACGAGGCTGCAATGTCCAATGACTTTTGTGTCCTAGAAACGGTCATCCACTGTGTCGCTAGCCCTGTCCTCTGCGCCAGTCGATCGATACCCGCCTCGCTCAATTTGCCTTTGTTGACCTGTAGAACCACACTCGTTAGCTAGGGTATAGCTCAAAAGCTTGACTTTTCCGCACCTGAAGGATATCCAACATATGTTGTAATCTCCGCTTTTGCTCATCTTCATCGCCTCGGCCCAGATTACCCAGTGTCCCAAGTCCCTGGGCCCCCATTCCGTCTAAACCAAGCTGCGCAAGATCTGGCACCCCACCTAAAGCCATGGCAGCTGTAGGACTATCATAACCAGCACCAAACGAAGAGTTGGTGGGATGTCCACCACCACTAGGATACCCATATAACGTGTTCGAATTCGCAGGAGATTTCTTGAACTGCTGAGGGGAGGGCACAACGGAACGCGGCCCTTTGGGAGAGAATGCGAGGTGGTGATTCGAGGTAGAGAATGGCGTCGAGACCGGCGGTGTCGCAACTACCTGGGGAGGCGCCGCAGGCTTCCCTTGAGTAGGCGTTGCCATTTTGTTTATGCTGGGAAGGTCCGTCGTCGATATGAGCTGGTCAGTCGCAAAGCTTCATGCTATAACCGTGATTGACCAGGAGCAGCGTGCTTGATTGTCGCTCTGAAGTAGGCTGCTTCAGAAAGATGTCATTTCGAAACTATCAGAGTACTAAGCTTCCTTAATCGAATATGAATGCTAAGTTGCGAAGACAGCAGAATGCCATTGTTGTACAAACGATCAACAGGTAGCTCCAATAACGCGCCAGGATACAGCGGACGTTGATCCGCGGTCTAGCCCCACTAATCGAGGTGCGACGCCTCATGAGCTAGGGGCGAAATAGATCCCTTTTATTGGTGTCGACATAACCTAGACTGAAACCTATATTACTATTGTACTACTAACTGAACTGGTAGTCTCAATTTCAGATTGCAACTAAAATATCAGGTAACAGGATATCCAAGATAGGAAATTGTATCTAAATCAAGTATCATGTAAAGCACTAATCTTTGATTCATTCCTATTCGTATTCATTCAATCATTAATTCACTCGTCCGGATACCAATCCTTCCCTCGTCACATCACAGAACGAGGAATCCAGCCACAAATCCAAGCAAACTCAGAGCACCAACAAAACTAGTCCTCGAAGAACCACTAGTTCCCTCCTTTGCAGCCACAACGGTGGAAGTAGCTCCAACACTCGAGCAACTCGCAGTGCCGCATGCATATCCAGAAGGACAGCAGTTCCCACCTTCACTTGCCGCACACGAGAACCAACCCGTAGCGCAGGTCCCAGCTGTCGTGCTTGCCGTTGAAGCACCGCTGCCCACAGGAACCACGATGGTAACGCCAGAACTCACGATCGTGGTAGAGCTTGTCGGAGGGCAAGATGTCGGCTGGCAGTCTCTTCCAGTTCTGCAACAGCCGCCAACATAATAGGCTGAGCATGCATAGAATCCCGTTGGGCACGTGGTAGCACCGGTAGCTGTGCTCGGAGGATCTGAAGTAGTCACGGTGGCGCTCGTAGGTCGAACGGGAGCCACACCAGTACCTGTAGCACTTGGTGTGGTTGTCGTTACAAGGCTGGTTGATGCCCTCGTGGAAGTGGAAGAAGAGCCAGAGGCCAATGGGCAGGACAGGGACCCACATATTCTACCTGAGAGACAACATCCACCTCCTTGATTGACCGGACAAGCAGAGTAACCATTTGTACAGGCCAGAGTTGTCTGAAGACCAGTATAGGTCTCTGTTGTCTGAGTGGCGGTTATGGTCACAACTCCACTAGTTGTGATAATTATGACCGTGGAAGTAGATACAGACCGCCCACTTGAGGTAGTATGTACCGCGGTGATGGTCTGAGTTGCTGCAACGGTGACAGCGCTTGGTGTACCTATCGTATTCTTAGGTTAGTCTGGTTGAAAATGATTGCCTTCACTTACATCCGACACCGGCGCATACATATCCAGGAATACAGCAACCGCCTCCAAGCTCGCTGCCACAACTAGTATAACCAGCTGCGCAGGTTGAGACATTGTCCCCACAGGTAGAACCCGCAGCGCAGCATGCAACGCTTCCAAGGCCTGTATCTGGAATTTGATAGCAAGTCTCTCCTGTAGCACAGCAACTATTCGGATAGCCTATGCTCGAACAGCTCGCAGTCCCACCAGGACATTCATAAGCCCTCCTCTGAAGCTGAGCCAGCACATCTGCAGCATCTTGTCCCTCTACGTCTCTCGCCTTCAGTTCATGAAACTCTGCATGGAGTGCGAACGCCGGTTTGAAAGGGACCGTCGCTGAAGCATTTGCCAGCAATATCGCCTCTTCCACTTGATCTCTTGGTCTTAGTGGGCTCTGATTCGAACGCGCCACGTCTCCCTCGAATTGCCAGTATTCCATGAAAAACTTCTCCCCCTCATCATCGCTCATCTTCATCACACCGACAGGATTTCTGCCGAGTCGGACATGCTCGTCAACAGCTTCGAGATCTCGTCGTCGGTGTGGCGGGTCTTCCGGCCAGTATTTGACGTGCGGGGGAAGATAGAATGGCCATTCCAGAGCTGATTGATCGTTTTCGACAGCTTGGGCGATGCTTTGTTGTGAAGCGATAAGGATAAGCAGAGACGCCGGTAAACAGAGGAGATTCTGGCCGAGGCGCATTATTGTAACCGCTAAGAAGTAGCCGCACCCAACAGTGAGGTAGGTTTGAGGAATGGAATTATGCCGAAAACGAAGTTGCATATGCGGAGATGAAAGTCAGACAGGTACATATGCGATCATGAAGGAAGATGGATGGCTAGCTCCAACCACCAGAAGCAGGTTTGGAGCTGCGCTGTAAAAAAAACATGGGGGCTGGCAACAGCGCACAGATGATTGAGCCTGTGCAGCAGGGCCTGTTGTTTACAAAACAAACCCCGAAAATCAGTTTAACACATAAATCCAACTTGAGGTGTAACCATAGATAGCATTTCCAGTTTGCAGGTCCGAAACGTAACGCTCATCCTAAAATCGATGATGGGCTCGTCCATTCATGCATGCAAGAACCTTGCGGGTAGCCGGAGGTACATCTAATGCGATATCTCGTGTCCCTAGCAACAGCTGACTCTTAATAAGTCGTGCTACGTAAATTCCGCCCGATGTCATAAGGATCGACGACGTGCAACGAAATTACCCACCGTCATGCCACGCACAGATGAAGCCGAGGCATTCTTCCACGCAGTATACAGTGCGATCCAAGAAATCCCACCCGGAAAAGTGACGAGCTATGGACACATAGCGAAGCTTGTTGGCACCCGTAAGACAACCTCAAGAGTTCTGCTACCCCCCTAATGCACACCGATTTATGACACACGAGATATGTGCTGAGGAGAACAGCGCAGAGGCCACGGCAAGTAGGGGTCTGTCTTAAACACTTGCCTGATAGTCCTACTTTCACACATCATAACGGCAATGTCCCGTGGCAAAGAGTCATTAACTCGAAAGGTATCATCTCTCCACGGTTCGTAAATAGTCATCCAGCATTATGAACGACCTAGAGCTAATATCTCCCAGAGGCCATCAATCAGGTGCTGCCAACCAAGCTCAAGTCCTTCGAGCAGAGGAAGTTACAGTCAGCACGGGAAGCTTAGGGGAATTAATGGTCGACTTCTCCATATATGGATGGTTCCCAAAGCAGCTTCCAAGCGAGGAGGCTGCAGGACTAACTGCTTTTTCTGACGGCGAGGAAGAAGATGCATAAGGGCGTTTGGAATGTTAGCCACATCACCGTTGGCATGCATCAATATACTCATCAATTCCATCTGATGACAATGACTTAAAGCTATCTCAGAGTATAGTGACAAAAGCGTCTTGAAATATTTGCCACTCTCAGCAGAAACTTTTGATCAGCATAGTATACCTTACTTGCCATCCTGTCCACCAGTCTGGTTCGCTTGCCAATGCGTGATCTTTGTCTCCTGAGAGATTCGAGAAGCGCTATGGATCCTCCTATCACCCGGCTGCACATTTGGAATCTACATTTCCAATCCTCTCAAAGACAGCCCCCTAGAAGTGCTGTCGTACTACTGCTAAAGTCTTCCCGCTTAGCAACCCAAAGCCAATTTATGGGCACATCTCAAATGTTGAGGTAGTGCCTAAAACTCAAGCAAGTATTGATGCTCAGAGATGCGCCCCTCGATAGTGTTACCGTTGTCGAGATGCGTGAGATACTTTGTTAGCTTGGTGATTGATGATGCTAGTTGCATCGACGCTGCTATATGTATTGAAGCACCTAGAGACAGTTCGCTCATTTAGCTTCTTCAGCAGGCTCGGTGGGCCGAGGCTGTGGACCAGCAGGCGCTGGAGCGTTTGGTGAAGCATTTGCATGTTGACCATTTGGTTGGAAGTTTTTGTTATTGTAATTTCCATTTTGGTGGTTTCGATGTCCGCCACCATACTGATGCATTTGCTGAGGACTAGTTCCAAGTTGCTGCGGGCCATATCCACGCATGGGCACTAAGACAGCGTCAGTGGAAGATCATATAAGTATGAAGAATTGCTTACTTTGCGCACCTGGTTGTTGTTGTGCATAGATCGGAGCCATATTATTGTACTGTTGGCTTGGACTCATTCCATACATAGGAGGCTGATGTCCTTGCTGTGAGCCCTGGCTCATCATCATTGGCGCACTTCTTCCAGGACTAGGATAACCATTGACGGGCATTCCAGGAGGTCCATTTCCTGGAGGCATGAAGTGTGGCTGGGCTCCAGGAGGGTACATCATCTGATGTCCTGGTCCCATCGGCTGTGGACCCATGAACCCGTTCGCAGGATTCTGAAGCATCATTGGCCCCATATGGGTAGGCTGTGGCATAAACTGTCCTTGCGAGAACTGTCTAGCCATCTGTGGGGAAGGATACTGCATCATTTGGCCATTGAACATTTGGGCAGGCTGAGACATTGGGGAGGGATATGCTGCCATAGGCACGTTCTGAAGCCGAGGCGAAGCAAATGACTGTGCTGAATGAGATGGCATCATACGGTGATGGTCATCAGGACCATTGAAAGATGGGTTTGGCCCATGGTTATTGTGGAGATGATTAGGTGGTTGTCGGGGAGATCCTCTTTGGTGCATGTTTTGCTGCTGTAGATGAAATGGCAGCTGGTGCTGGTGTGGAGCCTGAGGAACGGCATGACTCGAATTGAGAGGCGACATAGGCTGCTGAGCAGGAAAAGGTGCCTTCTCGAATATCGACTTGTATGTCTCCATAATTGCGGATTTTGGATCCTCATTCTCTCCGGGTTGCTTCCAGGTGGGAGGAGTAGCGAATGCAGGCTTCATCCCACCATTCTTTTCCCAGTTTCCTCCCGGAGGTGGCTTCAGGCTCTTAATATAGTCCAAAGCGATGAATTTGCCAGTGAAAGAGGGTGGCTTCTCATCTGCAACGGGTTTTCGTTTCACAAGAGATCGAGAGACAGCTGCTTGCGGTTCAACAACAACGGTGTTAGCACTCGATAGCGGACTTGAGGCCCCGCTTGGATTGGCATTGGGGTTGGGGTTGAAGGCTGGGGCGAAAGCATTGGGCCGGAACTCGTTGCTTGTTGGGTTGAGCCGAGCTCCTTGTGCGCTTGTGACACCACTGGAACGACGAGAGAAGTTTGGATCAGCACTCATAGAAGGTCCCGTTGGAACGTGAGGATGTTCAATGCGAACTGGAATTGGGGTGGCAGCAGGATGGGAATGTTTGCCCTGAGCACCATTGCGAAGTCTAGATGCAAGTGTTCCAGAATGTCCTTGCTGGGTGGCATTTTGACCCTGCGATTGTCTGTCACCTCGAAACGAGTTAGAGTTGTACTGTTGTCCTTGGTTGGAAAAGCCACCACGGCCGGCGTTCTGTCGAGTTGAGACAGTAGGCTGAGAAGATCCTGCGGTTGCTGGAGCAGGTCTTGGAGCCGTCCTGTTCTCGGTTTGTGGAGTAATTGGCTTCACGGCTTCCGAAGGATTGGTCTTCGCCTCCTCTGCATTCCGCTTGGCCTTTTCTTGAATCTCCTTTTGTTTGGCAGGATCCTTCGCGATGATACCGACCAGATCCGCTGGAACTGGAGTGTTGAGTTTGAATGTGTCTGCGAACTTCTTCAGGTCATTCAACTTGATCTCCTTATCATTCTTCGCCTTGGTCTGTCGAATTTGATCGACATTTCTCCTCTGCTGCGCAGCAAAACCCTTGAAAGCACTTGCTACATCGCGCTCCACCGTAGCAGTTGCATTTGGAACACCGTCAGCTTTGACAGCCGGAGAAGCGGCACGACTAGAACTTCCAGTTGGGATTGGTGGAGTTGCTTTAGCTGGTGTAGCTTTGGCCTCAGGAGCAGGCTTGGTAGTTGCAGCAGTAGCAGTAGCAGTAGGAGTGGGTTGTGCTATGGTTGGAGGTACTTCGGCTTTAGCTGGTTTTGACGCTGGCTTAATCTTCTCTGCAGCAGGCTTATCGGGGCGTGCTAATTGTGCAGATAAGATGGCAGGGTCAACTGGCGCTCCGCTCACCGTGGATTGTGCTGCGGGAGCTCGTCTTGCTGGTGGCATATATCTATTGCTGGACGAAGCCAACGGCGGAAAGTCCTGCTTGTTTTGTCTGAGGACTCCACTATACCTTGATGAAGGTTAGCATCGATAACTTTTGTCAATGATAGAGTCTTACTTGTCTTCTTCATCCAGCCCATTGCTACCAGCCTTCAAGTTGTCTGTGATGCGCTCCTCAGCAACGTGGGAGTTTGTGGCCGCACTACGCTCAATCTCCTTTGCCTTTCTATCAGCCTCAGCAAGCCTTTGCTTGTATTGAGGGTGACTCTTATCGATTGCGGTTGTGTAGATGTTCTCGTCGTAATCAGTCTTCACACCAAACCGACGTTCATTCTCGGCGAATTGGTCCCAACCACCACTACTTCCGGTCAAGCCTGCCTCCAATGAATTGTCGACATCCTCTGGTGCATCAGGAACCCATCTTTTCAACTCACGCCCAACATTGTTGCGATTCCCAGATATCGCGGTGTCAGTGCGAAAGGAGTTTGCGGTACCTTCAGAAGTTAGTACAGCCAGGTTTTGCATCTACATGACTTACCATTTTGGCCGTTCTTGTTCGCTGCGCGTTGGAAAGCCATATTAGATTGCTGATCTCTGTTCTTAAGGACGCCGTTTATGCTCGAGGTTTCGTTATTCTTCTTTGCCTGCACCATGTTCAACAAGGACCTGTAAAAGACGTGCCTGTGAAAGCGCACCACTCTCAGCTATCAAGAAGTGTCTAAACTTGCAGTTGTTAGCAGGGCTTCATTAGAGAGGAGAGTCCCCAGCATTGAATCGAGTTGATGTGTCAAGTCGGAGAGACGATAAGGCCCATACGCGCTACTTGTATAGCTTCGGCCGTAGAGGTATCTCGGAGTATGGAACGAATCTTCTATGCTGGGGCTTGGAGACTGCTCACCTCCTCAATCGAACAATTCGAAACAGCGCAATTGAACAGCCTCGTAATCGCGCAGATATCGGGAACCCAGTTTTATGGCCGTGACACGAGGTTGTGATGCAAGCGGTAGTGTTCCGTAGAGCGGAAGCTTTCTTGCTGCGATAGATATATGTTAGCATGTGTAAGGAGTCAAATGCAATTGCACGACCACCGCGAGCTGTGAGCCTCCATGGACTCGAGCTCCAAGCTCCCACACACAACGGTGTCGAAAAGAGTCCAGCAGGGCACAGGTGTCATACCTCGGAAATTGGAAACTATCGCAACGTCTTCCTTCACTCGTGTGCTCCCTGCTCCAGTCCGCAGGGTGGAGGGGGGTAGAGGAGGGTGTTGTGCGCCAACTAAGGGAAAGAGAAGATCAGGTGTCTGTCCGTAAAAGCGATGTGTCGAAGCTCAAACAGAACGAACCCTAAATTACAACAGAAATAGAAGACGGAGGGCACGCGAATGAAAGACTAGAAGAAAGACGAGACGCCGATCTGGATGCAGAAACTTGCCATCAATAACCTCTAGGGGAGAGGAAGGGAGAATGATGGAAGCTGGGGAACAAAGTGTCGATGGAAGTTGAAGTTGCGAGTATGGTGGTGATTGAGTACGGTGCGCACGGGCCATGGCATGAGCTAGGCTGCTTTAGGATGTCAACATGCTACGAAGGTGAATGAACAAATGGACGCTGCGCCCATTGAACATCGTGTTGTCGAGGGCACATAATCCTAGACCGTAGCAGCACGTTGGCCCCTCAATTCCTTTGCCCTCAAACTCAAAATAGGGAGCGTTTTTAAGCCAGCAGACCGACGATAAGAGAGGCATGCTGCAAGGGATAGACGATCGATGAAAGGGCTACCTGGCTGTGCTCGCTGCTCCACGAAACTGGAGCGGAGGATGAGGAAACTCCAGGCGTGCGTTCCGTCGACCCCCCTCCAACAGCTTCTATGTTCTTACCATTCATGCCACTTGCTAGACACGGGATTGTCCAAGCCCTTCTCGCCGTTCCCGAACCTTCCTGCCTCTCTCTTTGCGATATGCCGTAGTGTTGCGGGGGTTACGGATGATTTGCTGGGTTCTGGACAATGCATCCGATCTCTGACCTGCCCAGGGCCAATCAGCATGCTCAACACCACTCCTCTCAACCATTCTGAACGGCAACTCTGAATTCAGACACCCGCAGTCCTTGTTAACTGATAGGACGGGCACCTCCTATCGCTTGCTTGCGAGTCTGAACTGTGAAAGCGACACTTCAGTGCAAGTTCACGTTGTCGAGTGCCGCACATTTGCTCGCCTGACATGTGCAGGCTGCTGGCAGGTAAGCTCGTGACCAATTTACAGGCGGACCTCATCGCAAGCAACCGGCGGACCCTTTTCCATATCGGTGAGATCCAAGCAAGACACGCCATGCCATGCCGTCTTGAAACTTCCATGATGGCCAGCTCATCTCCAGCATATGAGGAACGGTGCAGGAATGGGGACATGTTGGTCGCAGGCCCTGATCTCGCGCTCTAAGCTTACGCTGCATGGGTGCCGTAGCACCAAGCATGATATTTATATCCGTAGACTTCCTGTATTGGAAGACCCGGCAAGGGCACGACGCCGAGTAATCACGAGCACCACGAGTCGCAAGTTGCCCATGCCGTGGGAATGTCTAATCGTCTCAACTTGATCCACATCGTGCCTCCATGTTCCCACCCGTAGCGTGAGGCTCTTCGTGCAAGAGCTCGCAGCAGAGCGAGTGGCCAGTGACGACGATAAGGTAGCTAGCTCGACAATGCAGAGCTTGTCCTTGGCCACAACCTAGCCGGCCGCGAGAGCAGAGAGGCATGGTTTCAGGGTCAATAGCATCGCGGTATCACGGGCAGCACCGCATGGGACGCGGCCCAGCCCAGAGAGTCACTCACAGCCTTACTTGCGCAAGCATGACATCAAACGGGGCTTTGGTTGAGCTTCCCCAGTGCTCCTCCGGACCTCTGTTTCATGCTCGCTTCGTAAAGGCAAAAACAGCAGGGAGCAAGAGGCGGCCTGGACGGAGACAGCACTAGTACCAGAGCAGATTAACCGTGCATACAACGCCAGCACCAGCCCGTACCAATCCCAAATACCAAATACCCGTCCGTATCTTGTGAGACGAGCAGACAACGTGAAAGTCTGTCCGAAAGCACCACCACTCACCTTCTGCGAGCCGATACGAACCACGCGCGACGACGCACTCCGCACCGAAGCCTTTTCTTCACAGCCCGGTGCCGACCATGCTCACTCCCTGACTTCGTCCAGCAACATCAGAAACCTGTCGCTCCAGTCTACAATGCAATCCCAAAGATCGATCCAGCGACGGTCTCCCGGCGCCGACCCAGGTCCTGCTCCCGCCGTCGCAGCGCGCTCCCTCTCGCCGGCGAACACCCCTCAACCGCGGGCATCTTCTGCGTCTGGCAAATCTGTACAATCCAGCCGTTCAGGCAGAGCTGTAAATGTGAGTATGCTGCTGACGGACCCCTCCGCATCCGCTCCGCTTTCTTCTGCTATGGGGCCTGCAAACTCTACGTCGCTCTCCATACTTACATGGTGATAGTCTGTACCAGCGCAGAGTGGCCCAGCGGCAGCTCCTCCATTATCACAGATCGAAAAGAGTGTCACCCACCTTCTAGTTGCTACGAAGCAACTCCTCGAGACCCTCACACAATGGTCCCGTCACCAAGCTACAGATGCGCAGGTCTCAGATGTTTATGTGCGACTGGGTTATGAGTTCAATATTGCCTGCAGAGCCTTTACTGCTATAAATGTCGATACGTCGGATTTAGGCAACGTCCCAGAACTCCTTCGACACATCCTCGAATCCACATTGAGCCAAGAAGCTAGCGTTGAAAGTCTCGAGAAGTACCTCCCCCGAATTAGGGACATTATAATCAATCTGCTCCATGGTTTAAAACGGAAGCAGCAAAAGCTAAGGCAGAAGCAATCACGGGATGCGAATGGGCAGAATGGGGATCTGCCAATACCGAGAAATGGTAGCATCAGCAGTGTCGGGAGTGGAAATACCGGGCTTACAACACTACTCGATCAGGGACTGTCAGATAACTACCAAGGAACCGGCAAAGAGGATCAGCAGAACTATTTGCCCGAGGAGGGAGGACCTCCGCGCACGACTTCCGCCTCGCACCGTCGAGCACCTGCCAGGGACCAGACCAGAGGCTCATTTTCGTCTGAGCAGTCATCTCTCTCCAGCAATACTATGCAGAACATGCCAGTTCTTCCACCGTATCCTGAGAATGAGAGCAACATGCCTCCAACCTCTAATCCTTCCGCCTTCAATGTGGATTCCTTTCCACCACCCCCTCCGCCTCCTAAAGAACAGAATGCTTTAGCAGCTCTGCAACGCGGTGGTGAGCTTGAAAGGAGAGCTTCAAGACGTTATTCAGCCTACCAGATTTCCAAACACCTTGGAGCATCTCCTAGTGGCGTTCCTATGCTCCCACCTGCTCAAAATTCTCCGATACCAAACCGAGGGCGAAACGATGCACGCGAGTCAATGAGGGCGGTTCAGATACGGCAGGAGAGGGAACGTCATACAAGGCAAAACTCGAATACTCGCCAAGGCCCCGAGACAGCCCCAGCTCGTGTTCCAAGCATCATCACGGAAGAGGGTAGAACACTAGCCATAACACCGCCTCAAGGAGTATCTGCACAAGATAGTCCTGTGGCGAAGACACCGGAGGATAAATTGAGGCAGACATATGCAGAATTGGAAGGACCTAGTGCAACTCTCCAAGGGCCACCCATTGATGACTTCCCAGTCTCAGTTCAAGAAGAGAAATCACCGACTCCAGAAACACCACAGCAACGACCATCAACGGCCACGGGGGACGGACGATTTACACCAGAACAACGATCAACGATCGGCAAAGAACTTACCATCTTTTTGCAGTACAAGACCAAGGTCAAGAAATTTGTTCTTACCGACGGTTACAACGAATTGACTACTGCCAGGCTGCAACTTGCCTTTATTGAAAAGTTTGCATGGAATACACATAACAATGGTGTCGATTTGCCGGAAATCTACATTCAAGATCCTGTTTCAGGCGTCCGACACGAGCTCGAAGATTTGCGTGATATCAAAGATCGCTCAGTTTTAGTACTCAATGTAGAAGTTCTGGATGAAGTTAAGCGTCATATTGACGATGGTCTCAACGGGATCAAACGTATGGTAGAAGGGGTAAAAACGGCTGTTGATGATCAACAAGCTACTATTCAAAGGGTCTCAGACCGCCAGCAAGATACAGCCAAGGAAATGGCAAAACTGGCTGCAGCACCACCACCCGCTCCCACGAAGACTACTTATGTTGAAAGTCGACCGAATGGAGCGATCACTAGCCCTTCGAAGAACGGTAGTCAAGCTCAATTGAGCGAGATTCAGAGCCTTCGACGTGACTTAGCAGTGCTTCGACAAACTTACTCCGGTTTCCAGGCTGACATCCAAAGCTCCATGTCCATAATTCGCTCAAAAGCAGACTCTGTAAAGTCGATAGCTGTCAAGGCTGCAATTCCAGATATGAACTTAGAATCAGGCCGATCCTATGTCAACACTGGCAAGAAAGCGCTCACGGAAGACTCCGATAGGCTTGTTGGGCAGGTTGATGATCTTCAGGATATTGTGGAAGATCTGCGAAAAGACGTTGTTCTCCGAGGAGTCCGTCCTCTACCTCGCCAGCTCGAGACTGTTGCAAAGGACATTGCACAAGCAACAATGGAGCTCAAAAAGATGGAGGACTTCCTCAAACGGGAGCAGCCAATCTGGAAGAAGATCTGGGAGAAGGAGCTTGAGACTGTTTGCAACGATCGGGAAGAGATGACTATGCAAGAAGACCTTGCTGCTGATCTAAAGGATGATCTCGAGAAAGCTGCGCAGACTTTTGCTTTGGTAGAACAAGCTACCAAAGAGCAGATGAAGGATGCACCAGGAGGCGGTCCTAACCCGAACGCAGCTCGGGCCCTCTCAAAAGGCCTTAATCACGTCTCAATTACCGATCCAGCAGTTGCCAAAGAAGGCGTCTTGGGCGAGGTTCGGGCTCTGCAACCAAACCACGAGAACCGCCTAGAGGCTATCGAGCGTGCTGAAAAGCTTCGTCAGAAGGAGCTTGAACGGCGTCGGGGGGGCGATGAACTTCAGCAAGAAGTTGTGAAATTCGTTGAAGAAGGAAAGCTAAAGAAATCTGGCGGATTTGAGGAAGTCGAGAGAGCAAGGAAGGCCAAAGACGACAAGATCCGGAAAGAAGTCTGGGAGCGAATGAATGGTATCGTCCCTGAAGACGAATTCGGTGCTGAAGGGGAAGAAGAGGAGGGCGAAGAGGGAGAAGAAGGGGAGGAAGAGGAGGAGGAAGAATTGACAGGCGAAGAGCAAATAGAAGCAGCTGGGGAAGCCATGAAAGGAACATGAGGAAGGAATATGGTTTCGTGCTTGATGCAGTCATTTCAGCATATCCGCGTCATGATACGCTGACTGACCTTTTTTTTTGTCTCCAATATGCAGATGTACAACGGCGTTTTGTAGCATCTGTATATTACAGCAACAGCACAAAGCGATTTGTGCTACTTGTTTGTCCCCCTTTCCTATTACTACATAACTTTCAGCGTGGGCGTACTGGTCCGGGGTTTTATCATGCCATACAAGCGGGGGAACGGGGCTTTGTACTTCTCTGTTCATTTCGAGACTGAGATATGCTCCCCTTCAGCTCACATCACATCATGGCCCTTCAACTATTCTGCATCATGCGCTCTCCTTGTACATAGCCTTTGCATTTCCCAAAGCTCAGAATACATGTTCTTACTTACGTAAAGCAGAGATCAGTCCATATCAAAACTGCTCTTCATGAGAATCGCTTGTTAGCGACCTGTGATGGTCTAACCACTTGTCCTGCTGAAATGAAATTCATAATCGGCATTGCAACAACGGTTAGATAGACAGGGCACTGAAATGACCTCTTATCTCATTTGGGTGATTGCCATAAACAGAGCGGGTAAGGGCAGGCAGGACAAGACATAGTAAACAAAACCCGAAAACAACACGACAAGATAAGCAATACTCAGGCAATCATTGTATAAATCCACAAATCCAACCCTGAGGGTCACATGTGTTGCCCAAGACCCGAATGACTTTGAACATGGCCATGCATCGAATGTAAATGTTGGGATCCTATAGGTTACGGACAAGATGTACACAGAGGAAGAAAAGAGGGTGGGTTCCCGTTCTATTCCCTCTAGATCCATTCTCTATGAATGCTTAGTCGTCATACACACGTACACTTGTCTGCTTCAAATTGAACTTTCACAAGCATCTCCTCTCAACACCGACATTATCTTGATCTTTAGGTCAGTCTGCAGATATAGATTCAGTTTGCTCCTATCATCTAGGGCGGTATGATTTCTAAGATCTATTCTATTCTCGTTACTGAAATTGGTCTGCTCGCGATATTCCATCTACTCCCATCGCTGGAAACAATCGTTGGGAGAGCACAGTAGCTAACTCCTATCAAGTATTTGAGTGGCCCAGTATCATAGTCACTCACACGATATTCACACTGTGAGTGCAATGAGATAGCCACTGCCAAACTGTCACTGACACATACTAGGTTTACATCATGTCAACTTCCATGGCACCTCCCCGCCCACCTCCAGCACCACCATTCTTTCCGCCAGACCCTTACCTAGATCCCATCAATGTCCCTGAGAAGGTCATGGAGCGTATGATGAAAAATCTTGAGGCAACAGCTAGCACGATCCGTCTCGTTGAAGACTACCGACGCCGCATTGCCGGCAGACCATCTCGGTACTTTCACCCAGACACACCAGGTGTAGTGCAACAGAATACCCACCTGTTATATCTGGCAGATCTATGCAATACTCTCAGCACAGAAGCTGGCCCTCTCGCTGAAGAGCTCAGAGGCACGGAAATCTTAGAGAGAATAGACGAACTTGCCAATTACGTCGAGGGAGTCCGGAGCCACTTCGAGAAAATGCGGGTCCAGTACACACGTCAAGCTGGTTTTGCGGAGGCTGCTAGAAATTGTCCAAATTTAAGAAAGTTTCTGGCTGATGAGTTTGGGTTTGCTGGTACGGAGTTTGGCAATAGCGAGTCGCTTCAAGATGGAATTATCGACTGGAAGGAGAGAAAGCAGCCAGGAGGAGAGAAGGTACGCAAGAAGAAGCGTCGGTCTAAACAGAAGAAATAGGCCTTCCATGGGGCACATGGCTAATTGCTGATATAACTTGGGCCAAAAAGCGTACTTATCTCACTCTTCGGTATGTCTGGAAGCCTGATTTACACCCCAACCAGTCGCGAGCAATGCTCCTGTTTCTTCAAGACTTAGCCCTGTAGTCTCGGGGTATATGCGCAGGACAATGAGCCAGCCAGCTAAGCATATACCAGCATAGATGAGAAAGGTTACCGACGGAGTTAGGAACTCCATCATCGGCAAGAATGTTAGGCCTACGATGAAGTTTGAACTCCAGTTTGTTGCAGTTGCCACACCAGAGCCCATCGACCGAACATTAAGCGGAAACAGCTCGGATTGCATCCAAGGAACATTGCCAAGGCCTAGAGCATAGGCTCCAACATACACCATGACACTGACCAGTACCAATAGAGGTATCGTACGTTCGGACATAGGTATGGTCTTGTATGCCGTTGGGCTAGTAGCTGGGTTTTCCGCATTGAGATCAGCAGGCAGCGTAATCAAATAGAATCCAGCGCTGCAGAGCAAAAGTCCCAAGGTCATGGTCGGAATCGACCAGAGTAACATTTTCCGCTTCCCAACCTTGTCAATCAGGCCCAGAGCCACGCAAGTCAAGAAGAAATTGGTGAGTGCAACTGAAAGTGACGCCAATGTTGGGCTTGAAAACCCGAGAAGCGTGAAGATCGTGGCCGAAAAGTACATGAGAGAGTTCTGGGTATGTGGTCAGCTTGAGCTTGAAGTATAAGATCAGTCAACCTACGAAGCCACACAGTTGCTGCAGACCCTGCAGCAAGCACGAAATTGTCAAAGCCCTCCTGTTTCCTGCATTTCGAAAGAGTTCTTGCCAGTTGTCCTTAGCTAGAGAGAGCCAAGACTCCGCTACCTTGGTTGGCCGATTTTTCATCCTGCTTCTCTTTGCTTCATCCTCCTCACGGACTTCGATTTCAATTCCTCTCAGAACTCCGTCAACCATCTTCTGAACTTCGATTCCCTTGCCAAAGACCTTGTTCAGAACGTTCCTAGCTTGACCGTGCTGGCCATTCTGCACCAAGAACCTAGGACTTTCTGGCATTGTAAGCAGTGTAACAGCCTGCAAAGCTGCAGGTACAGCCCCAAGGCCAACAATCCACCTCCAGGCAGTCGACCGGTTACCCCATTCCACAAACGCCCAGCCAACAATATATGCCACAACCTGTCCAAGGGTTATGAACAATACGTTCAAAGTGATAAGACGACCCCGGAACGGACTTGGCGAAAGTTCAGCAATATATAGCGGTGTGACAAAACTTCCTGCACCCACGGCAAGACCGACTATTGAACGACCTATAATCATTTGCCATACTGACGAGGCCGTCGCTTGTACAATTGCTCCTAGAATGAAAGCAAGGTCGGCAAGCAGGACAACGCTCTTGCGTCCCATGCTGTCTGCGAGGATAGACGATGTAGGTATAAGAAAGAGGGCGAAAAGAGAAGTGCAGGAAGTGATGAGCGATTTATCGAGGGTGCTTAGAGGACGGCCCAAGGAATCGTTGATAGATACAAGCGTCGCAGATATAACACCAGTATCATCTGCATAGACAGTTAGGGGACTTGTCCAGAGACGAAGATATCGTAGGAGCTGACTGACACCCAAATATCAATCCGCTTATGCCCGCAGAGAAAGTCAAGAGCCACACGTATATTCCTGGGTGCTTCAGGTTCTTCTCCAATAGCAGAGAGACATCGCTCAAATCCACATCCTGTGTCGCTTCGTCGTCGACGCTGTGGCGCATTAACGGTTCGTCCGCAGCATCTGCCATCTTTAAACTTAGGGTATGATATTCGAATATGTGTTGAGTGAAGGACAATGACAGCAGGTAGCCGCCATCAAAAGATAAGTTCAAGATTGCCAGCGAAACCAGAAATCATTCTGCATAGGTCAGAGTCAAGACATGTCGATTCGAGAGGTTGTCAACATCCCAGACCATGCAGGGTTCTCATCCGTGCATAGACGCTAGGATAAACGTATTCCGGAGCCCCGAATCATCAACGACTAAGTACAACCAAGCATGAAAACAAGCATTTATTATGTCCTTGCACTTTTCTGTTAAAGGTCACCCACACTGGGGCAAATCTGCTGTATCGATATCCTTCAGTACCGGATTTCTTGAGTTCTAACCTCGAATTGAGTATTTGAAAGGAGCAAACGTCAGACTGTCTCATAGCCATCTTAATTCGCCGGCTAGGACGGACATAGGATCCGTAACTTCGAATCCCACTCCTCTCGAGTGGTTTCCACCATTTACGTTATAGCTGCACTGAGACACTGGAGCTGGCACCCACATACTAATGTACCCGTCTACATGCACGCCCTCAACCTCAACTTCAACCCCTGTCTTTGCCTTTAGTAGAAACCCGCGTCCGTGAATATTGCGTAGCTGGTATACTCTCATCAGAGGAGGATTCGTCTAATATGGACGACATGGAATCTTCTCCAGACTCGCTGTCAGCCAGTCTAACAACAGTAGGCCCCTTCTTCTTTGCAGCCAATTCGAGCCGTGTCGAAGAGGCTCGAAAACCACGGTCCAATGGAGGCACTTGTGAACTCAACTTTGGCGGTCTATCCGAGACATGAACCCCAAGGATTGCTCTAGATGAATCCGCAGCACCTAGACGACGCTGCGATTTGGGACCCACAATCTTGATCGACTTGCCTTGTAGGGCCATTTTCTCTCTCAGAGAAAGCCTCTTCTCAGTTGCTGCGGGTGAAGATTCAGGCAATACAGGTATTTCGACCATAATCGAGTCCTCCATCGATTTGTCTGAGTCTTCTGTCTGCACGATGCGACCAATGGGATCTGCCCTTGATTGAGGCCAATTCAAACAGTCACCCCTACCTCTAGTCGCTCTGCCAGAGCCCGAAGACTCGCCATCTTGGTCCTTGTTCTCAACATTTTGCTTGCTATTGTCGTCTGCGCTTTTGGATCGCGACGAAACACGGGCAGTTTCTGGTGCATGTTTAGTCTTCACTGGTGTTGATCTCGGACGCCCTCGTTTATTAGGCACCTTAACAGCACTTAGCAGACCCTGCTCTGCTGTTTCTTTGTGTCCAAGCCATGCCGATTGTCTACTAGGGTTCTCTGTTGGGAGAGAAAGCCGAGGTGACATAGAGTGCTGTCCACGCAAGCTTCTCCTCAGGGGAGGCTCGTCCTTCTTCTTGGGGCTAGGCTTCTCGGTAACAGCGATTTTCTCGATTTGAATCGTTGCCTGCTTTTCGAGCTCGAAATCACCCTCGGCTGTTTGCGGCTCTGTAACCAATCTGTTGTTAAATATCTGTGCATCTACATCACCCTGGATAATCTCTTCGGCATCAATATCTGAAAAACTTTGTATTTCCACAGTTCTCTTGCGAGTAGAACGACCTTTAGAGATGCTTGAATTGAAATCGGTATTCACGTTGTCTCGTCGCTTTTGGTTTCTGATATTCTCTTCGTTGCTACCAGCGTCATCCAGGTCTTGCCGTTTCCTTTTCGATGTTGCATCACTAACCGTTTTCATGAGATTCGGATCTAGTAAATTTTGATCGAATGCCGTTGGCTCTTGCGGTGGTGTACCTGAGTTTGGAGCATCGTAAAGAATTTTATCGATGCCATCTCCCTGTTGATAATACCCGATGCCCATCATTCGGGTTTGGTCAAAATGAGTTGGATCGGGATATGCTGTAGCGGAAGTAAACATTGGTGCCATGGGAGCTGGTCCTTGTGGCGATTGACCCAACTCTTCCTGGCCTTCGTAATTGGCAGCACTGTAAGGGGACTGATATTCTTCATTTCTTACACAATCACGCAGGTGGCGCGGCCTAAGGGAAAGATCACCGACCTCACCATCACTCTCTCCGGCAATCTGTCGACTCGAGTGGACTTGTGGTGTCGAGTGGTTCTCATTTGGTAGAAGAGAAGGGTCGATTGATTCGTGAAAATTGAGTTCAGCAGCTGGCATTTCCTGCCCACTAGCCCCGCCTTCAATGAAGCCTTCATCTGAGTCCTCTCGGCGTTCATTCTCTTCCCTCTCACGTTCCTTTTCAGCTTCAGCCTTCTCCCTTAACCTCTTCATTCTTGAAGACTCTTGTGGATTTTCATCGCCCTTTTGTCGCAGCCATGCAAGATTAGTACGTGAGAAATCTACCAGACTCTCGACGCTTCGGAAATCGGCCACAGCTCGAGTGTCGTGGCCGAGTAGAGTACCTTTTGGTGCATATGGCTTTTGCTTCTTTCCTCGTCGACACTTCCCACAAGAACAGATACCGAGACATTCGGGGCACTGCCAATTGACGTTCTCCATGACTGCCTGAGGCATTTGATCAAAAGCACGGAAAAGCACTCCGTAACAGTATGCTTTGGGGCATGTAGAACAAAATGCAAGTTTCCAATTCCATTCTTGGTGCATGCACACGTGGCACGTATGCGTCTTCATCTTAGCCTTTGACCGCTTGTTCCTCTTTCCCCTCTTTTTTTTGGGCCTTGCCTCAAGCTCTGGATCCGTTTCAGCATCGGAAGGCTCTGGTGTTAAGTCAAGGACTTTCCTGATATCGTGCCAAGGCCTATTCTTCAGCTGCTCCTGAACAATTTCAGCAACTGGTTTTCGCTCATACCGTTGTCTTGCTTCGTCAAACGACAAAGGGAATTCTTTCTCGTCATATTGTTCGTCGGCTTTGATGACCATATTGCGCCAATCTTCGTAAGACTCTACTAGTTCAGACCAGTGCCATTGTTCAACCCAATGCAGATTGGAGATACAGGCACATGAGCGACCCATCACATAGCATTCCATGCACACATCATATGTATCTTCAGCTCCTGCTTCGCCGTATTCGATACAAGACTTGCAGGTGAGGAATCGATTGAAGATGTTGCACCGGCAGTATGAGCAGGTGACATTTGAGTCATAAGGCAGGAACTCAACCTCGTCCTTTTGAGGAAGAGTGGGTGAAAAACTCTCAGAAATGAGGATTTCGGAGAACAGAGCGAATAGTCTTCGGAAATCATCCAAAACTTGCTTTATCCTTCCGAATTTCCACATCTTCTGCTCAACTGCGTCGCGTTGAAGGAGTGCATGATACTTTTTAAGGGTGTAATAAATGATTGCCTTGTTCTTGTACTGCTCGTCACGGCAAACCATGCGTGCACGAGGGAGAGCTTCACGTATGGCAAGTTCAAGAGTGTCGATTGTGGTCCGATTCCACGCGGCTTTCATAGTACGTGTTCCACGATTCCATACTTGATGAGGTGCAAGCGGGGGAATGAGGATCAGGTCGCCAACCTTTTGCTCTACCACCCAAACATTGAAAGGGGCCTTCTTCCAAGCATTGATCTGTGCAAAGTGCTTTTCCACCTCAATATCATGTCCGAGCATAGAAAGGAAGTACTCAGATACTACCTCTCGTTCCTTGGTCTCCGTCATGAACCATATGGAGCTGCCCGCCTTTTCTCCACGATGATCGGTAGAGGTCTCGACCATGATATTATGTCCTAAGCTGGCACACATCTCTCTATGAGCAGGAGTGTATGTTCCCTCGTGGCCAACGTAGCACTGCATGTTCAGGGCTCGCATTTCATCGGGAAGACTACTCATCAAATCCCCAGCTGGAGCAACGCCCTTTCCGAACACCATCTGACCAAACTGATTAGGTTCTAAGATAGCGCCGGCGCCTCCGGTCCTCGATTCAATGCAATCGTTCAGGTAAAAGAGTGATTCAGGTAGGATTGACTCTAATTGGTCGTGCCATTCCTTTGGGCAGTCAATATCCTTAAGATAGAGCCGCTGTCGCCTTGGGTCGCGAAAGTTGTCCTCGTTGAATTGTCGGGTAAGTTGACCCATGCTCTTGAGGTAGTGACCCATAGACATGGGAATGTTTGCTCCATTTGGAATATCTCGAACTATTTCAGCTGTGTTCAAAAGTTAATATTAATACCATGCGATAACCTCGTTCAACTTGCCTTTGGTTCCGTAATTTTCGCGAAGCCATGTAGGACTGAAGAGACCAGCATCTAACATTCTTTCCCAGCCCTCTATCACCAAAGGTTTTCCTCCAATAACGACATGTAAAAGTACCAGTTTCTCCAAACTTTGTGCAGAATGCTCTTTCAGCATCTCCTTGGGTAGACGCGTAACATAGTCGAAATTTGTAGTATTCTCAACCAGCGCGCTCAAATCGAGGTCTGGCGGGATCGGCACAAACTGCGCCTGGGGATGCGACGGGGAAGGCATCTTTTTTCATTGATGCTGAATATGCCGAAATCTGCACCCAGACGTCCCAAGAGCTTTCCTTCACATGTTCTACTCGATAGAAGGCCACCTAGCCAATTCAGTGCCCCGAGGCCATGCTATACACGCATAGCAGAAAAGGCCATGGATTCGTAGCGGATGGTCAAGCTGAAGGTAGATCAACCGCGTCGAGTGGGAGCCGTGCTTGTAAACTTCGATGAGAAAGCACAGTGGGATTTAGTTGTGGTAATGCTAGGCACGAAGAGAACGTTCAGTCCCCGTTGGTCATTTCCTGTGATTCGAGAAGTGGAGGAGGCTGAGGTTGAGATTAAATTCATAATCGCGTTCGCCAGCCTTGCCAGGAGCTTGGGCCATGTCCAAATTCGCGTGATTCTACGGAGTATCTAGGAGTAAGGTATGTAGGTTACGGAAGCATGGCTTAGTTCTAGTCAGAATTACCTTTATGAAGTTCGTGCTAACCCGTTGAAATCTGGCCAGGGATCACAGACGTGGTTTAATTGAGGTAGGTTTTAAATTTCTTCTTCTCCATTCATGTGTTTGGGATACAAGTCGAAGCTCAGCTACTGATATTCTGTAGGAGTACAAGAATCGTGGTAGCCTCTAAAGATGTCTCCACGGAATGGATTGTTCAAGCTTCTTGGGGCATGTAGGACAATCCTACTGGCACCTGGATATAGAGGCTCTCACCAGCTGAGCTGTCTTAGGACAAATTCGTCGCGCCTCTCTTCATATCAAACTCTGAAGACTGCGCATATCAGAAGAGGTACACAGTTATCAGCAAGGAAATCAACTACGGCAATCCCATCTGTAAATCCAGATACCCAAGAGAAGCCCAAAGCACTCACAGAATACACGCCGCCGACAACAGGGATGCTTTCTCTGCTGCCGTCCTCGTGGGTCCCATATGCAGAGCTGCTTCGATTAGACAAACCAGTCGGCTCATACTACTTGTTCTTCCCCTGTGTATTTTCCACACTTCTGGCAGCTCCATTGACCGTACCTATGGTTTCACCATCAACAGTTGTCGGCACATCTTTACTCTTCTTTAGTGGTGCTGTCATTATGCGTGGAGCCGGGTGTGCTATCAATGATCTCTGGGATCGGAATCTGGATCCCAAGGTTGAGCGGACACGTCTTCGTCCGATCGCCCGTGGAGCAATTACTCCATTCAATGCTCTTGCGTTCACTGGAGCCAATCTGTTGGCAGGGTTGGGGATACTTCTCCAATTTCCCTACCAGTGCCTGTTTTACGGAGTGCCAAGTTTACTCTTCGTGGCAGCGTATCCTCTGGCAAAGAGAATCACTCATTATCCTCAGTTTGTACTGGGACTTACTTTTTCCTGGGGTGCTTGGATGGGATTTCCAGCTCTTGGTGTGGATCTCTTGCAGAACAGCGCTGCCTTGACAGCAGCAGGGTTTCTATACACCTCGAACATTGCGTGGACCGTTTTGTACGATATGATATATGCACACATGGACATCAAAGACGACGCGAAAGCAGGAATCAAAAGCATTGCACTCCGACACGACAAAGACACCAAGAAGGTTTTGACTGGGCTTGCAATCACTCAAATTGGCCTGTTAGTTGCCGCTGGAGCAGCGGTAGGTGCTGGACCCGTGTTCTACCTTGGAAGTTGTGGAGGTGCTGCAGTGACTCTGGCGACCATGATCAAGAAGGTCAACTTGAAAAATGTCAAGGACTGCTGGTGGTGGTTTGTAAATGGGTGCTGGATCACAGGTGGGGCAATCACGGCAGGTTTGGGAGGGGACTATCTTGCGCGGTACATCGAGTCCAAGCAGGTTCGATCAAAGGAGTCAGGTTTACAACAGCGCTAGTTATAGCCAAAAGTTCGGACAACATATGATGCGAAAAATGAGCTTCAATAATGCGCTATATTGTCTCACGCGAAAAGTCACGGCTTTTATTGCTGAATCAAAGACGTCAGAGTCACAGCGTCATAGGTTCGGAGTCTGATTTCCTCTATCAGAAGCACAAGTTGAAGAGACCATCATCAGCTGCGCCAGATTAGCGTGGCGCCATGCCCAAAAAATCCTCTAAATCAGAAACTTCTCGGGCGGGATGTAAGCCAGCAAGATCAGCAAATTGTGTGAGAGAGGGAGTAGGTAAGGAAAGTCTGAGAAAAGCAGCCCGAGCCGCCGATGTCATAGATTTGTCTCCTTGCAACCATGCGGAAGCTTGGACGTAAAATGGAGTATCTTTAAGTATCAGATCATCAGAGTAAATCTATAGGATTGAGAGAACAACCTCAGGTCTATTCTGAAGACGCAGAGGTTGGCGCGGTCGCTCAATCCAAGAAGTACCGGGCGGATGACAGCAGAGGCACGTCGTGGCAACGTAGATCTCTCTCGTATGTTTCGGGCTCGAACCCATGTTCGAAAAATGCAAGGCCTGCTATCTAATCAGGATTCCCCGGAGAGTTTAAGCTGCGACATGCACGAGATGCACCTTGGAGAACAGGGATCGTGGTTCGTTGGTCAATTCGTTGCCATGGGAGAACTCCAGATTCCAAGCTGTTATTTCAAGAAGAGCCTGCCCCCGAGCAAAGCCACGACAAGAAAATACTGTTTCTCCATTTTCGACGTTGCAAACACATTTCACGTAGTCCAAAAAATACACTTGTAACGATCAACGCATCATCCGCTATTCGTTGACCAGCAGAAACAGACTGGACCGGTCTAGCAGCAGTTTGTGCCTAAGGCGGAACGCTAAAGCATATACGTCAGTGGAGCTCAGCTCAACTCCTTCCTCAAGCGTCCTCGCCGTCATTCCGAGTTGTCGGACCACTTAAGGCCCAAACGCCCCCGAAGTTTTGCGCTCATTGAAGTACCCAACACCATCTTACCCAATCTCCTATTGTATAATCCTCCTTCTTCTCGTCCTTGCAACGAAACTACTTAAAAAGCACTTCTGCAATACCATCAGCTCTTCGCCTGTTCTCACCAGCCGAGCATTCTCGCACAAACCGCAAGCATGGTCGCGATCACACAACTTGGTCTACGGATCTTTCAGTTTTTGATGGTCTTATTGATCACCGCACTGGTTGGCAATGTTATTGCTGAGGCTTTTGCTGGAAATGCCAGTGCCATTAACTACGCAATCTTTGTCGCCGTTTTCTGTTGGATCACTGTGCTATATGGGCTAGCTGCGGCGGTTATAGAAAGTTTGACGATGCCAATCGTCCTTGCAGCCGCCGATGGCCTCTCTGCATTGTTCACATTCATTGCTGGCGTTGTGTTGGCTGCAAAGCTCGGTGTTCACAGCTGTGGAAACAACGTGAGTTTCTTTGCTTTCTGTAAACGGCGAACTTCATACTGACTGAAACAGAGCTATGTCACTTCCAACTCTTTGACAAATGGATCGAACAACCCAACAAAGCGATGTCACGAACTCCAAGCCTCGTGCGCTTTCTTCTGGTTCCTGTTTGCCGCCTTCTGTGCCACCGCTGTTCTTAGCTTCACAGGAGGAAGCAGCAGTATGCGACGAGGTGGACTTCGGAAAGGTGGGCCATCCATGTCCCAGGTCTAAAAGACAACTGGTGAGCAGTCCTTTGTACTAAGCGACTTGACTGCGCTCCTTTCTTCCCACGATTGACTCTTCAAAGATTGCATGCTGACTCGTAGATAGGGATTGTATAGATGCAAGCATCTTGTGATGGTGTGGACGGTGCAGATCATAGTGCCGCACTTAGGAATGGCGTTGGTAATATGGTATACCACTTAAGGGAGGTTGAATTGGACTATGGCTGGACGGGGGATTTAAGGGCGATGGCGTTGAATCATGTACCAGTAACCTTGTATTTTAACAATCGATTAGCTCGGCATACAGAACTACCTAATTAATGGAAAGGAAGAAATTTGGATTCACTTCGTCTTAACAACTGCGAAGTCCATAGCTCTGTGCCTCACCTCGTCAGTATATAGCTAGCACATTTGCCATCGATAAATGAATCTGTGGGTTCTTCTCTTACCGACTTACTTTGCCTCGTGTAAAAATAGATACTGATGGGCATATTACTTTCAAGCTAGTGATACGTCACCAAGCCCACACCCTGTGCGATATGTAAGGATTCAGATACCAACACTATGCTGTAACGAGAAGAGCTGTATGTTGTAAGGAGTTGATATGTACTTTGCTCCTAGTGAAGCCCGAATTCTATGCTTATATGTTGGTAACGCCATTTCCGTGAAATAACGCCGATCCCAATGCCATACTATCTCATGGCTTCTGCGGATCCATGACCTATCTTGTCATCAATAACATATTCTCTTTAGCTCTCACAATGTAGCAGCGGCCTCCACAGCTCCCGCAGCCTTGAATGCTGATTTATTCGTGAACCTGACTTCTACAGGGTACATCCACTCCATGTATTTGCCCCAGCCTATTCTCACATATCAGAGGCCAGACTTCCAATGGTAGACACGATATCACTTACTCCAGTATGCGAACTTCCTTCCAAAATATTTCCCAGCATAGGGCACAATAACCATAGTCAATACCAACTCCAACTGTTGCAGGCTTGCCTCCCACTCTTTCTGTGCATCCGACTCTTCCTCCGAGTCTAGATCACTGCTGTCTATCGAGGAGGGTAGGGAGTCAACCTCATCTTGCTCGTTGGATGACTCCGGTGCGGCGTCTTGAATGATGTAGGAGTCGGAGGTAGACATGTTGGATTGCAAGCTTTGTGCAAGTTTGGAACGGTAGAGAGAATTGTAAGAGTATCGCAAGAAAAGCGCTACCGCCGGCAGCGCCAATGCATTTGAAGATGCGGAGGCTTGGTGGAAATGGTGGTTTGGAGCTCTGATTGTCCTAAGCTGTTGAGCGAGCTGTGCTGCTGCGACCTCCAAGTTACAATGCCGGGGTAGTGCTTCGGTGATAGAATCCGTATCACGTGATAGACCTAAATGTGGGTTTGAGTCATTCTTGAAATAGTCTCACGAGTGCGCGATCTTGGAAGGCAAAACGCACAAACACCCAACACAACCTCAGCGGCGCATCTAAACCGCAAAGTCTACGGCGAATTCGATCTGAACATAGTTTGCGCTCTTGAACTATCAAGTCACCAACAAAACGCAATCATGGCGGGCGAGGTATGTTCTCTCCCCACACCCCACCTCGTCATTGTTGGCAACAATTTTGTAACGCTTGCTGCAGGAAATCGATGTTGACAGGAAGCCCCGCAAGTCGGTCGCATTCAGCGATGGCACTACAATTGTAGACGAGAACGGTGATGTCACGCTGAAAGAAGACGGACACGACGATTCAGCAAACACGGCGTTATCGCACTCACCAAGTACGCCGCCTCTTTCCGCGGCCTTAGGCGCATTTACTGATTCAAACCAAGGCGGCGATGCCCCAGAAGATGGTGCAGGTGATGGAGATGATATTGGAGATATGTTGAAGACAATGAAGAAAAAGAAGAAGAGCAAGCCGAAGACTGAGGATGCCGAAGGTGGTGATGCACCCGCTGCAGACGATGGTGGCCTGGATCTTTCCTCAATGAAGAAGAAGAAGAAGACCAAGAAGCCAAAGGAGGGCGCCGAGGATGAGTTTGCTGCCAAGCTCGCTGCTTTGGACATAGAAGGCAAGGAGGGTGAGGGTGAGGCTCCCGCTGAGGAGAAGCCAGTTGATGCTGGTGATATGGAGAAGGGAACTGGAATCTGGCAACACGATGAGACCAAACCCATTGGATACGAGCTTCTCCTCGGACGTTTCTTCAGCCTCCTCGCCCAAAAGAACCCAGACCACGCATCCAGCGGCTCCAGAAGCTACAAGATCCCACCTCCTCAATGTCTGCGTGAAGGTAACAAGAAGACCATCTTTGCCAACATTGCCGAGATTTGCAAGCGAATGAAAAGAACTGAGGAGCACGTCACTGCATACTTGTTTGCTGAATTGGGTACGAGCGGTTCCGTCGATGGAAGCAGACGTCTGGTCATCAAGGGTCGATTCCAACAGAAGCAGATCGAGAACGTCTTGAGACGATATATCAGTAAGATCCATTGCACTACTTTGCTTTAGCTGGATCCATACTAACAAGATCGCAGTGGAATATGTTACCTGCAAAACCTGCCGATCCCCAGACACCGATCTCAACAAAGGAGAGAACAGATTGTACTTCATCACCTGCAACTCATGTGGTTCTCGACGAAGTGTTACTGCTATCAAGACTGGTTTCTCTGCGCAAGTCGGAAAGAGACGCAGACAGCAGGGTTAGAGAGTTGGGTGGTAACGATATGTTTCTACTTTTCAAAAGTCTTCACACAGTTTGTAGGAGCATTATGAGCCCTGGTCGGGCACCTTGGCGGTCTTGTATTTACAGGTCACGAGTGGCATAGAGGAATTCAGGAATGAAATGACAATATATATGCAAGACTCCACCGTCCCACAGCACGTTGAGATCAAAGCAAGTCCATTACAGCACGGTAAGCATTCGTTGTCGCAAGCAACAATAAGCAGAAAACCAAGGCCTGAATTCGGCCATTAGTGGCTTTTCGGGTATCGACGACAGACGAAGTCGAAGCCCATGTCGACCCTAGACACTTCTAAGCGCCCACCTCCATCCTCGCGGTTGCAGGCCTCGCACCAGTAATCAAGAAGTCTTGATGCTGCCCTCCCATTGGAGCTTGTGTTCCTCTTGGCCACCAAAATAGATCCCCCGCCCCGCCATCAGATGGCCTGCAGCGTTCGGCGCATGCAACCGCTGATATTTAGGTAGGCGAGCTCTTGAAGCTCTCTTTTTTTCTCCTTCTTGCTTTCGTCCTGCTCTCTACTGCGTGCCGCTTCATGTTTGTACTTCTGTTGCTGTTTTGTATACGGATTTCCGATCGGAAACCTTACGATCTGCCATTTTGACTTCCGCAGACATAGCTGTCTGAAGGTGCGTTTGGACAAGAGTGCGGGGCAGTGCTCGACGAGGCTGCATGTCGAGAAGTGCTGACCTTGGCTGGTGAAGATTGCCCTTGCGAATTGCCCACCATCCCATCATCGTTCCTGTTTCCGTGAAGCGTCTGTGGTTGAATTTTTCGAAGACACATCAAGAGCCGGATTGGCCTCGACAGAATGTCCAATTACTATCCTCGTAAGTTCTTTGCGTGAGTCTGTACCATTCACCTGTCTGATTCTCGATAGCTCCGCCGGGTAATGGAAACGGAGGTATGAAGACGCAACACCACTCTTGCTCTGGTTTTTTCTCCTAAAAGAAGCTCACAATCTTCTAGCAACGCAACAGCACCAATATGCGCCTCCGCCGTCCTCACCACCACCGACACAGACGAGCCATCAATACTACCCTCCCCCACCACAGCAAATCAACCCACAACAGCAGACCTACCAACCACCGCCTCCTCCGCAACCTACTCCTCCCCAGGTCCAGCAACACTACCCACAACCGCCAAACTTTTCGCATGGTACCTCATACCAGCAACCCGTCGCCTACGGAGGCGCCCCCCCAGGCTCGCCTCCCGCAAGTTCCGGACTCCCTTCGTATCAGCAACCGCCTCTTTCAGGTGGGGGTGTAGAGCATTACCAAGATTATGCTGAGGAGAAGGCCCAAACTGTGGACACGAGTGTAGCTTCGAATTTGGATCATGGGGCGCCCTCGGCTTCGCATTTTGTGGGAGCGAGTGCGACACAAGATGATGTCGGGACATTCAATGGAGGGAGCTACAGGATCAGCCACAGAGATACGAATAGCATCCTAACTTTGCAACTAGCTATGGGCTGCCCATTGACAGCCAAGCCTGGTAAGCATCACATACAAAAGCCAAATCAAGATGCTGTTCAACTAGACTAAAACTGGCAAATTAGGTGCAATGATCGCCATGTCCCCCACCGTAACTCTGAAAGGATCCGTCAAGTTTTCGATGAAGAAGCTCGTAATCGGTGGCGAGATGTCACACTCGACATTCACGGGGCCGGGCGAAGTTCTGCTCGCACCTTCATCACTAGGCGACATCACCAACATCCGCCTCTCCGGCGACGAGCAGTGGTCCGTAGGGCGCGATGCCTTCCTGGCTTGTACGCAAGGAGTGGTGAAGGAATACAAGAGGCAAGGCATTGGGAAGGCCATGTTTTCTGGCGAGGGCTTGTTTGTCTATAAGATAAGCGGCATTGGAATCTTGTGGATCACGAGTCTGGGTGCGATTATCCGAAAAGATGTGAGTTTTGGTCCTGTGCTTGGTTAAACATGGAGTAGGGCAGTGCTGATATCGATGCGCAATAGCTTCAAGATGGCGAAAAATACATCGTGGACAACGGCCACTTAGTAGCTTGGAACACGAAATATATCCTCGAGCGGGTTGCTTCGGGAGGAATCATGTCAGCCGTTTCCTCTGCCGAGGGACTGGTCTGCAAGTTTACGGGACCAGGAACAGTATTTATCCAGACGAGAAACCCCGTAGCATTCTCGCAGTGGCTGTCAGCTCATTCGCAGACGATGTAGTTCGCGGGGAATTTGGCTCTTCACCTTCTTTCCTTTCCTTTTGATTAAGTCACTTTTAGCCGAATATGGAGATTTCTGAATTTTCTCTAGATGTAGAAATTGCCATTTCTAATCTACACATCTTTGTATTTGCTTCTTTGTTCCCAATGACTTTAACAACATAAAATGGATCCACGGTGGAATGGATATCTATCCCTGTTTCCGTAACCGATCGCCTAACTCAATAACAGGCTCCGAATAACGCATCCCAACTCACTTGAGAAATCTTTGCCATCGAAACCTCATCTCATCCAAGTAACCTAGTCAACAATAACTAAACTCGGATGAGGAACAATAATCTCCATTGAGAAACTCAGAACTGGTTCTCCATAACTCTTGTCTCCATCTCCTTGTCTCGATCCGCAGCCATTCTCCGCTTCAACTCGGCGTGAATACGCAAGACCTCGTTATCCACCATCATGCCACCTCCGATGTCTGTCGAGCCCTGTGGTGCGGCCATTGGTGAGTCAGCTGGATCTTCTTCGCGGAGATGAGTTGGTAGCTGTCGTGGGTGTGCTCCAATGATGTCACAATATCCCTGTGCGAGCTCGACGGGATCGGGGGCACCAGTACGACCGGCCATTCTTGCATCATTTGGGAGAGAGGACTGAGTGCGGGAGTGAGGATACTGTCCATAAGTACTGGTAGGCGAGTCACCATACATTGTGCCGGCACCCATGGCTGCTGCACTCGATGTAGATTGGCCATATGGCGTTTGAGGTCTACCGAAGTCGCTTGGCTGGGATGTACCGTATGGTGTTCGGGATCTGCTAGAGCTAGCTGGTTGAGATTGGAAGTACGAAGATGGCCCGGACATGTTGATATTGCCATGTGGAGCTCCAGGTTGGCCAAAGCTAGCTGGTTGAGATTGGAAGTACGAAGATGGTCCGGACATGTTGATATTGCCATGTGGAGCTCCAGTTTGGCCAAAGTTAGCTGGTTGAGGTGGGAAGTAAGTAGATGGGCCGGACATGTTGAAGTTGCCATGTGAAGCTCCAGGTTGGCCAAAGCTGGTTGGTTGAGGTGGGAAGTAGGTAGATGGCTGGGACATGTTGAAATTACCATGTGGAGTTCCAGGTTTGCCGAAACTAGTTGGTTGAGGTGGGAAGTACGCAGATGGCTGGGACATGTTGAAATTACCACGTGGAGTTCCAGGTTTGCCGAAACTAGTTGGTTGAGGTGGGAAGTACGCAGATGGCTGAGACATGTTAAAGTCACCATGCGGGTTGCCAGCTCTGCCAACGCCAGCGGATTGAGGTTGAAAGTACGAGGATGGTTGGGACATGTTGATATTGCCATGTGGTGGTCCAGCTCCACCAAAGCCAAGTTGGTGAGATTCATATTGAGGAGCTGCAGCCATAGTGGGATTACCATGAGGGGTTTCGGGCCTAAGTGAGAAGAATGAGTGTTGGAACATTCCAACCTTGGTCGGGGCACCTAAGATAGGTTGGCCATAAGGCGTGGTAGGTTTCGAATAGGCAGATGAGTGAGCCTGTCCATTGGGTGTTCTAGGTTTAGCTAGGTTGCTTAGGTAAGGAGAGAAATAGCCCGATTTCTGGAAGGTAATAGGGTTCTTTTTAGCTCGAGCAGAAGGCTGATGTTCGTCGCGGCTGTTGGCAAATCTTGCAGTCGGTATAGCTGGAGGACGGTGTGATTGTACAGGTGGAACTTGATCCGGGGTTACTGGTGAGCTGCCAACGGTAGTTGAGTGCTGAAGAGCAGGCTTAGAGATGACTGGTCTTGGTACTCCTGATGATGGGGTCGTGCTTCCATCTTTGTCGCTCTTTTTTGCACTATTGCTGACTTTACGCTTCTTCTCTCCCACCGCCTCCTTGATATTAGTGACAATGGTCTTAGCGCGACCTCGAATTGAACCGGTTGGTAGCGACTTGTGTTGTTCGACATCTTCCTCGAGATCCTCTGACTCCTTCTCTTCTTGTTTTGCAAGACAACTCGGACACAAGCCGGAATCCTCGCAAGGCAAATCCTTCTTCACGCAGTGCCCACCACCAAGCGGTGCCGTTATTTTTCCCTTTCCCTTGCCCTTGGGTGCCTCCCGAGCATTGAGTTGCTCAATGCAGTAGAAAGCTTCGGTTACAGTGTGGCCACACTTTCCGTACTTCGTGAACTCCGTACGGCACATGATGTCAGTATGGTTGTGTATTCACGGATGTTGCTGGATTGTCTTGCTTCCAGGATGTGTGTCCGTATGACATGTGCTTTAAGAGCAGTGCAATGTTGATAACATCAAAAGACCATCTTGTGCTTGTGTGTCATAGGAAGATATTCGGTGCCGTCTCGTGCCTGTTTGTCACCTGCGTGATGAATAGAGTACTAACCAAGCTGCGCTGGATACACCAATGTTACAGATCTCAGCTAACGTGATTCTGATAAGGAGGTAGTAAGTAGTCCACCGGTTTGGACGTCAGTACGAGAGCCTGTAAAAGAGAGAATTTGATGTGCGCGACTATGTTAGGAAGTTTGTCAACTTGACCAGGATCTCGTGCTGTTGTTATGAAGGTGATGTTGCCAACAAGCTCACCCTGTAAGCAAGTCACGTAGACTTGTGCTGGTGAAGCTTCAAAACCTCAGTGTCGAGTGACTAGTGCTAGGTAGATGCTTTGCAGATGTGAGAGTGCAAGAGAAGATGATGTTCTTCCACCTATGGCTGCAAACTGTTGGCTGCATGAAACAGCTTAGTATGACCAGGAGACAATGTGACGTGAAGAAGAACAACGTGTAATATTCACGTTCTTCGACTGACAAGTGCGAGTCTGCGCCAATAGAGGTGCCGATGACCAGGAGACAATGTGACGTGAAGAAGAACAACGTGTAATATTCACGTTCTTCGACTGACAAGTGCGAGTCTGCGCCAATAGAGGTGCCGATGACCAGGAGACAATGTGACGTGAAGAAGAACAACGTGTAATATTCACGTTCTTCGACTGACAAGTGCGAGTCTGCGCCAATAGAGGTGCCGATGACCACAGGAAGACAGCAGATTGAGAGTGTGGTAGAAGTGTATGCAGACTATTGGTGCAGAGGTCCACGTTCCATAAAGGTGTCGATGATAGCACAGAGAGAGAGGAAGGGAGTGCGAGCGTATGTACGAGACGTACGTGATGGTAGGAAGAGACCACACCAACAGTTTGCGTTAGTATTGAATACGCAGCAGACTCGGCTCACATCAACAAGTGATATCAAGATATCGAGTCAGCTGTGTAAGCACCTTCAGTGTGGTGCCGAAGGAAGAAGAGAATTGGGGAAAGATGAGAGAGACAAGAACTGATGTTGTGAGATGAGTGAGATTGTGTGAGTGGGTGATGTATAGATTCCCTCGTCGACCTTTGACTATGTGCAGGATTTGTCGAGCAGTGTGAGGCTCTAATAACATACACTAATGTGAGTCCAGGATCTAAAGTCCATCTGGATCATACCCAAGCAGCGTCGATATGTTGCTCAGACTTCTTCTGAGATACCGAACCTCTTCAAGCAACGAAACAATGGAGCGTTGATTGGTCGTCAATCTACTTCAAGCCTCTTTCTCAATCTTCATCGACAATGTCGCCGTCTATACCAGACTCCTCACTGCTGATGATCTGCAGTCGCTTCTTCACCATCTCAACATCGACCTTGGTTCCCAATTTGGCTTTGGCCAGAACCGTACCAATGGCGGCGAGAACGTTGATCCAGAAAGCCATCCAGCACAGTCTGAATGGAATATTCAGCTTTCCGCCGTTGTACTCGTCACATACTTCCAAGTACTTCTTGGGGTCATCTGTGATCACGCCGTCGACTTCGTGCTTGATACTCCATTTCATCCAGACTGGTTCATTAACCGTCCACACAAAGATGGGTCGATTTTCAGCCTTCACTTCTTGCAGAAACTTCTTCCCGTTGGGTCCTACGAGAACCTGTTGCATTATATTGAAGCATACGCCTGGGACCTTGAGCAAGTTCCGAGCATACGGAATGCTCCATCCAATATATGCTATTTGGTATCCAGGGAGGTACTGATCACACAGAGGGATATATTTTGACTTCGCAAGTTAGATGAGCCTCAGGGTTCATACAAGGGTACACTTACTGCCCAGCAACCTAATAGTATCCTCTCTTTCCACGGTTTTGATGGCTTTACTTCCGCCAGCGTGGAAGCTATTAGTTGCATTATATGGTCCGGGTCATTATCGAGCTATTGATGTCAGTCATAGCCACCATTCTGCTCGACGATCGAAACGTACTTTTATGTCTAGAAGGAGCCAGATATCTTCAAGGCCAGGTGTCGTCAAGTACTCTAAGAGATCTAAAAAGCGCGGCATATGTTCTGAGGGCTCTTTCAACGTCTTTAGGGTTTTCAAATAACTCCAGTCGCAATCTATGACTTTCTCATCCTTGCCAAAGCAGCGCTTCAAGGTGTCATCCTATATACTATGAGCTTGGGGCCTTCGGTTCTCCTTGCGGTCGTACTTACATGGGAGAGAACCACCACTCCATCCCTCGAGATGTGCAAGTCCGTCTCAATGGCGTGAGATCCTGTTTTTACTGCACCTCGAAAAGCGCCCATTGTATTTTCTGGGTGCTCGGCCTTATAGCCTCGATGCGCGATGGCCTGCGGCATTCGACGCCCATTGCGAATATGTTTGGTTCGCGGAAATTGTGCTTTGAGAAGTATTAGCGACCGCGGTGTCAAGCACCTAGAGAAACTCGGGGATACCGACTTGAAGATATATTTCTATCATCCTCCTCCTTTTCGGAGAGCAAAGGTGTTCGCTCAGCCATGTTGTCTATTCTCTGTTTTGGCGCAGAGGAAATGAAGAACAGACGTGGCGGAAATAAACCTTTTTGTGAGCTCGAAGATATGACGTTTTGCAGGTCCACGCCAGTGGAGACTGAACGTTATCGGCCAGCAGCGATGCAACACAACAACAGCTCACGGAGGCCTTCCTTTGGGCCTTTTGAAATAGCTGGGAAGCAATATAGAACTCCCAAAGAGCTGTACAGCCAGCCGGAGTTAGCAGATGCCTCGTCCGAAATCGATGGCTTCAAGTGGTCGTGGAGTTTCTTGGACTGTGCTTCCCCATGATACAGCGGGAAGGCAAAGGGATACGGGTGCAAGCGGTGTATTCTCCGGGATGGGTGGAATGCAAGAAAGAACACAGTTGACAAGGACAGTAGAGAGGTTCTGCGAGTCGAACGGCGTTAGACAGGCTTGGGGAGTAGTGCTTCTTCGGCGCCTTCGCCGCCAACGGAATCCATCAACGAGTGAGCGATGAACCAGATTCTAAGTCGAGGACGTGCTCGCTTGGGAGATGCTCACTGGAGACATCGAGCAATGCATGTCAGCAGGGTATTTCCGTGCGGGTGGGATTTGATGGAGGCATATGGATACGGACTTGGAGTTCCACCGTCGGGCTGCACTGGGAAAAGAAGGGTCCGGGACGCTGACGATCCGACACTGGACGTCGGGTGACTGAAGCGGACAGGCGGTCTGAGGACCGTTCAGGGCAGGGGAGGGCCAGGGGTTTAAGGTTGGGCATGTCTGTTGCGCTTGCGGCCTATTGTTATTCACGATGGCCAAAGTCCATGTCCATGCCCATGTAAGCCTGATCTACGTTGTAGGACATCGATATCCATTCGGAAAAAAAGAAGGATGGACAATGCCCAGCGTCATGGGCTCCTCGCTAACGAGTGAGCGCTGGTGCAACTCCAGTTTATCCAGTGCAGTGCAACACAGCACAGTGAAAACGTGCTTTAAGCTTACCGGGGCACGGGAACACCACCTCCGACACAAGAAGGCGAGCTGGCATTCACATCGAATCGAACGGCGACGACGACGACCAGCATCGCAGCCGCCAAGCGTGTTTGCCGCGTGATCGCCAGCACCACCAACTCTGAGACCGGGCACAGGAGCAAGCCTTCCACGCCAAGTCGACCGGTAGTCCACTGCTGCACGGCACGCAGACCGGATAGGACGGGACGGCGGGCGTGCAAAATTCGTATTTCCAAATTCTATCTTCGTACCATGAGACTCTTTTCCCGTGCGCGCGGAGGCAAACATCAGGCCAAACGCGTCCAAGAAGCAAAAGCGGAGAATTAGAGGGTACAGCGACCGCGGTGACTTGTTTCATAAGCACTGCGACAAGAACACGAACGGGCGGGCCAAACGAGGAGCCTCCCAGGAAACGGGAGTTGTAGCACTTGACCTTGCCAAGGAGCGCTACACCATCCCTTGTGTCCCAAGAACTTGAGATGACGGCCTAGCTACCTGGCTACCTGTCCGAATGACAACGTCGACGACAACGAAGTAGCAACCCAAGACATGCCCCAAATTAAAATAAACTCCCTGTCGATTCCGAGCACCAGCATCAGGAACCAGATCTTTTCCGGTCTACGGCACCGTACAGTGCCAGAGCACAAGCTTGTTTATAGGTGAGTAGCTGGCCGTAAGGCTTTGGCCATCGTGACCTTTCTAGATGGCCGAGTTCCTAGCTCGGGCTCGACATCGAATCGCTCCATCCGCCCCGTGCTGCTTTCGCTGTTATTTTTTTGCGGCTCTGTGGTTGTCATACTCGCTTCCCGTGGCATTCCACGGGTCGAGAACCAGCTGGAGACTTCCGCTGGGGTAGTATCAGTTGACGACGCTGTACGGGCGGTGATAATCGCATATCAAGCATTGGGCCGCTCTTCTCGGGTATCTGCGTTGTTTTAGCCGTCGTAAGGGTTTGTGGAGAGCGAGTGACATTTCTCCGGGTCAGGCAACGTCAGCTTGATTGGCAGTGTGAAGCCATGTTCTTCAACACTTAAGCGTTCCTCTATAGTTCACGTCATGTACGTGGCATGAAAGATCGACATCACCACCGGAGGCTTGTCAATCCGATATTCATGCTATTTCCGACCTAAGCTTCGGGACTATTGTAGGCAAGAAACTCAACCCTCGAAACATCTCGCAGTTCTCCAGACAGGGCTTCCTGAAATCGTCCAGGATGATTGAGTCAAGTTTGAGATATGAGAATACCGATTTTGAATTTCTCTTACCATGTATCTATGTTTTACTTGTGTGCTAAGAATAAGATATGTGATACTGTACTCTACTATACAACCAGTCCTGCCATACGGTTGGGACGACTACCCTTGCTTACCTGAAGTACCTCAGAAATTAGCACTGCTCTTTCGAAGCCAAATATTGCAGAGGGTTGAACGCATTTTCTTCCTTCTTGAGAGAGGCTGTTGGTACCAATGGCTCGATCTTAGTATCTCGAGCACGTATCGCATCTAAGCGAGTATATCCTGCTTCGTACCAATCGGCTGTGCTGTTCAAAGGATATTCCTTCAAGACTTGCACAAGTTCGCTGGGGATCTGAGGAACACGGATCTGATCAAGACGGAGCTTAGAAGATATTGCAAGTCTCTCCAGTCCGTCCAATTCTTCCATGGATGGCGTAACATGGCATCCGCAGTCTTTGTTGCACAAACCTCCATTGATCTTTTCCATAACACGTACAGAAATCTCTTGGACCATCTCATTATGCAATGCAGTAATATAGTGACTGAGGTTATCTGAGATGCTCTGAAGAGCATCAGTCTTCTCACCCTCGACCTCTTTGACCTTCAACAGAAGACTGCTCAAGCGATCTTGCGTGGTTTGTCGGTTTCTTGCCAGCTTCTCTCTTTCCTTCTAAAACATAAATCTTTAGCATATGCAACTACAGATTACTCTGGCTAACTGTACTTACCTCGCTTTCGATGATATGCTTGGCAGGTATGGCAGACTTTTCAGGGGACGTGGCTCTGAGCCATCGATTGTTCTGAGAATGGGCAACACTATTTGTGCCAGACTTGTTGCAGCCTGGCAAATCGATTTTGTCGCTAACTGTCTTTGTTGAGATGTTCAGAGACTGCGGCATATGAACCGCCTTTCGTCCCGTTGGGATTTCAATAGCTTTGCGCTTGGGACTTCTATCTCCCTCGTCAACGAAAGTGTTTATGCCAAAGTCATCTGCCTAGAAGGAGAAAACCGTAGAGTTAGCAAGTATGATCGAGAAGTTGATAATACAAACACTTACTTCGAATCCAGACTGAGAAATTCGTCGGGTTCGGATGGGCAGTGCATTATCAAAGGCATCGCCTGCTTTACGCTTAGGACTGACGCTTCGAGAAGCACTACTTGGCACCTGGAACTCAGGGGCCTAAAGAAGTAATCAGAAAACGGTCTTGAAGCAGCAGCAAACGCTGGCACAGTCACATACCGGCGTCATAACCACATCATTTTCTTGAGTTCGGCGTTTATGATTTGCGCGCATGCATTGAGCAATCACATCGTAACAGTGGCTTTCAAATCTTCTGTTATTCACAACTATTGCCTCATCGTTGTCGTTCGCTTGTCGAAACTTGGCAGATCGTCTCAAATGGTTTTGTGCCAATGTAGTAAGCTCCTTCAGTTCTGCAGTAGGTATGGCCAGCACTTCAACAGTACTAGTGTCTGCCAACGGAGAAAGCTTTCCTTGGGATATGTCAAGATCTGGCGGGCTGGAAGTTGCAGGTTCCGTAGGTCTTATGACAGGGTGATTAGGACTATCATCAAGCCTTCTGTCTCCCGGCTTAACAGGAGTCTTTGCCTTTGATGGAGATTCCATGGTACGGGCTCTGGTTCTCTTACTAACACAGTCCTCTGGAGTGGCGGCAGCAATCTCTACGCCCTTACCCTTGCCATTGTTTTCTTCAGATTCCGGCATTTGAGTTACAGGAAGCTGGTCGTCGATATCCATGTAAAACACACCCTCGTCTGTACTAACGGGATCATCAGTAAAGAAGAAGATAAGAAGGAGGACGTGGATAGGTACTGGGTGGTTATTGAATTAATATCTGCCAGATCACCAGTACTCATACTAGTATCGCTTTCATGAGCATTGGCATGTTTGCCAGAATATGGAGTGGGGGCCCGAGGATGAGAAAAGACGACCTCCTCTTCTTCCGGAGAATCGCTAGAATCATGTGTCACTTTCTCGGTCTTGAGAGACTGAATTGCCGAAGCAGCATCATCCTCCGCAGAGAAAGAAACGCCTTTGGAAGGACTTCCTGCTTCAGTTATGTGGTGCTTCGAGGAAGAATTCTTCATTCCTCCACGACGTCTAGGGCCGAAGGATCTCTTGTAGGTTCCAGCCCTAGGGCCAATCTGCATAGGTGAGGCAGAGTCATCTTCCATAGCAGAAGGCATGGTGTTGATGTTTGTTTTTGGTCCTAGTGATTATGGAGAATTGATAAAGATGGTCCAGTGTTTTGGGTGGTGTTGCTCAGCGATTTCCTTGTTGTATGAAATTGTTGAAGAATGAAGACTCGAAGATGTGCTGTTTACTTGCTTGGAAAGGAACAGGACAGAGAGTGTAGCGGGATTGCTGTTTAGAACAAACCTTTGTATCAACGGCGAAAAGGGGAAGCTACATTATGTCCATGAGTAAGGGAATAAAAGTTTGCACCTGCCTCTTCCATGAAAGTGCTCGGGTGCTCCATCAAGACAAGGGTTTCAATTAAGGCAACGCACTCTCTGGGCCCCGGAAACTAATCTCGCCCTGCTCCTGCTTTCCACTACCACCCTTTGGAATATCCCAAGTCTTATTACTTTTACCATACGCAAGAGAGATTCTCTTCCCAACAGCTTCACCACTCCAATAAGCTCCAGTGACCGTACCTAGGGCAACATAAGGAGAGGTATGTTCTCCAGCGAACCACAAATTCCGTTCTGGGAGCCCTTCTCTCATCACTTCGATGTCCTTATCTGCTGCTTCGACGCCAACTTGGAAATTGCAGTAGCTACCATTTCCTGCGAAGTCGTCCAGGACCCAGTTTGTTGATAGTGTGGATTGAGGTATACAATCTGGTGATGATTCATCATAGCCAGGAAGTAGGGAGTAGTATGGCTTGAAAAATTTCACGATGTGCTCATCGCGCTCTTTCTGTGTTGAGATTGCTGCAATTTCGTTTGCAAGAGCGTGTGACTGTTCTCCGAAGATGTAGAATAGCAGCGTGGGATGTGCAGTGGCGCCGGGTAACGTACCCATTTCGACAACCTCTTGATTCCATCTGCGTGGGTTTGTGTGTGGTGTATAAGATGGGGAGATCCACTGGCCGAAGCCAGTAAACGGCTGTTGAGCTATGTCAACGCCCTCTTTAATCCAAAATGCTCTGGGAAAGTTGATATAGGCCTATATTGAGTCAGAGGACAGAATACAAGAGGAAAGGATGGAGGCAGACTTTCTCAAGACAGCCATAGCCAATTGAGTCTACAGCTTTCAAGAATCTTGGGGGAAGTGCAGGCTGAAACTTGTTCGTATTCTTCTTTAACCATCCCAGCGGGGCTGTAACCACGATTTCATCAAATTTTATCTCGTCCAGTTGATCTGTTATCACTGTAGTACCGTCCTCACCACTGATGATGTTAGTGACTTTGGCTGAAAGCTTGATATCTGCTGCGCCAAGAGCTGGCTCTGAGATGTGAGCCAGAATCTTCTGATAAGTCCCGGCACAGAACAACGTTTCTGGAATTATATCTGTGAGCATGGATATCTAGAATATGGCTAGGACGAGGCCTTTTAAAATCATCTCACCTCCTTCTAAGCATTCTTCTAGCCAGAAGAATTTCAAGCTCTGCCTTGTCACTGGGCTACCAACAAAAGCACCCCACATCTCCGACATCTGAAGTAGAGTCTTTCTTCGCTGCTCGTCCTCACCTGAGCCAGGGTAAAGTTCTGTAGCTTTTTGGCAGAAGAAATCATAAAGGCTCTCGTTTATATCAATCTCTGCTGTATGTTTGTCAGCGAACTTGAACGCGTCTAGGATGATTTCCCACATCTGGTCACCCAAGATGTTCGCGTTATCCTGAGCAATCAATTTGCCATCATCTGCAAAAAGATTCGAGTTCGCAGGCCAGCTGTGAGTTTCCGTGTTTGTCAACTGTGCCAGTTCGAGAATTGGATTGTTATCAGTTCCATGGATCCAATTCGCTCCCAGGTCAACGATTTGACCGGACGGAAGTGTCTTTTGACATAGACGACCGCCGATTCTGTCTCGTGCTTCTAAGATGGTCACTTTGAAGCCATTCTGGAGCAGTATGTCTGCACACCTCAGACCAGAGACGCCTGCTCCAATAATGCCAATATGTGGTGGATTTGACACACTGAAGGTCCGTCTCTGGTTGATGAGTTAGTAGACCGAGCACGGAATCCGAATGAGGTTGCAGCGTGCCTTTCTTAACCCATCCATGACAAGCCCTTGATCAAGAAACCTGGCTGTGGAGTAGTTCATATACTGGCGGCTTCCAAATCCACAGAACAGGAGGTCTTGATAATTCCTAGAAGAGCCCCTACGAGAACGGGTTGTGTAAGAGATTGAGTAGGCATCCATTAGGGAAATTCGATACGAAAGGTAAGTATAATAATATGGATGATGAATCAAGACGGTAATATACGGTATGGTAGATACTGAAGGCTGTGGTGTTCTTAAGGACAATGGGATATAGTTTGTATCTCCGTCAGTAGAAGTCACTCACTCGAGCGATTGTATGGTGCTTCCCTAGAGAGCTCTCAAGGAAGTCGCCATGCAGCCACGGAGACTTCATCAGTCCGTAAGAGCTCCATGGATATTTGCAACAATTAGTTTTCAAATGGACAACTCGATCATGGTCTCTTGAAAACGCTGTCCATCCCAAATCCGAGTTCCTGACTCAAGCTTGATAAGGAACAATAAGAGAGTTGGCAAAGCAAAACGGGATGAAATCTAAGCACATACAATAATCTGAAATATGTTTTTATAGCCCAAAACTTCTTCATCAAAATGATATGAGGAAATTGGAAGAGGGTGAGTTATCAAGCACCGATGAAGAAAAAGGTACGAGAGAGTCCAGGTTAGCTCCGCCGCAGACAACGGAAGAAGCTCAAGCTTGTTGCCGAATCGAGAAGGTACAGGCGCAGCCAACCACATGGCTCGCGTATCTCGATGACGCCTCTAATCAGGGGAAAGTCGATCCAGGCACTTGATTTTATTTTCTGGGGGAATGCTCAGGTAATGCATACTTCTTGACATAATATACCCATGGAAACACATACAGCATGCGTACCTCCAAAATCTCCCATGATACGGCTAAGATCCTCAATGCAACCTCTTCTGCTCCAACACGCCGTTCAACTAGAACATCGATCTCGCGATTCGCTTACGACAACGCGACGGCTTCTGCTCGAGTGAAGGACGAGGACTCCTCCTTGTCTGCGCCGGAATCCACCGATATCGAGGATGCGATTCCGTCTTCGTCGCGGAAGCGGAAACGGGTTGCGACGCCTCGCACGCCCATCAAGCGCTCACCGCGCAAGACGGTGACGGTCAAGACGGAAGTCGAGGATAGCGTAACCTTCTCGCCAGCGTCGAAGGAGCGAAAGGTGCGCAAGCCAGCGCGCAAAGTCAAGAATGAAGACACGGGCGAAGTCGAGGTGCTTGCACCCTTTGACTGGGAGGAAGTCTATGAGGTGGTGATGGACATGCGGAAGAATGGAGCTGCGCGTGGTGCAGCTGTCGACACGATGGGGTGCGAGTCGTTGGCAGAAGAGAGTGTCAGTCCGAAAGTCAAGAGATACCATACCTTGACGGCTTTAATGCTTTCGTCGCAGACAAAGGATACTACC